>JAWWML010000036.1:1915056-1992295 GCA_035047165.1 Ormyrus rosae
TTTTTTGGGTTTTGACAGTCTGTGGCGGCTTTACTAGGCAGTATTGTAATTTTTACTAAACTTTTCTCTCAGTGTACGTTCATATTTATTCTAAAAATTAGAAGCTACCTTTATTTACCTTAATTTTAATAGTATACCTATATTTAAGAAGCATTGACCAGTTCGTCATCTGCGATAATTATTCTAGATTTTTGTAATTTAATTATAAGAAACTTAATAATTGATTCTATAGCTTTGCCGAATCGATTCTGCAGCTATCCAAAAGTATAATATAAAAATCTTTAACCTCCCAATGTTAAAAAAAAAAGTATTTATTTAACGTCACTTTAATACTCCCGGAACGTCGTCGCAGTTCAGCGAACAATATGAAAACTCGAAAAAAGACTAATCCCTCATGCGCGTCCATATTTTCCGATACACAGCCGGTATTATGCGGCGCATTACATTTTTCCATATTTCCGCGAGTACATTGTGCGGAAGATATTTGGCTTCCCCCACACACTGGACATCATCTCAACCACTCGGGTAGGTTCGGTATCAAATTTTCGCCGCGTTCGCGTTTAAAATGCTCTCTCTCTCTCTCTCTCTCTCTCTCTCTCCCCCTCCCCCGATATATTCACTCGATTCAGCATTCGGAAAAGGTCACTTCTTGCTTTGGGAAAAATCGAAACTGGTTTCAGCTCTGGGATATTAGCTAAATTTTCTTCGAACCAGGTCACTCGTTCGAACGAAATTCTGGTGCAAAAACTGAAAGAAATGGGGATCAGCGCATTGGATTAGAGAAATCTTTTTGTATAAAACTCGTTATATTTCTTACAATTGCTACTTATTAATGGATTATGCAAATACGCATTGCATTAAGTGGTTTATGCAAATAAACGTATCCAGATAAGAATTTTATACGACTTAAATTTTCGAAAAATACAATGCTATTTCCAGTAAAATCACGTGCTGAAATTGGCGAGTTTCGCATTCTAGCGAAAAATAATACCTTGACAACGTGGTATTCAAATTAAATTTTACAATTACAAGCTTTTAACTCAAATTACACATTACCAGTATCCAGCAAGAATACATCCAGCGAATAATACAATCCCATTATCAGCCCCTGAAATGCATCTATTTCTTGCCCGCCCTCACCTCAGAAAGTGAGCTTACATTCTCACCAGCGGTTCGCAAAAGAAGCTGTCGCAAAGCCGAGTTTCTTTCAGCGGCTGCGCTCCCGAGAGAGAGAGGGGAAGACGCCTCGCCGTCGCCCCCTCGAGCAATGCCCAAACCTGACTGTTCCATTACGCGAGCGAATCTCGATGTATGTAGGCCGCACCTCTGTGTGCGCGCTGCGTGTCGCCGCGCGCACGCACGTATACATCTCTCTCGCCTCCTCCCTCCCTCCCTCTCCCCCAAGGATTCCTCCAGATTTGCGAGTGAGAGAGAGAGAGAGAGAGAGAGAGAGAGAGGAATCGATCGCGGGCGCGACCCCAGCTCGGTGACACCACCTGAGCAGCGATTGAAATCCGATTTTCTCCCACGAGGCTCGTCCCTCGCCATCCGGATGCGGATGTATGTAAAGGATCAGGCGGAGATCTTTTTCTATCCTCTTTATCGCCGGGCGCCTCCTCCCCGACCAGGAACTAGCTTTGTAGAAAAGCAGCCACCCCGCTGCCTGTCACGCGGATCGCTTTGGATAAATTTTTATTTATTTAGCCTGTTTTTTTTTTTACTTTAAAGGGGGACACATTGCCTCCGAGGTCCTTGGAAGTCTTTTCCCGAGAACTATCCCGGCCTGCAATGGGGCTACTGCGCTTCCTTCTCGCTTCCCCTGGCCCTTCCGAGAATATCTCGCGCGCCTGCCTCTCTCTCTCGCCTCGAATCTCCCGGGACGGCGGGTTTAATGAATAAATAATCGGACGGTCCACCCTCGAACGCGTGACAGCTCCGTAAACGACTAATCAGTATTGGGAATATGATATTAATAAGAAACGGATTTCTCTCTCTCTCTCTTTCGATCGGGAGAGGCTATTTGTTTCGCGCTGTCATTTATTAAAAAATAATCTGCTTTCATCTTCGATTTGCGTTACGGTGGAGCGTAAATTATTCATTTATTCATTAAAATTTTGCGGTGGATTCGAGCGCTTTGGTACATCAATAATGTTGCTAGTTTTAAACGTTGAAGCTTGAAGGCGATCAACGTAATGTTCTTTAGATGCCTATGTTTTAAAAGGCCGAACTTCAAAGTGTAGAATTGTCTTAGAAAACACGATTATCAAGAAAAATAAAGACAGTTAATATATTTAGTCAATAAATACAAGGCTTTTAATGAACAATTAAACTTCGCGTCTTTATTACCTGCGAAATTGAACGTTAACAAAAATTAAAGCGATATAAATAAAGGCATAAAACGTCCAGTAAAAACGAAAAGTAGTTTACGATCCCAAATTACCATGGTAATTGTAAACTGTTCCGTAATAAGACATTGGACGCGCGCGAGTTTAACTAGACTTATAAATACGCAATAACTTTTAAGTGTTCGATAAAAGTAAACTGTGATTCCGATACCATTTGATATCTCCCGCGAAAGACGAAAGGCGCGGCGCAGGCCAGTTTTACGACCTTCGTTATTTTTCCCTCGCTCCATTTCGATTTTCCCTCTCCTCCCCCGGTTGCCTTCCTCTCTCTCTCTCTCTCTTGCTCTCTGTCTTCGCGATTGCACAACGCCGAGGAACTTTTCAGATTCCCACTATTTTTAGTGCGAAAGTGGAGCGCGTCGAGAGTTTTGTTTGCAGAACTCATTACTCGAAGAAACGAGGAATAAGAATAAAAGAGAGAAGAGAGAGAGGGGCGCGGGGCAAGAGAAAGGAGAGAATACTATTGGATAAAGGAGCGAGCCTTGTATTTCACTGGTTATGCAATCGATCCGATTCGATCAATTTCTTGACAATGCGATTAACGACAAAGCGAAGAGAAGTTCAACCACCGACGGCGAGGATTCATCTTGCGCTAATATTACGCGGCTCGATTTCAATGCCGAGCGTAAAAGTGGGCTTGTTATGTTCTTCTTTTTAGAATTAGTTACGTTTCTACAGCTCTCAGTGTTACTCAACTTTGAAGCATAAATCTTACTTTTGGCTTAAATACAATCAAAATTAAGCAAAGTCGAATTTTGTTAAATTTAATTTTATACACAAAGTACCTTAGAATGGGTTCTCTAGAATTCTTACTTTTCCACGAAATTATAAGATACATAAAAAATACAAAAGTGATACTTTGTTACTTTGCCAATCACTCCTGATCTAATTATAAATTACATTCAAACTCATGACACATTAACCATCCAGTACAATTACTGTACACCAGCTAGATTCTCTCAAATACAAATAAACAGATTGTCACTGATTGCCTCTCTAAAAATCCTCGTCCCCACGTATCTCACCCGCCAAAGCGGCAGCCGGGTTAAGGCAATAAAGTTAAGAGTCGCACGACTCGGCTTTGATACCACCCGCAGCGTCGCGGAAAAGAGCGGCAGATAGCCTACGTCAAATACAGAAGACCGCGACTCTCCAAACTAACAATGCCTCGGACCTTCTCACACACACATACTTACTCAATCGTTACATCCACATCTGGATATATTTCGGTAGGGAGAGAACTCAAGCCGAAACTCAATCTTACCGAGGCGCATTGCGCTCTGTGTAGGGCGCAGGATACCGGGTGGCCCCTCCGGGGAACCGAAACGCGCCCGCTTCAGCTCGAGTTGTTTGCCTCCCCGCGCGCGCGCCATTTCTGGGCTCGTCACTCTGTTTGCCGTCCGTCGACTTTGCCGAGTATCTCCCGAGCTTCGCCCACTTATATTCCCACCCCCTGTCTTTTATCCCTCCTGCCAGCGTCGATTTTTTTTATATTGTTCCGCAGAAATGGCTCTGACCGGCTCCGATTGATTCGGGTGATGATCGGGCCGATGTTTGCTTTTGCTTTGCGAGTGATTTTTGCGGGGTTTTTGAGTGCCGGGGGGACGAATTACGCCGAATATATTGTTCCATATTCATTTCGTTTTCGTAATTTTATTAGAACGTTCAGACCGAAGTGTAAAATTGAAATGAGCATACAAAAAAGTAGCGAATTTATCCTAGTTACGAAATTGCGCCGTATTTTTTATTTTCTGATAAATTGTTTAATCGAAAAATGAACGATATATACTTGCAATATTCTTGATTCAATAAATTACGCCACTAATAGCGCTCATCAATAAAAGCAGAAAAAAGTCCACCGAATTTCAACAACTCATCTTATCATTGCCCGCAAATTCTCGCGTACCATAATAAAATGAAGCTATTAACTACATCCCTTCGAGTGCACGCCGTAAGCCGCTCGTTCGATTTCCCAGCTCCCGCCTACGATTTCGCGCGAGAGCAAACGTTCCTCTCCCTGTCATCTCGAGAGGGAGCTTAGCCCGAGCCTTCTTTCGTCGCTCTCGGGGCCGGCTTTTGATTCCTCCGCGAATATCCTTTATCGCCTCGGCGTCCCCATCTGCTTATCGGTTCTATTCGTCTTCCTCCGTCTTCTCGCGGCGGGCTGGCGCGCGCGCACATTTTGCGCGGACGCGGATCCGCCTGCCAGCCGGAATTCGGAGAGATTCCGCGATTGTTCCCCCCTGCAGATGAGAGAGAGCTCTCTGTGCATACGAGCGAATGCCGTTTCCACGGAGGGTGAGGAAATTGTTCTCCGCGCTCTCTGTCGCCCGTGAACGGATACCTATTGCCTCCTTTCATTCCAGGATTGGCTGGACGAGCGTTTTGGGGGCGAGTATTGTGTACGGTAAAATTCGCCGGGTGGAGTACGGTAAATTGATTGTTAACAGTCGAGGTCATGCGTTTGATGATGTTTTGACGGTTGATTTTATGGCGGAGGTTTGGAAAGTTAATTTAACATCAATTTATTATTAATTTTAGTATATTTAAAAAAAATATACCTACAAAATAATGTTGTGTCAACGTGTAATTTATTAAAGGAAGTTAAAAAGGATGTATTGTCAAAATTAAAATTTATTTTCAAGTTACTAGAATTTTTATTTAAAAAAAAAACCCAGAAATTATTATAAATTCAAACTTACTTACCTCAAAATTCTTTTATTTTAAGTGAATATCCTCCTACAAAACTGTATTACACTAAAACAAATTGCATTTCTGATAACAGGATCTGTATCTAAAGAGTCCAAATAAAATGCTCATTACCAATGTTTGTGTATCCCCCCATAAAACGATAACAGAAAAACTGGAAAAAAAAGAAACAATAAAACCCCGAAGTCCGGACATTCCGCGGTCTTTTTGCCGTCCCGTTTTCCGTCGCGTGCACCGGCACACCGTTCCGCTCCTCTTTTTCTATCCGTTCGCCGCTGCCTCTCTCTCCCTCCCCGGGTGGAACGAGCTGAAAATACGCGAAGCGTGTTTACAAGGTCCCCCTCATTGAGCAGCCCCGGCAGTCACGTGGAAATAAGGGTTAAAAGACTTCCTCGCGCGCGAGCCCGTGACTTCCTTTGTTTTTTCGCCGCTCCTCTCTTTTTTGTTCCTTCCTCCTCGTCGTCGTCGTCGTCGTCTTCTTTTCGGTGCTTACGCTCGGCTAGGCTTTTACATCCCGATGGTGAAACAAATGACGAGAGACAGCGGCGCGCGACGTCGAATCGAGAGCGGGAAGGCAGGGAAGGCTGCATCGTCGTAAGACTTCGCTCGCGCGGATGACAAGCTCGCTCGCAAGGCGTCTTCGTAAAATCATCTTTACGGCGGGAATTTTTTCGATGAATTTTTACTGGATTTTAAGGTATTGAATGCTCTTCGGAGCGGTTACCTCTAAACGAAGTTGACCTTAATCTTCTTTTATGTGTGAGATCAAAAAAAAATAGTTTTTTTTTTATATAGAAATGAGTAAATTTATTTATGTACTATAGTTTATTATAAATAAAATTATAATGAATAATAATTAAATGAAAAATGAAATACTATCACAAGAAAAACTGATCGATCACGGCTGACTAATTTCTGCTATTACTACTTGCAGCTGAAATGGGTTTCCAAAAGAACTTATACAACAAAGCAAATGCAAAATAGAATTTTTTATTCTAACAAAAATGCAGATTACTTTGATTCATTCCGTTGTTATTAAAATTAGATAAACAGTCACCCCGAGATCCGCGCGTCCACTTCTCTCCCCGCCCCGATACTTTATTTTCTCCCAGCCAGTCGATATCGTCCCGCGATTTTCCTCGGAGAAAACAGGAAGAGGCGAAGCCGCACCAAACGCCTCTATTTACTATCTCCCCGAGAATCTCCGCGGAATACGAAAAAGAAGTCTCGGTCTCCCGGCAAGAATCTCCCTCACCCCCCCACCCGGAAGCAGCTACCGCCGTCACACCATACGCCCGGTCCCCGGCGTCAAGGGTCGAGGCGAAGAAAAATTATTACGGCGATAAACGATCCGACGCGGGCCGAGGAGCACATTACTTTTCGGACGGCCGTCTCGCGAACGTGACCGTCGCGCAAAATATATAACCGTGGATGACAATCGACGAAAATCACGATAACGAGGGGCGGTCCTTCGATTTTCGCAGCTTTATGCTTTTGCTCGTTTTTTTTTTTTTTTTTTTCGGGTTCGGCCAGCGGCGGTACTTTGGGGGATGCGTTTTTGTCGGCCGGGTAATGGATGGATTCGTTGATCCGTCGATTGAGGGACATCGATTACTCGTAAACGTTAGATAAATATATGAGCAACGGTCAGAAAATATATTATACAATATTGAGTGATACGTATTTTATGTAGATGCGTATCGGAATATTGAATTAATTAAATTCTTGAAATTGTAAAAAGTATTAAATGAATTCGAATCAAATCAATTAGAATGTATCGATCAATTTTTGATAGTAAAAAGTGGGGAAATACAACTACAATTTCAAAGCTTTTCATATCACAAGTTTTCATTTTGTGATAAATTGATCAATTTTTTAAACGCTTTAAAATACAGAAAAAATAAATAAAAAAGGATTGATTGCATACAAACTTCCACTGATTTAAACGAATTTCGTTATGTCCAACTGCGTTGTGTGGATTGCTATTTAATACAAAACTGTCTGAAGCAGGTGCGCGTTTATGCATCAAACATTTTCACTACTGTATCATTGTAAACGATATTGTGAATGAAGCAGAGTGGGTAAAAAAATTGATCGACAACAACCTTTTTTAAAGTTTTATTTACTAATAATTCGATTTTTTATTTGCTTTATATTAATGCAAAACAACTTTTAAAGAAACTTTTAAAGGAATAAGGTCTTTTTTTCCCGAAGAAGAAAAAAGACCCCAGTAAGCCCCGCCAAATGGGCCGTCGGCGGGGTTTACCGAGGCTTTTTTCAAAAAGTTTTTTTTCCCCTTCGGGGAAAAAAATTTTATACAAACATTTTGGATTAAAGTTTTTTCCCCCAAATGGGCTCGTTGCATAATGTGCTATTTGGAAAAAGCCCCGGTAGACCCCGCCAGAGGGGAAATAAGACTATGACTGGGAAAGAGAGCCGAAAATATGTTCTTTTTGTAACATATGAAAATTACATTCTGGACGAAACGATTGCATGGCGAGGAAACAGTCCTTTTGTGACTAGTTTAAATCCGCTTCTATGCAAGTGGATTGATTACGAGAGGATTTTCCTCTGCTCATGAAAACTATGATTTTTCGATTCAAAAAGATTTTATTTGATATGAAAGGAAAAACCTATTTATAATGAGCGGATTGAATTCAGAGGAAAATAATTTCCTAAGAGAACTCTTTTTCTGAGTGTGTATATTTTTTGATATATGCACTGGAAACCTGAAAAAATATTTCAATAATCCTAATAAATGCGAACTAAGGAATATATTTTAGTCAATAAAAAAAGTACGGCCCTTACAGGTCAGTTAGACGCAGTAACACCAGACTGTGTTCACTTAAATATGCAATTTTAAATTTCAACCTAGATACATTACCAAAGCAAGAAAATCAAATTTGGTAACAGAACTAAAAATATTTAGATAAAATAAAAACTTTATTAAATTTCATATATTTATAGCACGAAATCAAAATAATTTTGTACGCCGAATAAAAATTCTTGATTAATTTACCACCTTGAAATGCGAGCAAAGAAGAAAAAAATTTTTATCGCCAACTATATTGCCATGATAAAGTTGAACTTGTCTAATTAAACATTGAACCAGTCAGACGCCTGCAAACAAACGCAGTCCAAATACAGAAAAATCACAGCCGGACAAATGGCCCTGGAGCCGATGGAAAAACAAAGTAGTTATAAATAACCCATAAAATCGTTATTACGTAACCAGCCTATAACCCCCCGAATACTTGGAGGCGCGTAAAAGCGTTTATTATGGCTGAGTGCTCTCGATAAGGGCCCGCGTTATAGAAAAACTTCTCCGATTGTGGTACTTCGTGAACTCCCGACCCCCTCGAAAGGTCATTCGCGCGAAAACCGCAGAACTGCCTCGTAAAACAAAGGGCGAGAGAGCGAGCCCGCAGTGTTGCGTAAACCTGTACATGAGAGAGACACAAAGGGGGAGGGGGGGGGAAGATAAAAATTATTCAGAAACGAGTCTGTCTTAACCGTTCGCTGATTTTTTTTTCAGCGTTTCGTACGGGTTGCGCTTTTGAGGGTGACAGTGTTTTTACAGATTTTGGCGTTAAATTTCGCAGTTTGAATAAAAAATTAGACGAGGTTTTAGCTCTTGTAATATTGTTAAATAATTGTTAGCAATTACGTTACTTACTGAACTTTATATCGGTACTGCACACGAATGAAGTGAATTCGGAAAGATTTTAGAACCGATGAAAATGATAAAATAACAGTTGACTCTTTATAAATAAGCACAATCTGTACTTACATTTTTATCATATAAAGTATAATAATAATAATAAATTCTTCCAATGATTCGGAAAAAGGATCAGCTTAATTGGTTTTATTTTAGCATTGACTTAATATTAACCGCATAAAATTCCCAGTACTGTAATTCAGTTTTCTTCTTAACTGTTAAAAGAATGAACAGTTATGCATCGCTGCAAGAGTGGGATTGAAAATAATATTTTTCAAAGAAAAAGTACTTGGAAGTCTGCGACAAAGCATTTTGTTTACATGTCGACACCGGTATCGTAAATAATGTTATTTTACTTGAAGCACATAAAAACGTCTCCCTTTGATTGCACTGCTCATGAACTTTGATGTTTCTGTACCAGAAAGGGACAATAAGGCACTACTCAGAAAGAGAAAATCGGAAGGAAATAAATATTTTACGAGCGGCTATTCAGGAGAAAGTTCGCCAAAGTTCGTTATTTAAAAATGGCTTTTAATTGAATATTACTTGGACGAGAGAAATAAATTCTGAAAATGTTGGCACTCAAGTTTATTTAGCGAAAGTAACTATTTTTTTTTAGGTATTTAGTAACTATTAATTATAGTTACTAAATATATTAGTGTAGTAACTAATTTTAATTAGGTTTCTTTTTATACAGAACATACGTGTACAGTACATGATTATACGTCTAAATTAATCATTGCACTTCAGTATAAAAACCTTTAACATGCTTTTATTTCTAAAAGATACAACAATTTTAATTTTTAAATGGATTACGCGATATACTGAACGATGTGCAGAACTAATATAGCAATAATTGATTTGAAGACAGAATAATCCTCATATGAATTATACTAACAGTATAATCCCAGCATTAATATTAGCGTAACCCGAACATTATGAAAACAGTTTTCGATCGGAATTCATAATTTGCACCGCGCAAAAGATATTCTATATTAATACTGTTGATCTTCCCATTATTATTTTTATCTTAATTACGTGTTTGATTGTTTAATGTAAATTCACTCGTATACAATCTACGTGCACAATTTCATAAAATATGAAAAGTATCATTTACATGGCTTTGAACAGTGCAACATTTGCGCGTATTATCTTTCATAATTATAATTTTGGGTTATCGCCACATAAACTTGTAACGTACTTCGATAACAACAAAATTATTCAAAAATTGTCAAAGTAAAGCCCAGCGACATACATTAAAAACTTTAAAATTTCACCCAACGCTCTCAAAAAGCCTTTACAATATTTTTCTCGCCAAATCATCCGAAAGTCAATTACTCCACCCGACATCCGGACGCGGAAAATACGTTTCCTCCGCCGCGTCGCCAAAACATTTTTTTCGCGCCGCGCGGACGATGGCAAAGCGCTTCCTTTTCCCGGTCGGCGTCCGAAGCCACATCAATTTTTTCGATAATTCCCCTAAAAAGGCGACAGACTTCGTTTCTCGCGACCATTAATCATCGGTCGAAAAATTTTTCCGCCCCAACTTTGCCCCGAGTAAGTCGCCGCCTGTGTGTGTGTAACGGGGCGCGCTAAGCAGGCACGTCGCGAAAATCCAATTCGCCCAAGAACTCTCCGAGCGCGGCCTAACTCCGCACAGCTCCTCTCTTCTCTCTCGGCTCTCTCTCTCTCTCTCTCTCCCTTTAGATTTTGCACGCCACGTTAACAGGGTCAAAAGCACGGCGCGAGAGGGGATCATGCTGCGCTCGACAAATTGCCATCGATCGAGCTTTCGCTCTGTGCTTCTGCAGCCTCTTCTCTAAGGCTAACCGTACTAGAAAATTTGCGAGTTTGTATACAGCGGACTCGATAATGATTGACCGGTTTTGTCGGTGAAATTTTCAACGGAGCTTCGGGAAAATTAGCTGGACGATTGAGGAGTAGCAAAATTTAGAAAGAATCAAAGTATTTCTTAGATAAGGAATGCTTAGTGAAAAACATTTTTCTATAAAATAAAATAAAAACATTTTTCTATATATAGGACCTCCTCAAGCACAATTAACTTCGTATGATCTTAAATAGTACACTTAACTTGCATTATAGCAAAAACAAGGTTAAGTACTATAATAACACCAGTAAAACTGAGAAAAATGCCCATTAAGTTTGAAGAGCACGCCAGAGTGACTTTAGAATTATGAATAATAAATAAAATGTAAAACTCGACTACAAATATTCATACCTCTCGAATGAAAAAGTAGCCAAAGAATCGGGAACGCTTCAATTAGACGTCTTCCTCCAGCGCAAACACGTCGATACACAGACTTACAACGCGCGAACTTCGACGTTAATTAAAGCCTCTCTCTGCTTTCGTCGGATTCCCGCGGATGCCGGCGAAAAAAGTCGCATATAGGCGCCGCGGAATAGGGAAGTAAAAGGCGTATAGGTGTCGATGATTCGGCACTTAACCGAGTTTTTTGTGAATTCGGCGCTCGAGCCTCGGGGAGTCAAGCGCGGCTAGACTCTGTTTTCTCGAGCCGGAGCCACTTCTTTCTCGCTTTTTGCAGCGCGCGCTGCAATTGGGTTTCTTGCGCCGCTGATGCAGCTGTCACCCTCCCTCACCCCCGCCCCCCACCCCGGGCTTATCCTCGCCAGTCTTTTAAGGCTCTCGAGGGGCTGTGTTTTTAACGCGCCGCGAGTGCTCAAAGTGATAAAGCGATCGCGCTTTCGGATAAGGTGTGCGTCATTAGCGTTTTTGTCGTCCGCGCTCCGTCAAGTCCTTTATCAGGTAAAGTTTTTTCGCTGCAAAGTCAATTTCATTATTATTGGGCGCTGTAAAAGATGTGGGCTGCTGCTTCGCGAGATGCTTGGAATTTTCGTCAAGAAGTTGAATGGAGAAAGTATATTAAAGGGGTGCATATACTTCGAGAAACGTAACAGCTGGAATAAGTAGTACTCAATGATTTGTGTACAAACTTGAAAAAATATTTTTACATAAATGATTGTAATTCTTTAATTTATTTATTAAAGTAATTTTATTGCCAGGAAAAAGTAAAAACAGTGCTGCAGTAAAGTAGTCTTACTTTACTGGGATGAAATTACTTTCTTGTAGAATAACAGGACAGATTTAAAAAATGATTACGGCTACTTTCATGGCCCTCCCTTTTGACGAGGGATTCAACAATTTTTTAAACTCATCTTTTATTCCGCACTCAAGTCACCAGTTATAAAAGTTCCAGTTTAAAAGTGATATCTACCCCCAGCGACACTGACCTTAAGGAAAGTGCTTTTAGTTTTATAAGCCGACTTGCTTTCATTACTTACCAGAAAGAATAGAAGTGCTCCCGCCCTTTGAAAATGCGGTAATCAAATTTTCAAGAAACCAGAGAATCCCCGCTCGTTTAAAACCAAAATTTTCCGCAAAAGTTCAATTACCGCCACTGAAAGAAGCCCCCGACATCCGTTCGGCGCGAAATCGAGCGAGCCCTAAAGCCTTAATCGATCGCTCTCCGTCTCAATAGGATTTGCGCCGTTACGTAAGCTAGATTTTTAACCTGAATCCGGGCGGCGGCTGCCGCCTCGCGCGAAAAAGCGTCGTCGTCGAGTATCCAGGCCTCTGCGATTGTTCCCTCTCCCGTCGGTCGCGCGTCGCTCGCAGATACCTTAAGTAGGCAGACACGTCGGTGACAAAGAAAAACGAGGAGAGAGAGAGAGAGGCGCTCGCGTAAATTTCGCGGAAAGCCTTAGCGCGGGAAAGGGCTTTTTTTAAAGGGGAGATGTCGACGTGCTTCGCTTGCAAGCGAGAACGAGGCCGCTTTTCCATCGCCTGCAAGAGGGGGGGGGAAGCGGATTCTTGGCCCCGAATGGATGCAAATGGCCGCTTAAAAAAAAAAAGAAAAATCTTTGTGCTCGCCGCCGCGGCACTTAATTCGCGCGAGCGTTGCGGGCAAGTGCACGCGGCTGCTTTGAAGCGAGAGGTCTTTTCACCGGCGTATTTCACCCTTCGAGCCCTCCTTTGCCGATTATTTTTATTGCCTCGAGAGGCCGCCTCGGCCTTTGCTTCTTTTAAACGTGTACGATTGCTTTGGATATTGAAAGCGAGGCGGTATTTTCAGCTGGCGAAAGTTACATTCGTCTCTCGAAACGAAAAATAATATCCCCCTCGCGCCTTTCTCGCGAGAACAGATTTCGACGAACAAATTGCGAGATTAGTCCGAAGATAATTACGGAGGGTAATTACAGCTTTACCTGCTAATGAGATGAATACAGCCGCACTCCAGACATTACATGCATCCGTTTTCGAGTTGTTATATAGCTCCTGCAAGATTCTCTTTGACCGAGCTTTAAGGTCGCGTAGTATAGAATATTACCGGCGTTCTATATTTCCATTTGCTAAACTCCAAGCTTTGCAGGTCGCATGTAACTAGTACAATATAATTCTAATGAGACGTTTTAATTAAAATAAGTACAATAATTACACAATTGTTAACGCGTTCATTACTGAAATTATGAATCATCGAGATTAAACGAAACAAGGTTCTTGACGCGCGCAAAGTTCCTTGCTGCTCTAAATTTTTTTTACCGAAACTCCCCATTTTAAAACTCCCTTTCATCATAACAAGAGAAATTAACACATCAAAAGCCTCTAAATAACATCTGAACCGCGTCCAAAAAAAAAGAACGAAGCGTGCACTAAAAATCACTTAGCGTGCATCAGAGTCCGCCGGTTGCGCCTGTGAATTTTGCCTCTCTGTATTCGCGAAATGCACCTCTCTCGCGCACCTGCAATACGCGCCGCGCGATAATTAAAGTTTATTGGGCGTCGCGCGAGTGGTTCGCTCGGTCCGTGTATCTGTTATGCATCCAGCGACATTTCGGGGAGGCAGCCATCCCCCCCCCCCCCCCAACGGACTCCGGTTCTCAGAATCCATTTGCTTATTCCCGCCGAACTATCATCGGCTTTGCGCTCCGTACCGGGACATATCCTTGCTCTCTCGAAGCCGCGCGTCGTTAGCTCGCATTCGAATAAATTAATGGTCCCCTCCCGATATTTTGGCTCGGATCGACGTTCGTTTAGAAAGAGGTTCTTTTTTTTATCGAAAGCCCGAAAAATATCTGGTTCCGTTCCCGGGGAGGCACTAGCATTTTGTTTATGCATGCGCAAAGGATTTTCTTCTTTTTTTTCACCCCCGAGTCGTACGGACTTTGCAAGTATTATTTCGAAGCGATAAGGTAAATATTTTACTGCTTATAAATAATAAGTTACACAACACCTTTAAGGGTAAAAATAGTCTCTTATCCAACGTACAACACATTTTCCCGGGGACAAAAAATATTGCACTGCGGAGATTCGCTCTCCCCCCCCCCCCCCTCGAATGCATGCATGATGCAGTGGCAGTGCTCGCGTGCGTGGTATTTGTGTGTCGCGGAATTTTATCGGCCATCTCTCGGACGCTAAAGGAAATAGGTGGATGCTCTTAACCGACTACTTTGTGTAAGAACGAGTTTTGCAGGCTGTTTTTACAGGGGCCCTTTATGACTTGGTTTTACCCCGGAGATATAATAAATAAAAGGATTTATTGTCGAATAGCTTGTCTCGCTTTTTCTACGGGGGTCGATGAGCTGCTCTATTAATAAAGTTCAATCGGTTTTTAAAAAATAGTATTTTAAAATATGCGTTATATGCCTGGCTTCTCTGTCAAAAAGAATTCTTTGGTACATAGTAATTCACTGTTTTTTGCTTCAATGAGATTTAGGCTTTGCCTATCAACAAAATTTACATGGATAAAGAAACTTCGGATGCACTGCATTTGTAAAATTTCGAAATTTATAAAAATTTAATATTACTTACAATTTCAATTTAACAATAAATTTTATATACCTTATTAATTATCTGTGAATTAAATAAATCGATCGACTCGTCCAGTAAGCAAATTAAAAATACACTGATTTATAGCGCACTTCATCCTGAAGTGTCTTGACAACACGAGTGCATCAAGGCCATCGGTTTGAAATAGAATCGGGCCTACAACGATCCACGACACGTCGGGCAATTTCGAGCGGCTTACGTTACACAAAGCGCCTCCTGCAGCCCTCCTAAATGCTCGAAAGTGCAATCGACAGCCTGTTGTCTGAAATATCCAACACGACCGCCGGCATCCTCATTTGCGAGCCAGCTCGCGAGAAAAAAAAACCGGAAAGCTCCCGACGCCGCAGATTCCTGACGCGCAAAAAGCGAATTCCTGCGGAAATTTAATTCGGCGTCGCGTCGTCGGACGAAGGAAACCAGCTGCCGCGGCGGGCTGCTGCTGCTGCTGCTGCTGCGGTCGAGTACGCTAATTAAAGCGGACAGCCGCGACCCTCCGTGCCTCTGCTGGCTTTGCCCTACGTGAGAGTCCGAGAGATCGCAACTTTCGGACGAGGGAAAGTAGGAATGTGCGCGTGAAGTGCGGCGCGGCTGCCTCTGAATCTCTGTCCGAAATTTAGGGGAAACTGATGTTTTCTGAAAGTATATTTTTTTTTTCTTTTAGTACGAGGATTGTAATATCTGACTTAGTTGGTTTGAAATTTAGTACTGTTGCTGTAAAATTTAATTACTCTAATACATAATTCCGTACGATTTGAAGCGTAAAATTTTGGAAAGTAATGCGAGGAGTGAGAATAATAGGCCATGACAGAGTAATTTTAGAGATGCGTAATTACAAAGTAGTATGTAATGATGCAATATTGAAAACATTTCGTGTTTCAAGTGTAATTAAATTTAACAGAATGTATCCTACTTCAAATGAACAAAACAAATGTATAAATTGTTAATTAGATGTACCTTATCGTACAGGTAACTGTGCTGTTATGATAATTACTGCGTTCGCACTCATATAATATTTACTTTGTCATTAAAAAAAAAGGAATACTATTGCACTCTACTCCTAAATAAACAGCAGTTAATTAATTCTCCAAAAATTTCACAACTCCAATTACACTGCCAACTCCAAACAAACTTTTCAATTTAAATTCTAAAACAATAAACAGAAGCTAAAAAAAATAACCCTTTAAAAAAACGAATAACTCACTCGATCCCTCATAAAAATCATAAAAAAACCCTCCGACATTCGGCTCGAGAGCGAAAGCACACGCGTACGCTAAGCGAAGAAACTATTTCCCCCCGGAATTTACGAGGACGCGGCAATATTTTTTCTCGGCGACGCCCACCCACGCGCCGCCGGCAAAATGCATCGACCATCGCCTCGAGAGCTTTTATTTTGCATAAAGCGCCGGCGGAGATTCGGTTGGAATAAGGGATGCGCGCTCGTACCGCCGATCCGAGCTTTCGTCGAGGAGCAGCAGCTTGTGTGCACGCGTGTCCCGGTACGTCCTCTCGGTGAATCCGAAGGCTCCACCGGCGAAGCTCGCGATATACACTAGCGGCAGCAATTGAATCATGGGTACATTTTCTCTGTTGCCGGCAGCGGTGGGGGAGGATAATGTACGAGCTCGATATGACCGTAAACACTTTTCGCTCCGCGGGTGCTTTTCTCTGTCTTCGCGGAGCTTTGTCATGGGGAGAGAGAGACTTTTTGAAAATCGAACCAGAAATAGGTTATGCGGCGGGTTATAGAAGTCGAAATGTACTGACTTGCAAAGTGCCGACACGTCTGTAGGAAGTGACTTTATGCATGCAACATCGCTTTGTGCCACCTATCATAAGATTCGCATTTACATATAAATGTGAAAAAATTTATCAAAGGCGCGTTTCTCTTACAATGAAATATCGTCTTTCTGACATGTATATCATGTGTATTACGAAGTCATTGACCTGTTAACGTTTTCCATAATTTAAAATAGCAATGTTGCTGCAACAGTTGCTTGATATCCACCGGTATAGTACTAATACAGCAATTATTTACAATTTGTAATTTCAATGAATATACGATTAGTTTTAAAATACAAATGGCCTGTATTAATTATTTAGCGAACATTCCTTCTGCCCGATTACAGCATTTGTCTGTGTCGAAATCCCACGCGGTCATTTATCAGAGCAGTAAACGCAGGAAGAAAAAGCGTAATTTTGCATTTACGACTACTTAAACAGGGCGATAATTACTCTGCCTTCATCAGTCTATCAAAAAGTACAAGAGTACATGGCGCTCGAAGCACTATAATGATTATGATATTGCAAGTGGCTTCACCTTATTTTTTTTAATACCGAAACCATTATGCAAGAACGTGCGTACATAAACCCGGTGGGGGAGGGGGGGGGGGACGATATTGTATGCTCGTATTTCAGAACACGTTCCGGGTTCTTTCGCACGTACGTAGCGTCAGGTAATGTCGTCGCAAATTCAGACTAAAAACTGCCCTGCTTTATAACTCTTTCGCTTTTATTTTCGCCGGGGAACAAGGACGTAAGCTTCTCTCTCGCGTACTTTAGAGTCCCCGAGAGCGCGCGCTATTTTCGCAAATAAAATTTTGTTTTTATTTCTCCGGCCACTTAGGTCCTTTAATGCGCTCTAATGATAAAGGAAGCTTTTGCGAAATTAGATTAACATTGTGAAATTAAGTGGGAGTCCAAAGAGGCTGGGCTAATTGGAAAGGTATTGTTTTAATTAAATCGAGCGTCCAGATTAATATGTTTTGTTGATAAACAGGCAGAAATTCACTAGTAACTAAAGTATATGTTGATGAAATACTTTTTTCTTGAATCAGCATTAATATATTCAGCCTAAGCTTTACAGTAACAATAGCATACGAAAACTAGCCTGAGCAGCACACCGCCAGAAGAGTAAATTTCAACGCGACTCATAAACTTGTAAGCAGGGACTCATTTTATGGAAATGGAATCACTTACTTAAAATACGAGAGGACGTCGAATTACGAGGACGTTAAATCGTAGATTTCTGACCGGTAGCTTAGGCGAGGTTGCGAACTGGGCCTCGCCTATTTATCGTACCGCTAATGAAAATACGACGTTGGCAGGCGGTTCGGATTGCGAGGGGATAACGAGGCCTCTCTCTCTCTCGGTCCGGCTTCGGCGCGCGAATATTTTATCGATCTGATCGTTCAGTGCCAGGCTTAATGGTCGGAAATATTTAGCCGTCATTAGTAAACGCGCTTAAGTGATAAGCGCGACTTCTTGGCCTTTCGATACCTTTTACCGATATTCGTTGGTTACGTGTTGAAGCTTTGTGTAAGCCTTTAAAGAGACCCATTTTTCATACATTGCTTTAAAGATGTAGATTAATAATGGCAATTCTTTTATTATTTACTTTTTCATCAATTTAACTATGTAAATAAAAAATGTAAAGATATTTTAATTACTTACTTCTTTGCTTTAACTTTGGCTCTACTCACGATCGAGAGAAACCACTAGCAGTATAGTTTTGGTGTATAAGTTTTCTCACTACCTATACTTTCCATAGGATTGGATCGGTCAGACACGATGTTCGCGGTGTCAGGAATATTCTGATTAAAATTGAAGTAATGAAAGTAACTAGGTATTATTTATAAATAAAATAAATTAAATTTCGTGTTCGCCAAGCAGCAGCTCCATGTAACTATTTTTTTTTAAAAACATGTAGTAATTGATAGAATATTTTTAGGATGTGATTACTTGATAAATTAAAAATAATATGTTTCGTTCTAAAAAGCACTACAAAGCTTCACTTAATAAAATGGTTAAAAATTACCACAATTTTAACAAACTCACATAAAAAAAAAAGAAGCAAATAATTCCCAAGAATAAAAAGTCCACCGACCCTTTTAAACGCGTAAACACGGCCAGAAATCAAAAGGCAAGAGCGAAAAACGAACACGGCGATAAAAAATTTACTCTAAATCTTATTTATCCAGCCGCTTCAGCGTGCAGCCTCGCCCGACACCGATTATACATTTCGCAAACTGTTCCGCGACGTCTCTCTCGCCGAGAAAAGTTCGTAAACTGCACGGGGCGCGCGGGCGAAGTATGTAACTTTTTCGTATCTCGCTCCCTCTCTCTCTTTTCCAGCGGCGCCCGGCCCGCGCGGTAAACACGCCAAGTGGAAGCAGACGCGGTTTGCTGCGGCGACCAGCAGATTTCCGCGAGAGCGAAGTAACGGGGCTTCCGTCGAGAGCCAAGTTCGCCCGTTACGGCCGCCCGAGGAATTTTATTTTTATAAGTCGCCAAAAATATGGAGTTCTGAATACCGAGGCGATTTCGCCGCGCGCTCGAATGCGGCCGCGCGCTTTGAAAAAAAATCGCACCGCGGATGGAAAGTTGAATGAGATGTGTGGGGCGGAGTTACGTGTGGTGCTTCTCTGATTTGAAATTTTTTTTTAACTTTTGAAGAGCGGCTTATTAGGAATATATTAATTATGAAGCCGGGAAGTAACTTTTTTAATTATTAATTCTTTACTTATTTAGTAGCTGCAATCTTTTGAAAAGAATTGAATGAAGATTTTTAGTCTTCATTAAAAATGAATATATTAATTTGTAATGAACATTGATCACATTTTATTCACGAAAATAATTTTTTTATACTGCACCTATATAATATAATAAAGCTTTAAAAGAGAGTTCAATGTCACAAGATTGACTGAATTACAAAGCCTTTATTCTAGAAAATTAAGTTGTACTAATATTGGTGCTTTCAAAATGTTCTTTTGTTACATCGATAGTCACGGCCTATACAAGCACGATTATATTATACAAGGTAGCTGTGCGCTAGAAATTACGTAGTCTTATACACTTACACACTTACGTGCTTTGTTTACCCCATGCCGCAGGCTGTTGGTTCAAGGCATACTTAAAGGTGTAGATTCAGTATCCAGATGTCTTAAATAGGCTTTACTTGCAGAATAAATCCGGTACAAAATACACAATGAAGTTGATATAATCGATGCTGTACACTTCTTTAAGTAATCAGATATTTTTATTAATTAAATTTGGTAATAAATTTAAATAAATACAATATCCTACATATTTCGAAAATATGCTAGCCTGTTTTGCAACAAATTGATTTGTAAAGTGATGGTTTGCGTAGTTAACAAGCACAAGGATAATCAATAAATCCAACTTCTAATAATGACATTTGCAAGGTTAAATGAACTCAGCAATTTAAGAAATATTGGCAGCTACGAACATAACGAAGGGATTTATCACGAAGAAACCCAAGAATTATACGTATACATTGATATAATGAGTAAACTAATAAATGATCCAGCCGGATGATAGCGAGATACGATTCAGCAATCAGTTTATTCGTTAATCTGGAGGCATTCAAGTACAAACTTCAGATGCGCAGCAGCGGGACTTCAACATCGATCATCGGAAGGAATCCCTTCATCAGCTCCCTGATGTTCGGTGAAGGACCTGCACAGAAGATGAACAGATTACCGGATTCAAGGAAATTACGAACACTTGGAGCCTTAGGCGATTGAAGGAGGTTCAACGGGTCGAACGGTTACTCAATCGCACTTTGTTTATCTTTCATTCTAATCTAGTGTTTTTGAGCGCTTAATAAAACTGATCAATTTTGCCAGTTGATGCACAATTTGAAATATTTGCGATAAAGGAATATTAATTGGTCAACTTTTATCTCTAACTTGAACTAATTTTGTTATTTATAAATTTAAAAACTGTAAATAATTTAGAAAGAAAATGATTTTTAAAATTATTAAATAACGTTTTGCTATTAAGGTATAAGGTACATTTTGCCATGAAAACATATCCTCCAATAATACAGTGTACTTTACACTTCAACTATGCATCAGCACAATGAATTTATACTGTCGTAAAGTATAACGTGCACTTCCGCGTTGTGCATCGTTATCATGATGTTAAACGGCGTCTAAAATATTTAACAATGTCTTCGACTACTTCAACTTGTAAATTATGTAAAAATATTTTGTGCTTCCTCATAAAATTACTTATTAATAATTGTTAGAAAATTAGAAATACTATTATTTACAAGAAACAATTACCTACCGTTAGTAAATAATAATATAACTACTAATTCTATATTAAATAAAATTAAGAAGACGTAATTTCTTAAATAAAAAATTCTATTTTTACATTTTTTTTACAAGTGTCATCGATTTTATCGGAGATATAAATATTTCATAACGATCCCTCCCGGCAGAAAAGCTTGAATTCGCTATCGAATAATCGCAAGCTAGAAAATTCTGCGGTTAATGACTCCCCTTCACGAATCGCAAAAATCTGAACCAGTTACAAGACATTACATCTCTTATATTCCTCGAATATTCTTCCCCGAGGTTAGAATTGCAAATGAGTGAAGAAATGTCAAAAGAATAAAAAAGAAAAAGAGTGAAGAGGAAAAAAAGAGCCGTCGAGTCCCGCGGGAGACTTACATTATATAAGGAAAGCGGCGCGGCGAAGTGAGCAGTGAACAAAACGAAAAACTCGAAGCGAGCCAAAAGGGAACGGCGAGGGGAACAGTAAGAAAAGCCGCTGGAAACAAAGAAACTCTCTTTCTCTTACGCCGAGAGAGAGAGAGAGAGAGAGAGAAAATTTCGTTAAGACATCGCCGGTTTGAAAACTCCCTCCTCTCGCTCGTACTTGACGAAGCACTAAAGACGAATGAATGCCGGATTTAAAGAAATGTGCGATCGCTGAAGCGGGCCGCGTGTATATGTGGCCGTCCTTTGAGACGAAACGAGCCGGGGAGCTCGATTTCAAGTGTCAGTGAAGCAGTTTACTGGACGCTCTCGAGACTTTATGTCGCTTTCTGCGGACGGCTTGAAAGAAAGATCGTGAAAGTAAAGCCTCGGCGCGAAGCGAGAAGCTAGACAAAAAAAAAAGGAAAGGAACCCGAGGAAAAATGAGGAAGAGGGATAAAGAGCCAGATAGCGAGCGAATAAAGAAAGAAAAGTGCCGGAGCGGAGGGGATTGATTGATTGATCGATAGCTTTATTTAATGTTCGGCTGCATAAATGGCGGTCCGAAAGGATTATATTTTAAAGGTGAGGCCACCTGCGATATAGGAGTGTATTATAAATCATTCTAAAATTTACGTCCAATTTCATTTGCTATTTTTCAGCTGAAATTAAGTAACACGTACGTTTGATAAAGAATCTAAATAATTATCGAAGAATATTCTTCGAGGGAAAAGAATAAAAGCCCAAAGCCAAGTCTAGCAAACAGGAAAAACCATATATAGAAGCCCGCAAATAAACGCGCGAAACGTCCGAAGCAGCGTTTCTTTTCCATCCTTGCCAGCAGCCTCGCCAAAGAAGCAGGCAAAACCCTTTGTCCCGACACGCCGTTTTCTGCAACGCCGAGAGGTTTGTCGCGGCAACAGCTACAATTTCCCTGCGCTTAAAATAACAAGCACGAGTCCCTCGTGAAAAGAGAGCCCGAGCCCGACGTTCGCTCGGCTCGCATTAATATTACGCGGAACGTTACTTGCTTCCTTCCCCCCCTTTTTCGGCAAAATATCCTGCGCTTGTGCTTCTCCGTTTCTTGCGCTCGGCCATTATCGTTTTTGCCCCGAAAAATGTGCACTGTTTGGCTAATAGCGGCTGTTTCTTTCATTTTATTTTATTCTATTTTTTTTTTTTTTTTTTTTCGAGCCGAAATAGCTGCTTATACGAGGAGTTAGTAAGATTAGCTTTTGGAAATTATGCAAAGCGTTTTCAGTCGTTGACTTTTATTCTCGAAGCTTTGAGCCTCGAAAATTGAAATCCAAAATTGGGAATGCAAAGCTGTTTTAGCGAATAGTACGATGTGCAATTCAAAATTTAGTTCGATAATATTCTTAGAAAATTTTTTTATGAAAAATTTAAGACAGAACGGGTCGTTTTACTAACATTCCTTCTTTAATTAAGGAAGTACAATTTGGAAATAATTGATACTAATTTTAGTCGACGAACCCTTGGAATTAATATTGAAATTCTGCATATAATATAAGGTCCAATATTCTAGCAGAAAACGCGAAGGAAGGTCTACGCTCTGCTGAATAATTCATTTTACACCTCAAGGGTCAAAAAACACATTTTGCTTAATTATTGAACATAGATTCTATACCTTTACATTTATGTTACTACATTAATACTGATTATTTTTATAATATTGTAAAGAATAATATTCCACTAAATGATTTTTATTTTATAAATAATACATTTTGAGGTAGAATAGTTGAGTGTATAAAAATACCTGGATATCGCTGATTTATAAACAAAACTTTAAATAATAAATTGAAAATTTTAAAAAGTAGACCTTTAAGTTTTTTATTCTTTTGAAAAAGAAAAACATCTATTCTCATCTTTTTAAGATTTCGCAATTTAAAATTTTTAATTGAACTTAAAAAAGAAAAGTATAAGCTGGTATTATAAAAATTTATTGAATTACCAGTATTCTTCATTTCAATACCTCCCCGCGAAATACTTAAACTCCCAAACTCCAGATGGATGTATAGCCGTCGCGCTATTAGAGATAAAATTTCAAACTCCCAACCGGACTCCTCCAGATTTCTCAGCCCTATTATACAATTTCAATAAACCCGCTCGTGAGCTCGCACAAAAATCTCTTCCAATATTTGACTGCTATAAAACGTCGCCGTAAGAAAGAAGGGTCATCTCCCTGTCATTCATCCGCTCTCCTTCCTCCGCGTATAATATCGTTGTTTGGCCGAGGGCGACTGTCGGCTTACGTACCAGTCAGAAAGTCAGTCCCGGCGGAGGAGGAGGGGGCGAAAACAATTCTGAAACTGTCTCGCTCGATTAGCAGGCGGTGTTTATCGAGCTGACGGCCCATTTTGGTGAAACCTGCCGCGGGAGAACGATCGGACCCGGTCCGATGATGATTTCGACACGTGGTTGACACTCGATCTATATACCCTCGAAAAGCGTACGTAGGTGGAGGTTCGGCCGCTTGCCGTTACGTCCATTTCGATAAAAGCCAATTTGCTGTTTCGCGGTGAAGGGCGTCAAAATTGTATTCCCTGCGTGGTTGCTGGGACGATTGATAGTTTCTTACACACTCGAATAAAACACTTTTCGAACAGATTTCTAGGACACGAGTTTAGCGACAAGAGCACCGTCATTTAGACCATCATTACAATAGAATATCCCTTTATCACCACTGTTAGTTAGACACAAACCTGCTAAAATAGCACTCTGTAGACCCTTCTGTCCTCTCTCTTAATACTCAATTTAAAGGCATATTTTTCAAATTAAAACAGTGATTAAAGCAAAAACATCTTTTTTAGACGTACAGTAACATGGAGCAACGTTAAGCCATCTGAGGTAATGCTTATCCAGTGCAAATGTTTTTCCTTCCCCCCGTTGACGTTGGCGCGTGTTTCGGCAATGCAATTGATTTCTCGCACTGTCCTTGCACTTGTACCGAGATAAATAGATTGAGAGTGTTAATCCGTAGCAATAACCCCGATTCCCGGTGTGCAGTGTGTCGATTTTTAAAAATCCACTCGAGTTATCGAGGTATTCCAGATACAAGTGCAAATTGATAGTTTAACTACGTAAAAGTATAAACCTGTATATTGATTGTGTATTGTTCCTTTTATGCTTTCCCGAGTTGTTTGCATGTATTTTGATATTAATATTATAAAATAATTAGAAACCAGGTATAGTAATTTATATTTATTTTAGTCATAATAGATACATTGAATAGCATTTTTTTGTAGTTAAGGATTTTAATTAATATTAAAATTAATCTTAAAAATACTACGAAAATTGTGCATTAAAATTAATTCAAACGACACGTACTTTCATAGTTCCATTAAAGTAATAGATTTCTCAAATTTCATTAAAGCGCGCGTTAACAATAGAATTGCATACCAATTATTAAATGTTTAATAATGGCACAATATTTGTAGGAGATTTTTAACAAAATAATTATATCAATTTTTAAATCCTGCGATTTAAAACTATACTTTAAGAGCTTCGTTAATGAAAAGCTAAGCTGCTTTAGAGATGCTTTTAACGAAATTAAAAACGATACAACCCGTTAGAATGATTCAAAGTTTTGCCTATAATCAGAAAACGTATAATTTTAAAATATTACTATACTAAACGAATGAATCGAAAATTGCTTTTCAGCAGCTACAATAGCCTTTAGTGAATACCGCCTTAACTTGAGCCAATTAACCGATTATAGAACTTCTAACAACCTAAAACTAGTCCCAAATTCTTAGCAGCAAAGCGCCAATGCAGCAAAAAAAAACCAAAAATCCTCTTCGCGAACAAAGTTCACTAACGGACGAACGCGAAACCTGTTGACAGGTGGATCGGGCGGAGAACGAGGAGGCCCAGGGAGGAGGACTGGCGCCGCCGGCGTCGACTTACCACAGCAGCTCTGCCTCCGGCTCGAGAATGGGCCCGGGGCCCGATTCGGGCAGCAGCGCCCCGTCATCGGTGCCCCACTCGCTGGCCACGTCGCGCGACGAGGAGGATGAGGACGATGAGGAGAGCAGCGGCCGCCGCTCCAACGGTCACGGAGGATCTAGGTAAGAAGCTCCGAGCGGTAACACTGTCCTGTAGGTCGAGTCGATCGGCTGGCAGGTTTTCCGAACCGCTGCTTAAGCCAAGTCCGTGTAGCAGTGTTCTTTTCCGGTCTAGAGTTTGAGAGGATTTGGTGATGCGGATTTATAGTTTCCCTGTGTTTCGCTCGAGGGTCGATATTGTTTATAAAAGGGTTAGATAAAACTGATAAAAATAAAGATTTCTGGATAAAAGTAGGATAAGTTTGATTTATGAAGCATATAGAAAAATTGTCACTAAGATTTGAACTTGGTAGTAATTATTTGTGCCGAAAATTGATTTGATTGCTTTATACTGAAAGTAACAAGATGATTGAAAAAACGCTGCCAACCGATTTCAGAATGCTTTCTCATAAAAACAATGAAACAATTCATTTATGTTATAAATGGAATGTTATGAAATAATTACTATTAGCTTATCTATTAAAAGGTGAAATTTAAGTTAAAATTTATCAACACTACGTCTTACGTATCATATTACCTTAGTATTATATGATTTATCAATTGATTTCTAAGTACTAAAATTTTGTTATTGATAAGATTATGAATTTTTCACTACATTATATGGCATAACCATGGTAGGTTCCTCCAAAGTTTCCAAAGTAAGATAAAAATCTTAATTAAATAAAAAAAAACAAATGTCACTGTTCCCGCGAGTAAGATACGGACGTAGAGATAATGACAATGATCTCATGAAACACACTATCGAGTTTCTCCAAAGCCGAGATGTACCGATTAAACGGAAGATGATCCACTCCATGACAGCATACACAAAAGGTAAGAACAGAATGACATGCATAAAAATATGCTCTATCGACGAAAAGTATAAAGGCATCGTTTCTGCCAATGCTCAAAAATTAAAAAACGACCGTATAATTATTGCGGACGATTTGATACCAAATGGACAAGATGTCCGATGACACTTGCTTGGTGTTCGAAAGGTTTTGCTTGCGAAGTTTAAAAAAAGTGTCCTGGACAACGTCAAGATTAACTGCTACGTGCACAACTGTACCAAAAAATTATCCTGTAATAAAAGAAGGATTTTCTAAGAATTTTCTTTTGCTCAAAGCGGTGCACAAGCATATGCCAAGTAGACATCATCAAGACATTAAAAGAAATACGATTAGTCAAGTTTTGGAATTGCGATACTGTATTATATATTATATATACTATATGCTGACCGAAAAATAATAAATCAGCGCATTAGAAGTGGCATATAGAGCTCTAGACATACAAAAGATCTATCTTTTCTCAAAATTTCAAGTCAATTGAAGCCTTTTATTTCCGTAATCGTTGGACCTAGAAATTTCATTTTTTTCAGTTTTCAAATTTGTATAAGTTGTAGTTCTATATATTATTAATTAACAAAATTTTTTTAGAGCAATTAATAACTTAATTTAAGAGTTATAATCTTTTTAAAGAAAACACATTTTTGTTAAAAACAAAAGAACTATAATAACTAAAGTAATTTTTTTTCTCAGAAATTTTAGATATTTTTATGCTTTTTTAAATTTTTTTTGTTCGATTGAAATATCTCAATCCTATCATTAAAATTTTTCAAAAATTAAATTTTTCAAAAATCGAAAATTGACGATAAAACAAAAACTAATCTAGAAGTGCTTGAAATTTTCAAGCCCCCTCAAAAAAATGAAATGAAATTTGTGCGCGAAATTTGAAGCGAATTTACGGCGTCGTTCAAAAGTAGTTAAGGGGAAACTACATACATACGTACATACATCCGGACATTTTTTAAAAACTACTTTTTTGGACTCTCTGAACCTAAAAATGTGCTTCTACGTCAAAGTATGAGACTCGAAAAATTTCATCGATCCAAAGCTTTCTGTACGAGAAAGCAAAAGATAAACATAAAATAACACAAATGAATATGAAATGTTTAAGAATTTTGATGTTGCACCATACTTACAAATTGAAACATATTCAGCAGATTCTTATCATGTAATTATGGTACAGTGGTCAAATTATACTTTTTCATTCATATCCTTTACAAATAAACACGTAGTTAATTAATTCACAAAGATTTAATCGCCTTACCTTTAACATTTATTCAATCCCGTATCTGAAATTTCATCAAATCCATTTTATAGAATGCTACTACACTCTCATTACCATGCGCCAACAATCAGCGCTTATCATCTACGCACGTACCTAACATTCCATTTCCACGTCGCCCCGCTAATAATTCATCCCGCGCCTCGAATAACAGATCTCTTAATCTAATCCCCCGATTTTCCAACAAACCTCCCCTCCCTCGCCCGTTAACGTCCAAAGCCTCGGCAGCCGCAATATTTACAATCCGAAGCCCCTCGCCGTGATCTTTCCGAACGGCGCTTAATTTCGCGGATAATGAAACTCGCACGTACTCCGTCGCCGCCGCGGTTCAGCTTTAAGCCCCGCGGAGTCGCTCCGCGCGAGCGAAGGGGAGAGAACAAAAAAAAAAGGTCGGGAAACTCGCATCCAGACCCCCTGTGCGAACGCACTCGCGCGGATTGGGAAAACGTGCGGAAAAGAGATTTCGCTCGGCTTTCCCTCTGTCGTGTCTCGGTGCGCGAGGAGACGAATGTATCGCGCTTCGGGAAACTCAATTACTCGAACGCTCTTTACGAAGGGGTTAATGAGGCGGACAGGCCGAGCACAGAGCTTTTCTGGTCCTTATTTACGCGCGTGTACACGGCGACATTTTTGCGAGTGTAATTGCGCGGAAGTAGAACAATTGATTCGACGATGCTTTTTGGGAATTAAAGCGGAGACTAACGAGAGCCTTTGGTGATTATTTTGAAATTTTTTTAGTAGTTATTAATTTAGAGGGCCTTAAGGCTCAAATACTTAATTGCAACCTTAATTTCGAAGAGAATTATTGACGAAGGATCGAACTACAATCAGCGGAAGGTTGTGGCTGCAAGGGCTCTTAAAGCTCTCAATTTGTTCGAGTTTAATTGGATCAATTAAAGGCGTTAAAACCGAATTGTGTGCATAAACAACGAAAAGAATGAATGCATTTTAAATAGAATAAAATTGTTTTTTATTTCTGAAACGTAGCGAACGTAGCTGCATTGAACTCAACTTTACAATGGGAAACTAAGTCACGGTTTGATAAACCGCAACAATAAGTGCAAGTAACGATTTCTCAAGTTCGGGTTGTTCGTGGCTTCAGTATAATTAGCGCATTTGGATCAACATAAAATTTACTTAAGCGATCTTAAACGGTCTCAAAGGCTCTTGAATATAATGCAAAGACCTTTGTAAATTCTATCAAAGGCCTTTAACGTTTCAAGTTAAAAGACGTAGCTTTTTAAAATGTGTAATTTCGAAGAAATTGAGTGTAATTTATCTCCTTCAAAAAGAAAATTTGTTGTCATCTTAATTTGATAAAACTAAAAGAAACTTAAAGAAACTTTAATTTAGATTTTATTCAGTATTATTTACAAAAAACTTTTTTAAAAAAATTAGTTTATAAATATTAATTACACGATAATCCAACTAAAGATGATTTTCAACTTTCCCAAGCAAGAGACGCAGAATCCGCAAATCAATACTTAACTTTCAAGTTTCATTAGAGCTCTTTTATCGAGAGACAATCCGCATGTTTACACCTACGCTTTCCACGAGAACCCGCGAAAAATTATCCTGAAAGGAGCTCTGAAATCCCGAGCTCGTAGACTCTCCGAAAATGCACTTTCCCTGATTCGTGAAAGCTTCGGAGAAGTGAATTTCCGCGTAGAACCTGGAAGGCGATCGTTTATATCGGCAACAAAAACTCCGATGGCTCCCGGAAAATTCCTCGTCGTAGTAGAATCGTCGAACGACCGGGAGAGAATGTACTTTGCATTCGTTTTCGTCAGGACGACTCCGTATCGAGTCTCGTCTCGCTCCGCGTCGAATTAGTTGTCCCGCGAAGGAAATTCGGATCGATGTGCGGCCACGCGTTGATCTCCGCGTGCGCGTATTGTGCGCGCTCGACCGTTAACTCAGTTGCGAATTAGATGCAGTTTGAAACTCGTGGCTGAAGGGGTTCGGTATGGTAGTTTACTCGACCACGAAAGATAATGGGATTATTACATCTGTCGCTGCGCGCAAATGATTCAGTTTAGCAATGGACTGTGGTGAATTAATTGCTGGATGTAGAATTTAGGAATTAATACACTGAGAGAAGAAATATAGTAAAAATTACAAATAATCTTGTAAAAATACCATACTGTCTAGTAAAGCTACCACAGACTGTCAAAACCCAAAAAATTACTATACTTTAAAAAAAATTTTACTATACTGTTTGGTAAATTTTCCTATAAAGTCTGATAATTTTTTTGGTTTTGACAGTCTGTGGTGCCCTTACTAGGCAGTGTGGTAATTTTTACTAAACTTTTCTTTCAGTGTAATAAAGTCATAAATCAGTGTGAGATTGTCCGTAAATAATTTTAAAATATAGCTAATTATTATTCATTTAAGTAAAAACGAATGTAAAATCTAATTATTTATTCTTTTACATTGTGTTTACAACTCAAACTTACTACCTGTAGCAAAAAACCTTCTAATATTTTCGCAATTTGTCTCAACAGCGAGCGAAGCCAAGCCGTTAGAACCCGAAAACAATCTAAAAAATCGTCAGCGCTCGCTAACGTCGAGAAAAGGCAGCAGCTCGACAATTTACTTCCCCCCCTTCCCCCCTGCCGTTTCTTCCAGAAAAAAGCCGGCGGTTTGCATCGCCGATTAGTCCGAGCGTTACGATCCACCGGGGAGAGCTCGTCTTCGATATAACGTTTCTGGGAGTCCTGGCGGGACTATTAGCCCCCACTTTGCGCTGATTGCCCGATCGACTGGTCGGATTCTCAGCCGAGAGTCAACCTCCGAAATCTCGACCTCGAGCGGTATGACGGTTTACTCGGTCTACAAGTGCTACATCCCGGTTAACGCGATCACGAGTCCGGATGAGCCCACCGTGAGAGAGCAGGATGCTTCCGGGGGTTCGCCTCGGTCCTTGAGCTTTTGTTTAGTGAATGGTGATTCGTTGCGAGAGGGTAGACGAGTTAACGCGTCGATATTACCGGTCGTAGCTGTCGTTTAGAAATATTAGTAAAATGTGTAATAAATACTAGAAAAGAAAACTTTATTCTGGAAAAAGATTTTTTAAGTTATTCATTCTTGGAAAATTTTTTGTAATTACTTTTTTCTTTTTTTATTAGTAGGAAATCAATTTTTACACAATAACAATTACAGTATTCACATGTAATAAGGTTATTCGCAAAATCAAACGCGTTTTTCCAACTTTGATTAAAATCGATGTCTGATCAAATATTGAGTATTCTCCTTATCATTACGCTCGACTGAATATCCAAAGAAATAAATTCGTCAAATAACAAGCTGACAAAACCAAATTTAACGTAAAAGTATAAAAAAAGTTATTTCATAGCGAAACATAATCAGATTTGCAAAACGAAACACCATAATCTTTTACGGCGACATCTGTCGGGGAAACGTTTCTAGAACAATAATTTGTCGCCGTAGTCCTTTTATATTTTAGTCTATAAGTTATATCTGAAATCTCACTCGCTCCGGCTACATTCGCCACCCACCCAATAAAATTTTATAGCAATCTTGGAATTGGATCCGGCGTTAGCGGGACGCGGCGCGACGGCATTAAACGGGGATTTTAAAATAAGCCTGACAGTTTCTTTAAAAAAATTCCGACGAAAGCTTTTACTTTAAAATTTTATTTCGAATAGTATACACTCTTTTATAACGGAGCTAAATTAACCGATGTACTTTGGAAAATTTCTTTACCCAGAATTATTGTTTTCGTTTAACTATTGTATTTTGTTTTTTTTAAACGAATAATTTCTTATTATTTACTTCGGTTAATAAAATGTAAATCATGGTTATTACAAAAACTCTTGTTCCACAACAATCTTCAAAACTTATTCGCAATAAACTATCCAAATATGCTCGTCCGCCAACAAAACCTTGTCCTCGCAGTTAGCATAATTAACACGGCGCACCCGAACCTATTAAATCCAGCAAAGACGTCGGGCACATCGCGCAATACCGGGCAACCCATCCAACGCCGAGAGCAAAAACGCCCCCGCCGCCCCGAGTGGTGCAGTATAACGCGAGCAGGAAGCGTTCGCGAAACACTCTCCCGAGCTGAGTCGTCGTCGTCGGCGTCGGCGTCGCGTAGCTTTTATCTCGCGACTTAATCCGGTGTGCCTTTGTCTGGTCTGTTTGCTGGGGGCCGCGCAAAAAGAGCGAGCAGCGAGGCGCGGCGGTTTTTCAAGCGCTCGGAAGCGTCGCGCATTGTGCAGCGCGCGCTGATATCTCGACGGCGGGATCGGAAAATTAACTCGCGCGGAACGCCGGTGAGCACTTTTGGAGGAAAGCCGATATTCTGAAGCGCGAGGGGGGACTACACTTCGATGCTTGATGAGAACAGGGCTGTAGTGCGACTCTGCTCGCGCGACTTGCTGTCAATGCTTGCAGGGAAGGAAACGGTGGTAATTTTGTTTTCGACTTTTAGGTTGTTAACTGCGGCTGTGAATTTATTTATAAGAGGTGTTAAGTAGCGGGAGAAAATTAAGTATATTTTTAGCTTATATTTGCATTCGTTAAAAGAACAGATAAATTGTCTTTAATTATATTCATTTTGTTACTAAAAAATAGATCGATTAAAGACTTTTAAAAAAGAAGTTTATTTCGGTATTGTGTACAATTTATCAATCACAATACTTTCTTAAGTTTACCACACAATACTCACTTTTTTATTGTGGCTCATCGCCACTGTTATAAAGCAACAGTTAATTAAAGACCACAAACATCCAAAACAAGAAATCGCCGAAACTTCTGCTCCCACTAAATCATGCCCTTCCCAGCTCTCGTTCTTACTTCCGTCATCTGATAGGCGCGTCGAGCCGTTAAGTGCCCGGCTAAAAGTGCTTTTAATGAAATAAAAATGATCGGGGAAGTTGCTCGAAAGCCGAACGGCGCGCGTAGCGAGGACGCCCCACTTTTCAGAGCCGCAGAGGCAAATGAAATTGGCAACTCCGGGGCTAATTTCATTTTTTTTTTTTTCCCCGACGAAGGTCCCGTCGAATACGCTTTTTCAACTTGCCCGCTCGTCGGGGACCTCGGTTTTTCTTTCCCTGCAGCTTCCGTGCATTAATGTACGAGTTTTTATACACGGTTTGTAGATATATCTCATTAACGGTATATGGATCTCTGATGGAAATGTGAGTTGCCCGGATTCAATGTCCCAGGCTTGATTCTTTCTGCATGAATAATGAATTCTACCTATTAGTCTGCCAACGGAATAAACTAAAAGTGTTCTTATGTGAATTTTAAAAATTAAATTCCAACGTTACTGAAAATAATTCCATGTGCTCTGAAATACTATCTATATAATATTTTAATTATTTTATTTTAATAATAAATTATTATTAAAAAAATTGCTACTTTTTTTTTAATTCGTTTCACAGCGCCTTCACTACAAATATTTCCCAGCACAAACCCGCGACGCGTGACGAAAAGAAGCGATCGCTTTCGATCGCGAGCCGCAAATTCTTTGACAAGTTCGCTCGAGCGTTAACGATACTCAATAGTCCGTCGAGGCAGCGGTGCCACGCGAGAGCTGCGGCTGGTGGAAAGGGGGCCGCAGTCCGCCGTAGTTTGTTCACGCCACCGCCGAGGTGCGAGATTACCGAGTATCGAACTCGCGCGGGAGATAAGAGGCTTGGAAGTTGGGGCCTTCACCCGTAAGCGACTAATGACGCCTCGGAGAGATCAATCCCCGCTTTTCCGAATTATTTACCTCGACTGGCGTTGATGCAGAGATATTCCCGTGATGCCTGACTTCTGCCAAATGATAAAAGAATTAAATTAAATCAAGCGAATGTGACGGATCTGAAAGGGAAAAATTTTCTTTTCATAAATTTAAGTACAATTAGTAAATAAATCTATTGTTTATTTAAAATATATAATTAGTGAATAGCTAACTAAAATATATAAAGCAATCAAATCACAAATAACTTTCAAGGATTAAAGAAAAGCTTTGCGAAATCAAGTAAATTATCACTGAAATATGCTTCATAAAATGTGCTTAAAGCTAAAATTAAAGTATAATTCATAATCTGCCTTATACCAGCATTTAATCATCGATTTATTAAAAAGAGCATTTATTTTCCGAAAACAGCAAATTTATGTATCACAAGGCGTCGAAGTTTTGCTCCGATACCAGATAAATTCTAATTTTTATTATTTCATGCAAATATATACAACTTCCAGAGCACCGCAGATAATCGTTTCCCCCAATTAACCAAAGACTAGCTCTACCAATCTCTCACACAAACAAAAAAGCAGGTCCAAACTTATAGACTCCCCCATCGTAAGCGAAGAACACAAAGAAAAGAAAGCAAAAAAAAGAGGCAGGAGAGAAAGAGAGATGTCGACAGACGGACAGAGAACGCAAAAGCTCGCAAAGCAACCGAAAAGAGAGAGACTATATCGCTCGTAGGCCGAAGAGACACGGCGACACAGAGAGAGAGGAGTTGATTTTTTGTCGCTGGCGAGGGGATATTCGCTCTGCAACGGGGGTGTCTATCTTCGCAGGTCGTACTACCACCGGCGCAGCCTGAGCAAGTCGTTCAGCGGCAGCGGCCTCGGCACCGGCAGCAGCCTCGGCGGCAGCAGCTGCGGGGGCGCCGGCAGCCAGGACATCGAGGAGGAGGAGGAGGAGGTCTTCGCCACGAGTTCGAACTCCCTGGAGAGCGTCTGTGCGGACGAGGGCGCCGGCGGGGAGATGCCCGCGCAGGCGAGGCGGCCCCGCAGCACCCGGGGCTCGCAAAAGTGGAGTAACGTGCGCGCGGTCATGGCCCTGTATTCCTCCCTGCGCAAGATCAAGAGGTACAATTGGCCGAGTCACTCCTGCACGACAGCGCGCCCGGATTACATTCTCTTCTACTTGTAGCTCGGCTAATTTTATCCTCTCCGATGTGTGTAATCGGCCCGTCTCTCTCTCTCTTATTTGCGAAACGATCGACAACTGCCGAATCGCGCGCGCAAAGGTATTTTTTCTGCGGCGAAAACTGGCTGTGCTGCTCGCGGTCACTGGGAAACTTACTTACACTCGAATTGAAGAAGCTGGAATAGTCTACTTTAGTCGTAAGATTTATTGAAAATTTACAAGTTTTTTCGAAGTTTGAAATTTTTTATTAATGATCTGGTGGGTCGTGAAAAGATATCCTGAAATTGAATACATTTTCAAAACTCTGCAGGCATTCAAAGAAACTCTTTGACTACGATAAGATTGAAAAAGAATCTCAAATATTCGTGAATTATTTGTATTTTGAATACAACTCTATAATGCAACCACATTTTTCAAGGACTTTTTAACGGAAAGGTTGCTGGAGCTCATTTAATCTTATCATTTCTGTTCTAAAATTTCTAAAAATATTCTTGGTCTTTTTTTCATTGAATCCGACGGTTATAACGTTCGAAGTTAATAAACGGGTGTTACGACGGATCTGAATACTAAACCAAAATCGATCTCTCATCAGCGCAGACATTCACAGTCGGTTTACTGCTACGAATAAACTGTTTCCGTTCGAGACGATGCCCGAGTCGTAACCACCACCGATCCTCAGAGCGGACAATGTCCGATTGGGGCTTTACTAGGCAAGTTTCTGCCGTGTAATATTGTTGTAGCAGTAAAAACCAGCAATCAAATATTTTCCGATCGTACCGCGAGCTGACAAATAGGTACGTGTGCACTAAATAAAAGTAGACTATTCGCAGCACTTGAATATAAATGTGAACTGTAAAGATTGATTACATTTTGCGTAGATTAAAGAAAACAGTTTAAAGTATTCATTAGCATCTCGAATTGACAGCACGCAGTTTTTGTTATAAAATATTTCTGTGCGCATCCGGAAAAAATATTCGTTGCAATGGCATTTGCCACAAAACTGGATGCAGTTTTTGAGATATTAGAGATCAAAGATAATCGTTATTATTATTAACAGCTCTGTTATTAATTTAAGTATTAGTGTGACAAAACTGTATACCGCTCCAGTGGAATATGAACTATTTCAACAAATAATTTCTTTTTTTTCTACATATTTACGTCATTTTCCACGCATTCGTTGCTCGATTCTTCTTTATTATGTACCTAGAAACCGTATCTGATCTGTTTCTTCTTTTATATATATTTATATATATTTTATGTGTCAACCTTTTTTTTCTAGCTGTGGTAGAGCAGTTATTGTATATTACAAGTCTGTTTTGTACTCTGCGTGTGAAACTTTATGACAAAGCACACGACTCTTTTATGTGAGTTACACAGTTGATCCTATATGCCTTGTAATCTACTGAATTTTATTAGTCTAAAATTTTATCTAAACTTTCAGTAGAATTCTCTTTTGGATTATTGTACGTAAATATTATTATCGAAAATATATCTTTGTGTTTTATGTATAAAAACTTGATAATAAGTTCAAGCTATGTTTTATTTATACATCCAATTATGTAATCGATAAAAATATATTTAGACAAATAAATTAAGCAGCGACATAAACTAGAATAACAAGTACAGGGTTCTCGACCAAAATATGTATGTTACAAGTAGAAATATAATCAAAAATTAATTTGTATTTTTATCATTAACATCTTTTTTCAATTATTCAACAAGAAATTTACCAAACATCTTTTTTAAACCCTTCATACTTCAATTTAAAATTTCTTGTTCTTAAATTGATGTATTAATCGAATCGAAGAAAAATGAAAGGGAATATAATAATTCAATAAATTCACTTTTTATCGTTGGAATAAGAATCCTTCTAATACTTAGGCGATATAAAAATAAATAATTTGGAAACAGTTTTTTAATTAGAAAATAAAACATTTATTTGTAAAGTAAAAGAGTATCTCTCGAGTCTGTGAATTTAAAGATTCACTCTCAATTTTCGCTCTCAATTTTTAGACATTATTTTACGTAATTAAGTTAAGAAACCAAATACTAATGTAAAAACTACTTATTATCGTGAATTCGTTTTTATCCAAGTATTTACAAAAAGTGTAAATAGTCCATCTTAAATATACTTGTAAATAATTTTTAACATTTGTTTTAGCATCAATAAAATAATAAGTATATACATTTATTTATTAGTAATAATGTAAGTTATCACGTACAATGTAAATTTGTGCGTTTGTCGTTTAGTATCATTAAAGTTTGATCCGAAAGAGTATTATCTACTTTAATATATAGTTTTAATTAACGTATACATTCACGTTTTTACTTAAAAATTTTTAAAACCTTAATATAATCCAAACAGTATTATCTTTCATTGGTAAGGGAGTTTGAAACTGAATGTAAAAATCGATATATGCTAGCATCTACACTTTCAAGGAAGTCACACGAAGACGAATGAGAAATGCGTCTAAAGTTTTTGTACATTTCGTGACGTTCTCTGTTCTTTCTGATCGCGGATATCACCTCTGGGCGAAAATGCAAGAAGTACGGAAAAAGTAAGAAAAATACTCCTGACAATGAAGGATAAACAATGACAAACCGTTTTAAAGCCGAACCTGTAAAATTCCGTGTTTCTAACTTCTACATATTTTTCTCTCTGCTCGATATTCATACTTACGTTGAACTAAACTTCCATCTATATATTTTCTTCTATTTTATCGAAACACTTTTCATACTGCGATGTTTGCGCTACTGGGAGAAGGAGAAATTCTTTCGAATTACGTAGATATTTAAAATGAACGTAATAATGAGACTCTACAATAGCTCTCAGTGGCGTAACGTTATCTATAAAAACCAAAATAAGCAAGTCGCGTTAATCACAATTTGGTGCGTTTGACTGACTACGATTCTGTTTCTATCTTTGTCTATCAGTCTATCTGTCTGTCTGTCTGTTGTCTGTCTATCTCTCATTTATCTGATTCTATAGCTGACTATTTAATCTAGTTAAATCTTGTTTACTACTGATTTATAACAGAAAATCAAAGTATTTAGTTATAAACATTACTTAATCATTTGTGCAAAGCTCTATATTTGCATAGGTGAATGACGAAATAGAAACAAATATAATCAATGTGGGCCACAAAGTCATAGATGCAATGTATGTGTGCTTCAAATGACTGTTTAGTTTAGAAGCTATTTGTTGTCTGTTTATTTAGAGAAAAAGCACAACTCAAAATGGAAGAATCCAAATAAATAAATCTACAAAGTAATAAAAATTGTACAGAATAATGCTATCCTACACTCTGCTTTTTCACTCTCTCTACTATGATCTCTCTTATATTGCGATTTATAATGTTAACCCAACTATGTAATCTGTGTTTAAAACACTATCCTGGTGTTTTTAAATGTAACCAAATTTTTTCAGAAAGTTTCATGGAAGCGTAAATAATGGACAGAATTTTCTTCCATCAGACTTTTCATCATACCTGACCACACATCACATTCTGTAAAACTTTTTAGTACCAGTATACTAATAGGGAAATTAAACTTTAGTATTTATCATCTAATAAACAATCAGACCACTCTCACACATTGTCTACTAACCTAAAAATTTCTGGCGCTCATTTAATGATACCTTTCAGAACGAAGAGCAACCAACGGTGGATGAAGTTACGCACAACCGTCCAGCTGTCCTCGGCGATATCCACGATACAGAAGAAACCACCACTCAAGCGCGAGGACTCTTTTCTCAAAAGATTCTCCACGCGGCAGATCCCCGAGAGCCAGGAGACGATCGACACCGGTGAGGGCGAAGGCGACCAGTCGGACGACAAGAACTCGAGTCGGCGGCACCGAAGACCTCGGAGACCCCAGAAGCCACCGAAAACCGTGGTCAATCCCGACGAGAACTTCTACTACTACTGGCTGATGCTGCTTTCCACCTGCGTCCTCTACAATCTGTGGACGCTGATCGTGAGGCAGAGCATGCCTGAACTCCAGGAGATGGCGCCGGTGGTCTGGATCGGTTGTGACAGTTTCACCGACCTGGTCTTCCTACTGGACGTCGGCGTGCAGTTTCGTACGGGTTACCTCGAGCAGGGCCTGATGGTCTACAACAGCAAGAAGCTTGCTGGCCACTACTTTAAGTCCAAGTCCTTCTTTCTGGATCTGCTGGCGCTGGTACCGCTGGATCTTCTGCAGTTCAACCTGGGCACGAATCCCATGCTCAGGTTTCCCCGATTTCTCAAGGTCTATCGGGTCTACAACTACTACTACATGGTGGAGTCGCGCACGGTCTATCCGAATCTCTGGCGAGTGCTGAATCTTATACACATCCTGTTGATATTGGCCCACTGGTTCGGCTGTTTTTATTACCTGCTGAGCGAGGCGGAGGGCTTCTACGGCGACTGGGTCTATCCGTATCGGCCTGGCGAATATGAGACTCTTGCGAGGAAGTACTTGGGGTCGCTGTACTGGTCAACCCTCACGCTCACTACCATTGGTGACCTGCCGACTCCAGAGACCAACGCCGAGTGAGTGATATATAATGCATTCATCAACTCTTTTTCCTTCACTTTTTTTCTTACTTTTTTTTTGTCTATTAGATAGAGGTGAAAGTTTGATAATACTCTCAAAGCGCGAAAATATTTTTTTAAATGTATATTTTTGTGTAGAATAATAGAACTGGAATCTAATACGAATAGTAGACAATACAATACATTAGGAAATAAAAGAAAGATATGATTAAACTTCAAACAAAAATTCACGCAATGAACGCGTGAAAAAAACTTTAAATAATTCAAAGCTAACACTTTTAAAGAAATACCTGATGCTTATATATCGTCTTCTATTTGCGTATAGGAATTCGTTATAGGAGATTCACCTACTTATCGTATATTATTTTCTGTAAGATATTTCATTACAACAATTAGATTGACAAATCTTTTTAACAAAGTCCTTTTGAAGCAACTAAATATTTTTAAAAATGAGTCATTTCGAATTTAACCAAAGGATTCTTTTATAATATACGAATACAAGTAAATCTTCTAAAGATCGCTTGACAGATCCCCGCTTGTCACGGTATCCGTCATTGGAATACACAATGCGAGACTTAAGAGGGAATGGAATGCTTAGCTCGATACACAAAAGCGCAAACCCGATTTCACGAACGCCACAGGCCAAGGGGAGCACGAGAAATGGAGTTCCGATTTTTCCGCAACGCGGGCTGAGTTATTTTTACGAGCGGCGACCATTGCAACAATGCCCGGTGCGGTAAAGTACGACTCTTTTAGAGCTTATATCGCGCGGCGATACGCTAGTTTATGCAAATTTTCGCGTCGCTTTAGGAGCGCGAAGTCAATCAAATCTACGAGGGCGCGCAGCAGTTTCGCGCCGCCGAACGCATATCGAACTTTTCTCGTAAAGCGCACTTTTTGTGGCCGTAATTTTTCGGCTCTTCCTGCTTTTTTTTTTTTTAATACGGAAAATCAAAAGCATATCGTTGAGAAACACGATACGGACGCGGTGACCCAGTTTCGCTTCACTTTAAAAGTATTTCGGGGCTTCGTTTAAAGATTTAAATGCGTGTTTCGCAATTTTTAGAAAATACCTATTTCAATATGCTATGATTTTCTGTGAGATATATAAATTGAATTGCGGGGAATGTTGGCTTGTACTTATTTTATGAAACAAATAATAACCATTTCGGGATTACTTCTATTCATCGTTTTCCACTATTGCAGGCTGCTTCTTTTTAATAGACTTGAATACCTTATCAGAAATAACCTTAGCAATTCTCGCAAATTTCACCTTAATGATTCAATGGTGTTTGATAAAATAATCATTCGAGCCTTTAATAAATTCTGCTCAATTTCCTTATGTTATATTAAATAACATTTCTCATGTCATAAGTCATAACCTTTTATTTAAATATTTCTATATCAAAAATTGAATAAATAGTGTAAACACTCGCATCAACTTCCATCAACCAAATTGCACCAAAAGCCAAAGTTTCTATAAACTACTCCGTCAAAGAAGCCCAGCATTTCCGATTCAATTTCCTCGCTCAAACTCGAGAACACGTAAATCCTCGCTCGCTCGCTCGCGTAAATCCGCACCCGAGCATTGTTCACTCCTTTCTTCCGCATCGTGCAACATTCAAATCCCAGAAAAAATAAAAAAAACGAACTCGTCCATCGGCAACTCGCCTCCGTTCGTCGCTTTCCTCGAGCGCTCGACGCGACGCACCAACATCCAGCAACCGCGCACCCACTCGTAGCTCCCCCGAGCGCGAAGGAAGTAGGTTGTTTACATAACCGTCGCGGAATTTTGCCCGCTCGGGTTTTAAGAGCCCCGCGCGCGCGCGCGCGTTCTTGGCGTGACGAGCCGCGAGATGCAAAGTGCGAAGCGTTAGGAATGGCTCCCCGAAGACTGCGCCGCTTACCGTTAACCCGCCCGGTGCAAAATTATATGCCGAGCTCGCGAGGCAAATATGGCCGTTCCGAGGCTGCACTTTGCCCCTCCCCCGCGAATTATATTCGAATGGTGTAATTCGCGCTTTCTCTTGAATAATGATGCGGGCGAGCGACGATTTTTCGTGGCTTCGGTTTCTTAGCAACGGGATAAAGCCGTTAGGATGTTTTTTAAGGAACGGGTAGTTTTTTACAATGAATTTTTGATAATCCTAAAAAAGACTCAATGCTATTAAAGAAACATATTGTTTTTATTTTAAAATGTCAGAAAGCTCGATGTGCTTTTTATACGTGAAAACTGAAAATAAACCGTCGTGTTTACTGACGTAGAAACTAATTCTAATTATATTAATTCTGACATATCTTATGAATATATCATTGAAACGATTCTTTACATACAAAGCTCCAAATAGACTGTGGCTAAAAGTATATTATCGATCATGATTACTCTTTTATACTCGTATCTAAAATTAATCGTCCATATTTACCCTTAAGAATTCTCTTTTAATACAGTTACAATTAAATAATCAGACAGCTAATTAAATGCTCATCACTGTGTCGAAAACAACTAGAATTTTTTCCAACGTAATGTCTTTAAAGTGAATCTCGCTCAATACCGAATCGCGCACTACCTCCACCTACAGCCGCGACAAAAGTGTACGAAAAGCAAAAAATTCCATTGCCTCTTAAGCTCCGCGTCAACTGAAAAAAAAAATTCATCATCGAGCCGTACTTAGAAATTAGAAACGTGAGCGGAGTGTTGTTGTTGTGTTGGCAGAGCTGTAGCGGGCGGCAATCCCCGGAGCCTCGCTCGTCGCGGCCGACTGTCCCGGCTCCTGCAGTTCAAGCATATCGAAGGGTATCTGTATCGTTCCCAAAAGAAATTTTTACGAGAAAGAGCGAACAAAGCCGCACGTCTCTCGCGCGTGCTTGACGATTCTTTTGTTGATTCTTTTACTTTTGTCGCGCCGCCGAGCGGCGACTCGCCGCTGATCGATACGTTGGTTTTTTGAAGGGACGGCTTGACCGTAGCACGATTCTACTGTTCACTTCCGCTCTGCGAGTGCCGATCGAGTGCTTGAATTATGAATGAATGTGACGATTGAAGCATTTCTTTTTTTTTTTAGTGTTCTGTAAAAGACGTAATAAAATTATTTGGCATGCTTATTTTAAGTTAATTAAAGTAATACCATTATGTTTCATTTATTTAAAGTATTTTTTTTAACTTAGAATAAACTAATGAATTTATTGCAAGGGCCCTTGGCAATATTTCTGCCATATTGACAATGCCTCATCAATATTGCTGATGCAATGTAATGATGCAATGTAATAATGCAGCAATATTGCTGTGATAGCCATTGCCACGTGAGCTAATTAGCATATTATTGAACAATCAGAGTTCGCTAACTTCAGTCTCTCATGAAAAATTAAATACTGTTTGAAATCTGGCAAAGACCGAACAAATTGTCTTTAAATTTGGAGTAAATAGATCAACTGTTTTAATTAAATATTTAATACTTCTGATCTTAAGTATTATTTTACCTGCTTGACACTAACTAGAGGAACCTCGGCTTGTTAATGCGAATCCGGTCAAAATATCTAAATATACAAGCGTCTCTTACGCCAACAAGATCCGCATTCCAGTAGACCGCAAGACTTTACGCGACGATAGAGAGTCAAGATCGACGAGAATTCGACCGCATTGGCCAACCCTCCAAAGTACTTGATGCAATTAATTACGTAGCCTGCAACAACGAGAGAGAGACAGCATCGGCATTCTCGTCAAATCCCTCTACTACTTTGGAAAGGACACAAAGGGAATCGGGGAAAAAAAAAATTAAAGAGCGCAGAGGGGATTTGGGGTTGCGAAATACAATAAGAGATAGATGGGAGAGAAAATAGTGGGAAATAAAATGGCCGGGAGATGAGCTGTAGAGTAAAAAAAAAGAGGAGGGTAAAAAGGGGGTAGAGAATGGATGGCGCGGCGTGAGTGAACCTGGATTGACCGGGAAGACAATGGCGATAGCGGAAAAATGGCAGAGTGTTGGAATCCTCCTTTGAGGACTTTACTTCAGCCTTTTTCCTTTATCTTCTCTACCTCGCTTTTCTTTCTCTAGATTCAGCAAATTGTAAGATATCAGTGGAAAAGTTGTTAAGGAGGATTCGTTAGGATCCCCACCTTTTTATGCCGTCGTTTTATCAACTTTTGAGTTGTTATCGAACGCATCGTGGAATTAGATTTAGAATTTGAAGAGTTTCTATGTTAAAGTGGTGGATTTTTTCTGAAAAATAAACTTTATTTATTGCTGTGCCAGATAATTACAGTGTTTTTAATAGCTTTGTTTACAAAGACTGATGAAATAAAGCCAACAAAATTAAAAATTCTAGAAATCATAAAGACTCTTTTGAAAACTAATACTTTAATAAAGGAGTCGAGTAAAGATCAAAATAAGTTTGTAAATTGTTCGACAACAGTTATAAAGTTCTGCAACGTATTATTTGAAGCTTCCAAATTCAATTACAAATAAAATATTAATTTTTATTTCAAATACTTTTCGCAATCGACGAGTTAGAAATAACGTCAATTAAAATACTTAAGCTTCTCATTACGAGCAAGATTTCCCGCAACGTATCCTTTTCAACTTTTTAATTAAGTTAAAGAATGAAGAGTTCCGAACAACAAGGAAGCAATTAAAGGAGCGAAATAAACTTCTAAACAGTCGGTGTACACGACGAGGCGTTCGAAAAAAATTAAAGTCAAACTTTCGCCCGATAAACAGAGAATTCAAGTGTGTAACACGAAAAAAAAGTCGTTTCCAAGCGGGCGAGGAAAATCCGAGATAAAGCCCAGTAGCTCGCGCGGACTATCAAAGGGTGGAGCGAAATGAAAAGGGGGGGGGGGAGGGCGTCGGGGAAAAGTGTTTACAGCTCGAAAACGAAGTGCGGCGGAATTTTCCCGGGACAGCCGATAAGTTTGATCGAGACGCGCGCGACGGCAGTGCCGCGAGAAAGAGAGAGAAAAGGCGGCGCGCGGACGCTTATTTTTCTTCGAGGAAAAATGAGGTCAGGCGAGAAACGTCAAGTCGCGAGTGAGGCGCGAGGAGTATCGGGGCAAAAGGAGCAAAAACGAATTCGGGCCGCGAAGACGCTGGATTGTCTTTCGATCTTTCGAGAGATATATGTATATAGCCAAGTCAAGGAGTTGCGCGAACGCACCTCCTCCTCGCCCACGTAATTTACAGTTACGGCGCGCGAATATCCGATAAACGTAATTTAAAAAAAAAATTGACGAGTCGAGACAGGTTCGAATGAATTTTCAGCACCGCCGGAGAGAGAGAGAGAGAGCCTTTGAAATATTTAACGGATGAATGATGGACGCGGCTGGAAGCGTCGAATTTCGTTCGCGGTTCGACGGTTTTATGCGCGGCTTTTTCGATATGCGCTCGTTAGATGTTTGGGGGGTGGGGGGAGGGGCGCACTGAAATATTTGGTAATTGGAAATTTCGCCCCCGTTGATAAATTAATTCGCGCATCATAAATTACGCGGGCAAGAGGTGCGACGTAGATAATTCATTATTAATTGGGTCTGGACTTCTAATGTTTGCTAGCCTCGAGATCGAGATGATTGATTGCGCTCTCGATGAAAATTCGAGGATGCAAATTCTTTTTCTTTCATTAGACGATTAATAAATCAGATATTGAATAGCGTAATCAGATTAAGAAACTTATCTTTTGCAATACCAACAATTTTATAAGCTGTAAAAATATCGACGACAAAAATTTTCGTTTAGTTATTAGATAGGAAATTGGAATTGTTTTGATAAAACAATACAATCAAGTTTAAACAAATATACTAAATCAGTTGTAACTTAATGAAGTCAATTATAAAGGACGCTTTTATCATCTAAGTAGAATTTAAAAACACTTAGGTCGGGTAATTGAAAATGTGAAAAAAAAAAATAAAGCAATATCGCAACGAATTCCACTCTGCAGAGCAGAAAAAGCAAAACAGGAGGGCGAAAGTGAAGCTGAAATTTTCAAAGCAGCCGAGAGTGACGTTTGATTACGGCCGGGAAAAAAACACAGCCCTCTGCGTCCGAACCCGAGAAGAAGAAGAAGGAGAAGAAGCAGAAGGGTACAGGCGCTCGTGATGCACGCTTAACCGGCTGACACTTGCCAGACTGGGGGCGTAATTAATCTCGCAAATAAGCCGGAAATTAGGCGCCGGCGAAACTCCTCTCCGGCCCTCCCGCCTCTTTCTGCCCGACGTACGGCCCGATATAGCAGCGGGAAACCTCGATGACGAGGGGGACATTTGTCAAGCGGATTAATCGTGGATGTCCGTGGCAATCAGCCTGCACAATGGGACTTAATTTTGGCCTGGCACTGCGTGCCTCCAAGCTGGGGAAATTACCTTGTACGGTCAGCTGTCCCCTGGTTCACTTAGTGAAAGCCGAAGTTTGCTGATGGTTCGATTTTTTTTAATCTCAGCTCTCGTTCATGGTGTATTGAACTGTGCGAAAGTACGGAACTGTGCAATTTCTGGAATATTTTAGTTAGCTATCGTTAACTTTGCGTGGATAAAGAATAGGGGAAAGTATTAGAGATCAATTTTACGAGATAAAATGAAATTTCAGCAGATTTGCCCGATCAAATTTCCATGGGCGTTTCAAAAAAGTTGTAAAATCAAATTGAAAAAAGAGTCGTGAAAGAGCAGAGATAACTTCCCCTTCTCGCTCGACTTTTCTTTAATTCGCTTCGCGGCTCTATCTTTTGAGGGATTTTTATTCGGCCTTCAAAATAGAATATGCAGATACGGCTTATCCGAAATCGAGTTTACTTGGACTAAAAAACTCGATTATTCTGTCACGTATAGGCTTTTTTCTTCTTTATTTAAAACAATATTGAACCCTAAGCCAAAAATTGAAGCGTCGTCTCCCTCAACTCCCCTGTTAAATAAACATTTCCTCTTCGCCCCACTTACTAAACTCCCCAAAAAAGGGAATAGCTTTCAAAATTTTGACGGATTTAAGTTGTATTCAATACATGACGGAAAAATATTGATCCCTCATTGCGGGCTCAGAGAATATTTAGTGGAAAATTAACTCAGCTTTTATTTTATAGTCATTTCCATCAAAGTTGCATCCACAATCGAGTGACCTAATTCCACTCGGCGTCAAGCACTGCTCTCGGTTTCATACGCTTCTCTTCGTAAAAAGGATTTCTGTAAAAATTCGAGTTAGTTGTTTGAATCGCGCGACACATGAAAATTCCCGCGCGGAGACTATATATCAGATTGAAACGAGGGGGAGCAGGTTATTTGTCAAGCAATAGATTTCCATCCAGCGGTTCGGTCTATGCCGCCGAACGAACTACGGATAGAGGATGAATAAAACAGAGATATAGAGGCGAAGCCGAAAAAAAGGCAGGAACGGGCAAACCGGCTAAATAACTTTTAAAATTAAACGAACGCAGCGCGCGATAACTCAATACCACCTACGGTGTTCGGGTATAAGTTAAGCTACTTTCTACTTGGGGTGTTTTTTAGGGGGGAAGGTTTTCTATCAAATGCGCACTTGGCGAACGGAACTTAACAAGCTATTCGTTTAAAATCCTTTGAAATTTTAAAACATTTGCGGGTAGAAATCGCGAGAAAAATCAATCGAAATGTTTTATTTATTTTCATCGTTAGTGCATTATTTTTTTTACAGATTATTAAGCATTTCTTATTCAAAACCTGTCTTTTTCTTTTTTTAAAAATGTCATTTAATATATCAGAATCCTTTAAAATAAATGTTCACCATATTAATTACGAACCATAAAGGCAGTTTTCAAACCATAAACATTGACTGGGAGCTGCAAAGGATTTAACTAAGTAAACTCGGTGTAAAGGGTAAAATCCTTTAGTCAAGCAAGCTCGTTTATTCTGCCCGACGCAGAAAAAGAGCGATTCATTTTCAGTCGCATGAAAATCGTTTGATCTTTGCAGGTCAAAGTGCATCGACTTTTAAATCAAATGAGCGAGTTTATGCATAAGCGTAAAACTAACAGTCACGCTGACGTAAGTGTAAATCTTGAGAGCTTTAAAAAGCCCTTTAATGTAATTGATCGCGTGATTAACTGCGTTTTAAGTAAAGGCGCGAAGCTGTTAAAGTAGCTAAAGTAAACGCAGAGAATTGACGATGGTTTGTTTGCGTAGAACTATTAAAAATTATAAAAATGAAAATCAATAATACTCATTATCGCAAATTGGATGAAGGAGCTATTAGAATTAAACTCCCACGATTGTAAAATGGGGCATATTCACGGAAAATTACTAATTCTATAGCTTGCTCAATCCTCGAATCACATTTTATTTCCAGTTCCTATTTTAATTCTTCAAAAACACAATTTAAATTACAATTAAATCGAATAATAAAGCTTGCAAAGCACATCTAATACTCCCCCAAAAAAACCTGTTAAAACTCGCGAAAGGAACTAAATTAATTGAAAATTAAAGGGCAAAGCCAGCATTTCAATAAAGCCGTAATTCACCGGCGGAAAGTCGCGGTAGTGGAAATGAAAAATTTTTCACTCCCGCGGAAGAAGGGAAATTTGAAAACGGCCGAGCTTGCAAGTTCGGCGTTGAAAAGCCGAACTGCACCAAGAGAGAGATAGAGATAGAGAGAGAGAGAGAGTGGGGGGAATCGATCTCGAGAATTAATTTCTCCCTTGAGTGGAGGCGTATCGTTTCGTCTCCGGTCATGCGCGAGCGACGCTCTCTGGCCCGGACGATAATCGTTCGGGATGCAATATGCGCCGCGCCCTGGACGATATTACCGACGCTCGGCGGCGACGGGAGGGACGGGGGCTAATTTCGCTCGGCCGGCTACTCCAAGGCCACTGGATCGTGCTGCATTTGCTGCGGCCGCACGCGCGCGGCACGATTTAACCGCTACTGCGAATCGTTTGACCCTTTTCGTTTCGCGCGACGAGATTTTTTAGCTTCCTCTGCGGGGCCGAACGTGATCGTTCTCGGCGCTGTTCGAAGAATCGCGCCGTTCTTCGAATTAAATGAATCGTCATCGGGAGGCGTGTTATTATTAACCTTTAGAGTACCGGCGTGACGTCTGTATAGACTGATCTTATTCCAAGAAAATGCTAATCAATGATGATAATACAATAGCAACATAACGTCTATAGACGTCATGGATTGACCGGACAGCATTCGACTGTGATTGTGTCCTAAGTAGAGGACTTCAGAACTCATTTCAATATAAATAATAATTCTACCAAAGCATAAACAATTTCATTTTTTGGTAATACAAATATCAAAAGTATTATTTATTTGATAGCAGTAAATCTCAGAAAGGTATTAAATTTTTGTCTATATTGTCAATATTTGGCCGATATTTGGTCAGTGTTCGGCCAATATCTGATCATTATTTAGCCAATATTCGACCTTATTCAGCCAATATTTGTTCATTGTTCAGCCAATATTTAGTCAATATTCGACCAATATTCAGTCAATATTCGACCAGTTTTTGATCAGTCGGTCAATAGTCGCTTCACCTGTTCACTTTTTTTCAAGCGTTTATTATAAATATAGCTATCTAATTAAAGCTGCAGATTTAATTTAAATATTGATACTTCAAAAATATCGCGCAAAAATACATCTTCATCAAACCGGGCTAATCTGAAAAATAGACATAAAAAATGCCGTAAAAAATTCCGGAAATAAGGGTAGTAAAGTATGTGCATATGTAATGCAAATGCGGTTGACCTAAATTGTGCATACAGACTGAAAATGCACGCCGATGTGTTATAGCTCCGCGTCATCCACTTTTGTTACACGGCTTTTCACTACATTTATTTCAATTTTCACGATGCCCGGCTGCCGATCGATTTTTTTTTATTTCGCGTTGTTGCCTACTTTTTTATTTATCCGTCAGCTGCGGTTTTTATTTGTCGCATAATCCGTTTCAATTTCCAAAGCCGATCGATGCTAAATATATTATTTTTGCCGCTTGTAACGAAAATGCATAGATAAATGAGAATTAAAAAAAACAAATTTCGATCGAATAAATGAATTACGAAAAAGAAACTGTGTCAATAAGATTAAAAAAACGTGAAATATACGAGCGCACAATTTTTAAAGTAAAATCTCTGTCATGCGTAAATCATGTGTAGTATCAATGCTGTCCTACGATTTTCCAAGTGTACAATACCAAAGGGCATACTTTTTTTTAGTAAAAAAATTTGGTAAATGTATATTGCATATGAATATGAACGAATGTGTCGAAAAAATACGAGCAGTAAAAATTATTCTATAGTTTACAAAAAACTAGGTATATATTACCAACTTATTTGTTAATCGGTAAATGATGATTAAACATTTTTTAACTAATAATTGAATAAACCATGAAAAATATGCTGCTATTCAGTTTTTAAAAATACCTATTCATTCGTCGTTCATAAATAGCGATTAATGATAATCTTTACACCTATAAAACGTAACAGCAATTTCTCTTCCAAGCAAAAAATTAGCAGCCAAGGAAACTCCTCTCTCCGCAATAAACGAAAACACATCGTACCGCTTCCAATCCCGCGAGCAACTACCCACGAAAGGCAACTGCTAATTCGCAATCGCTCCCAGCGCCCCCCCGCGAATAAAAACAGTAAAACCGAGCATCCCGAAGAGAGAAGTCCCCGCAGAAAGAGTCTCCCCGGCTGAATAAGCAAGCAGCTCATAAAGCAGCGCATAAAAGCAGCGCCTCGCGATCGCCCCGAGGGGTCCGAACGAGGCAATATTTGCCGGTCTCTCTCTCTCTCTCTCTCTTCCTTAAAGAGGCCTCCCCCTCCCCCTCCCGGCGCGCATTCCGATTCATTTTATTTACATGGTAACTGCGTCCCTCGCCGCGACCCAACCTGCATCTCCGATACGACTGGCTCGAGGGTCGACGTAGTCGCGCCTCATGAATTAATCATCGGACTGACGCCGCCGCCGTTATTGCCGGGAGACGACGGCCTCCCCCAGGGGAATTCGAGGCAGGGGGGGGGCGGGGGGCAGGGAAAATGTGACCCGCACACAGCCGTAAACGCCGGATTAATGAGCGCGGAATTGAGAGCCGCGAGCAATTAAAAGTCTTGCGAGTCTCTCGAAAGCGCGAAAGTCCGATGAAAGGCGGACGAAACGCCGGCGGGCTAATGATAAGCCCGAGGATTACGGAGTATCGTGAAATAGCGCTAATTTCTGGGGATGAATGCGGAGGCCGAGGACTGTGAATTGTGACGGAACTTTATTGAAATCTCGCGGAGGTGATGTAACGGGGACTGAAAGCTTGAGAGCTTGCGATTTAGAAATTAATGGACGAAAATTCGATGTTTCACTTGCACCGAACGCTGAAATTGTTAAACGCTCTGAACTTTGCTGACAGCTCAAATCAAACTTATACGCTGCCATTGACTTACAACCTAACCGGTAAGCTGTAATTGTTGCGCAGACAAGTACGTATAAACCACGTTGTTAAATCGGACATTAGACAAAAGCAACTGCTATACAAACAGGGAAAGCCGTGTCGATCGGCCAATTAATTACCAGGGTGCAGCGCACTCGTGTAGATGCGTATATCCTTAGAAAGCACTGCTTCTCTCCCGATCGATTCGCTTAAGAGGGAAGCTCGACGGCGAGAAATCGTTTGACGTTTAATAAAATCTGTCTCTTGTCGCGAGGAACTTTCTTCTACGGGTTTACTGCGTATTTAAAGGAGAGACAGTTTTTGTTTTTATTTTATATAACAGCTGGTATTTTCAATGTTATCTAAATTCTTCAACTTTAAAATCAAGAAAGGTAATAATTATAGTAATTAAACTACATGTTCAACTGTTAAAACAATTCAAGATTTTTTAAAAAGGACTCTAGTTCTTCGTAGTATTTGAAATAATATTCAATTTTAAAGGTAACTATTAAGAATTTTTGCACTTACTATTCGACTCGTCAAAATATTAATTTACTCCTTTATCTAAAATACAAACAAACAACAGTACTCTCGTTAATCGACACTTTTCATTTCACTTACGCAGTCAACGTTTTCCAAATCTTTCAGTTCTCCGCATCCTCCCAAAATAATGTTCCCCGAATGGCACAACGACAGAATTCAGTCATCCGCAGCCGCCCAATAAACTTCCGCCAACGTACGCACGGAGCTCGCAGAATCTTTACGGCGCGAGCTCCTGCGCCGAAACGCAGGAGAGACGCCGATTTTTGCATTGCAAATCAGAGACGGCAGCGGCAGCTCTCCTATTTAATTGCAATTCCAATTCGAACGCGGGGAAGGGTGGAGGATCTTCCGTCCCGCCGCTCCGTTAGAATTCCAGCTGCTCGCGCAGACCTTTTTCGCGACTGTCTTAATCCTCGAGGCGGCTGCGAGGTGGCGGGCGTCGCTGTCGAGAACCTCCTTCCTTAATTTCCGCTTAGTTTCTTCCTTCCGAACGTTCCGCCGAGCGTTCTAATTGATTTACCGCTTGGCTTTTAAGAGCGGCGCGTGCGGCGGCCCGGGCTTTTATCGCGGCCGCGCTGCGTTTTCGCGGCAAATATTTGCCGACGAGCGACTCGGCGCCGATTGCGGCCCCACCGCTAATTTCGAGGGCAGTGAGCGCGCCGAGGGCTTCGAATTTTGTCGTCTGGGCTACGTTGCACTTTGAAGACAAGTTCTGCTAATTCGTATACTTTTTAATTGAATTTAAGTGAGAAATCGTGGAAAATTTAAAAAGGGAGTTCATAAATGCAGATGCACTTGGCAGGAACTCGAGCACTTGTTCAGTATGAAAATACTTGACAAGAATGAGATGCCAAAAATTATAGGAAGTTTATATCAGAAACATATTTTTGTAATATAATACAGAATTATAATTTTTTTTTTTAATTATTTATAACAGCGATTATTATATATTTTGAAAACACTATTTTATCCACCAAAATTTCGTTTCACAAATTTCTTGATCTATTAAAAAAAAGTTTCATGAATCAAAAACAATCGATTATTTAAAAAGTATTTATATTCTTTAATTACTGCTTGTGTTAATCTGTTCTTATTATTTAAAAAATTGCTGTCGTCTTTTAAGTTGCCAAGCTGTAAAGATAACTTTCATTTAGATCCGCTCCGACATTCAAAGAGAGAACATTAAAGAGCAAATAAATCCATTTAAAAAAGGTTAAAGTTCTGGCTCTTCGGGCACATCCGAAAGTCACGGAACAATAGGCGCGCGCTAAAATCGAATTTGAATCTTTCATAAAGCCCGGATATATATATATGTGCGACGTAAAATCCCACATCTCCAGCGACGCGTAATTTGTTTTTCTTCCTCTCCCGCTTTTCTCGTTTCTCCTCTCTTTCGATCCGGAACTTTGCCGTCTCGCTTGCGAAATCATACGAAGTCGCTTTTATCATTCGAGTTTTTTTCTTCCCTTTTTATCATTTTAAATTAAAAATTACAGGTATTTTTTGTCAATTTTAATTTTACAGCGCGCTTTGAAAAAGCATCGCGTTTGAGTGATAATTGCAAATGAATACGTAATTATTTGAACGTCGTATAAATATGTTTTAACTCACATAATAAATTATTTAATGAATTCAATCCGTTTCGCAGCTTTAAAACAGATTTTAATGTGAATTAATTACAGGTTGATTTTAGTCCATCGAGCGAAAAATGTTTTAAGTACTTTATTAAATAATTATAATAGTAACAATAACAATATAATAATATGACTTTTAAACCGATAAAGAGCAGATTGAATTAAACATGTACTATTAAAGCTCATAATATTTAATTGAATAAGGAAATCTCTATAGTATTTATATTTAAATCTTTTTCATTAAAATTTTTCTTTTTTACAATTTAATATGATTAAGTAGTACTCATCAATAATTTATAAATGCTCAAATAAGTAAAAGTATAAATCAACATCGACTCGTCAATTTTATTCTTAAAACTTTACGTTTCAAACTCTTAAAACAAAGATTTTTTCAGTGGAATCTTTAAATATATAAAGAATGTAATAATCATTATAAAAACTGAAATAATTAGAACTTGCTTTAGTCAAACAATACGTAACTTACAATTTTCTGCAATTAGCTTTTAATGAGCTGCAGCGAAAATTAATTAAACAAGGTACTGGTACAATAATAAACAATTTTACGCTTTCATAATTCAAGAATCTTAAAAAAAAACAAAAACATTTGCGCTAAAAGTACATTTGAAATCTTAGAAAAGAATTTAAAAAATATTACTTAATTAACTTTTTACCAACTTTACGACAAACATTTAATAAACAAACCAGCTCGACAAAAAGAAATTCCAGTAATTACAGATCCCGGCGAGATAAAAAGATGCAGGATATCTTCGGCGATCGCGGAGCACAGAACAGACCAGAAAATCCCGGCCTACACCACAGTGCCCAGTGGAAGTGATTCGAGCGCTAATCGCGCCCCGTCTCCCTCCCTCTCGTCGGGAATGAACTTTCGCGCGATGGATTTTTTCCTACTTTGACCAGGAAATAGGCCAATCGAGCGGGAGGAGGCCAGATAAAGAAAAAGACCGGCTGAAAGAAACGGAAGGAGAGCCGAAAGAAAATGGATTTCTCGGGGAAACGTGAAAGAGCGCGGGAATAAAGGGGAATGCGTGCGACCCCATCGGAGGGGCCGGAGGGGGGGGGGAGACCGAGCAATTATTCGACTCTGCGTTTTCCGACATTCTTCCAGCCCTTTTTCTCGCGCTCCTAATACGTGCAAGGAAAAAAGAGTTTCGTTAACTCGTCGCTTCGTTTCTGGCCTGGTAATGGTCTTGGCTGTCGTTTTGTCCAATTTACGAGTCTAATAGTCTCGGCGCGGGTAACGTATCGTTCGGCCCAAGATTTATAGCCGAGGTGTTTTTTTTATTAAATTTCGCCGTTACTCATTTGTTTCTGCTCGGGGGGACTTGACTCGAGGGTAAATTACACCGGTACATTTAGAGAAACATGAGAAAAGTGGGAGTACGTTTAATTTTTCTCTCGAACGCATCGATTAAAAAGAAATCTCGCTTTTGAAGCCTGCTCCTTTTCGAAGATTCCTTTGGAAGATCTTGAAATATTTCTTCGACGATTTTAAAGTGCCCTTCTTGCCGAACAAAGACATTCTTCTTGTGTCATGAAATTCCGATGGCACGAAAACGGAATAAAAATACTGGCGAATGAACTTGAAAAGCTCGAGTTCGTGGAGACTGCATGAAGTTACGAAAAAAAAATAAGAAGTCGAATATAAATCAGATATAAAAACAAGATTCATGAGTTTTTTCTTTGCCCTTGAAAAATCGGGATTAAGAAATCGCATTTACATTTATTATACGCTGCTTTTTAAGCTCGCACGTTCGACTCCCCGTAAAACGCTTCGCCGCCGAGCAGTATACTGCCTCGTCCGCCCCTAAAAATCTCCGTTTATCGCCCAATTCTAAACCCCCAAAGACTCGTCCCCGTAACTCGCAAAAGCAAGGCAGCAGCGACAGGAACGCGACAAAGAAAATCCGTCCTTACGACATGTGCCCCGCAAGTATCGACCTCTCCTCTCCCCCCCTCCGAGATAGGGCCAGTTCGAGCGGCGGTGCGGTGTCGCGCGCTCCGCCGCAGCTCCGGGCTTACGGAGGGAGCGTCGAAGAGATTAGGCGGCTCCGACGGCCGTTATTTTCCTCGCGCGGAGAACTTTGAGGCCGGCCCCGGATTACGAGGGAGGGGGATTACGATTTTCTTTATCCGCCCCCCTCCCCTTCCACTGCCGGCTAAGTGCTCGGGGGAAGCTGCGTGGACTAGTCGTTACACTCTTGGTTCTCGTTTCGCTATCGGCCGCATCGTTTACCCCGCGACTTTCGCCGAATAATTTAGCGCCCTCTCTTGTCGCTTTTCTTTTCGAGGTGCACGGGCTACCACGGTGCTACTACGGTTGCCTTTTTCTTATTCTTCGACGCCTTTGTTCGGGGGCTTCGCCCGGCTTTCTTTTCGGGTTTCTCGCGGCTAACTCACGAAAGCGCCGTCGAGGGGACAGGGGTACGGTTGGAGGTTTTCGAGCGAGCTGTTTGTAATGTAAGAGAGCAGTGTCGTTCTCAAGTGGATGTTCATAACCGACGCGAATTGGGTTTGAGAAATTTTTTTGAGGACTCGGCTGATTTATATTTCGAGGAAGGGAAAAGAGTTTCTGTTGCATTTTAAACGATGAATCCGTGATTTTGTAAATATTCTTTTTTAAACAATTTTAAATAAAGTTTTATACAAAGGTTAAATGACAATTATTGTGGACAATAACAGAAATTTTTCGTCTCATAATTGAAGAACGCAATCGAAAAAGAATTTCAAGTATAATTTTATCATCGAACTTCAGACAGAATCGATTCCAGTAGCAATATAACCTTCGCCGTAATTCAATAATTTTGCATTCGCACATAATTAAAAGGAACTTCCAAAAACAATCCCGCCGCGGCTCGGCTAATAAAAAAAGCCGATCGCGGATAACGAGCGCAAGAAGTGTCAAGAGTCGAGACTGCTAATTGATTAAACGAGCCTTAACGAGATAAGGAGCGAGAGAGCGCGCGAATTAACGGCCGAGCCGCGCGCCAACTCGACCATTCGCCTTAGCGAATTCTCGCGCGACGATCGAGCTTGTTTAATAACGCTCGTTGGGCAGCCGGCCAGGGCCGCTCCGGGCGAACGACTCGTCCGAAGGAGTTCATCGAGCCGGTCGCCGACATCTCGCGTCTGACTCTCTCCCGCTGCTGACCGAACGTTAAGGATGTGCTTTGCAATTGCTTTCGGTGTTTTTGTAGGAAGAAACGGACGAATTTGCTTATTTATAATTGTGATATTTGATTATTTATAGATGTGGATAATTACTGAATTTACTAAATGAAGACAGCTGATTGTTTAAATTCAATAAAACTTGTAAGCAGCTATCACTTGATATTCAAGGATTATTTGTGGAATAAACAATAATTTAAAAACTTCGTTTTACATTTTATATAATCAATAACCAATCATGAAACAATAAACGTTATACAATGTTTTACAAATGAGTAACAACAATGTTTAAAAATATTCTAGGTTATTTCAGTACTAATAATTTAGTTTCATACTGCTGAATAAGTAGAAAAAGGTCGAATTTGGTCAGACATAGCAGTAAAGGGGCTTCGTGCAGCTGATTATTGGTTCAGCAATTAATATTTCAAACCTCTCTAAAACTCAATTTAATTTATCAATCATCAATTGCATAGCTTCAATCCCATCGCTCGATCAATAATTAAAAGCCCTCGTAAAAGTTAGCTGCTCGATTCCAGTGGCTTCTTTCTTCCCTTCTAAAGGTTAAAATACCTTGAATTACGAGAGAGGCCAAGAACTGAAAAATAATATCTTCGATCTCGTTCAATACAATTCTCGGCGTCGCCGCGCTGCTCGTACTGGACACCGAGTTGGGATATTATCTCGCTCGACAGTAGAAAAGTGCTTTCATTTTTCCCGCTCGGTGACTCCGCCATCTGCGCCTTTTTGTCCTCTCTCTCCCGCGGTGTTTTAATCAAAGTAATTTCTTCCCTTCTCAGCACTCAGCTTACGTCATATGCCATCTTGCAAATGGCGTTTCCAACCCGACTTCTTTTCCCGCCGCGGCTACTTGCCCCTCCCTCGCTCTTTTCTCTCTGATTACCTTTATTTTTTACTCCTGCCTCGCTCGTTCCACTCGTCTCCTCTTCATTATGGGAGTCTTTTATTATTTAAATTGAAATCGATATGCGCATGTGATAATGAGAATTATTGAGATTTCGATTTCGTTCGAGATGACGAGGTGACCTCTAACTCTTTAAATTATTGTAAAAAAGGTCATTTCTTTTTAATTAACCCTTTTATTGAAGTTTCTTTCGAAAAGTTTTAGATTGTAAATATCGTTGCATTCTCGAAAAGATACACAACTGTTTGTGTACCTTCTTCAAACGTCGAGTTGACTGAGACACTCACTTGAAGCTTACTGTTTCATGAAAATAAAGTACATAAATTACGTGCGCACTTTTAGAAGTTACAGAGTTCTAAATAATAAAAGACGCTTGGGCTCTTTTTTAAATTTTACGGATGTCACAGTTATATAATGTGCTGCAGTAAATGTTCCCTCAGTTTTTCATTATTAAGTAATTTCCTAAAAACTCAAGTCAAAAGGAGTCTTTCCAAATAAAACATCAACGTATCAAAAAACCGCCCTTGGAATTCGAAGTTTTACAGATAAGTCTCTACTATATCTGATTCTCATAAAACCTGGAACTCGAACAAAACCCAAACTTCTCAAACTCCTTATTACGTTAAATCTCGTTTCGAGCACTTAAATTTTAATTACGCCAAAGCATATCCATCCTCTTCCACTCTTTCCAGCCCTTCCCAAAGCCCCACTTCCGCGAGCGCAAACGCCCAAGTAAAACGATCGAAAGAAATTCGCGCCGACAAACGTAATCCGAGGCAAAGCAGTCGCAGCTCCTCCGAGCGAAAGCTCGCACATTTCGGATTCGCCTCTCTGCAGCGTGCGCGCTTCGCCGATCGCGCGCTCCGAACTTTGCCGCGGCGCAAACGTTCCCACTCTCGCGAGCACGTTTGACGTGCGGAGGGAAAGGCGGACGTTGCCGCGCGCGCGCCTTTTGAATATAACCCAAGCCCGGCTAATTCATTAACGCGGCGAAGAAGCAGCCCGCGCGCTCGTTGAAACTCGGCTGAATGCCATACCGGCGTTAAACCCTTTCGCGTTAAGTCGCGAGTGAATTCTCGTTTTCGAACGGGTTGCAACGCGTGCCTTCGGGCTGTTTCTTTGGGAGCGCGCTGCGAATAAAGGACGCGCGTCGTTAATTTTTGTTTAAGGATTCGCGAGGGTTTTGGGGTGTAATTGCTGATAAGTAAATAGGTTGAATACTTCGTTGATCATTAGAATTGAGTGCGCAATATCAATCTTTACACGTTTTGTTGCAGAAATACTTTTAAAGTTTTCCAAAATAATAATATTTTAGGTTTAATTTATCCCTTGTAAGTAGCTGCACTTTTAAGTAGAATGAGTCAACGTATAGTCTTCCACGCACCATTCGAATTTTACTCTTTAAATAAATAATTCAATATGCTCATTAGTCGAGACTGTAAGCATACAATTTTTTTTGCACGCTCATGAATGAATCTTTTTGTGCCTGCTTTCCAGATGCAAAATCCGATATTCCGCGTGCTAAAAACACCTTTGTCACGTAATGTACTTTTTTATAATTAGAAATTCCTCGAATTTCCTGAAAAACGGGCAAAATTACAAGAAATTGTAGAACATTTTCAATGAATTTACAGCCTTTCAACAAATGACTTTGAAAATTTTCGAAATTAGCCGTAGAATTAGCCTCTTATTAGCTTAGAAACTATTGTTTCAAGCAGAGAAATTAGAAGTTTGACTTCTAATTTAAAGTATCCAGTTTTCTCTGAATAAAACACTCGATTTTCTCTCTCATTTCCCAATGTTATCCAGACGTTCAGTTGTAGAGTCAACGACGACCCCGTTCTTGTAATTAAGCTCCCATATTCCCGATTCACCGTTCCCCATTGTCAAGCAGACACACTGCTGCTCGTCTGTCTCTTTCTCTCGTAGTCCCTCTTTCTGTGACACTCTTTTGTCAAATTTTGAAAATGACGCAAATTATAATGGAAAGCGTAAAAAAACAACGTAAAAATTCTGAATTTTCAGTAAAATCTATTGGTTTAAAAAATGATTTAATAAAACTATTCACATTTATCATATCCACGAATTTTAAGAAAAATATATTTTTTAATCTTAATCACAAAATAAATCAATCTAAATAATCATTCGTCTTCAAAGCACAGAATCGCGCCTAAATGTCAAACATTTTGCATTTAAAATTTCGAGCACTCAATTTCACTCAAAAATATTGCTACTAAAGACGTCAAATCTACGTAGCCGACTCGTCTCTTTTTCCCGAAAGAGGGAAAACAACACAACGAGTGACGTAACGTCGGCACGACTTATCGAGCGGGCAGACTCTACTCCCTCCCAGTCTGGGCGAGCATAGCAAATTCAGCGACGTGCCTCGTACAGACGAGAGAGAGAGAGAGAGGCACGAAAGCGGTAAGTGCGGGCTAGGCATTTTTCGCCCTAACGAAAGCTCCCGGATGGATGTTCCAAGATTATATACGACTCGCCGGCGGAGAAAATACGTGTCCGGAAAGATTACCTCCGCCGGCTGCGCGAATCGTGCTAAAAAATTTCGGGAATTTCGAGCGTCACTATTTTACATATGTTTTCTCGAGAGGCAAAAAAAAAGGCGATTGTGGAAATTTTTGGAGGATTTTGCGATATGCTCTGGTAATCGAATAATTAATTTTTTTGCAGTTTTATTAATGTTACGCTCATTGGAGAATTTTGTGAAAGAGGTTTTAGGGGGGAGTAGGATTTTAGAGATTTTCGTTTCTACTTCTCGAGTAGACGTTCACTTACTCTCCATTTCTATTCATTTTGTACTCGCTTTTGAAGTGGATATAAATGACTTCGTCTCATTTTAACAAATTGAAATGACAAATACTCTCGTTTGATTGGACAAAGAAAGAAAAAGTATCATTTATTACAGAGTTCTTGAGTAATTTCACCAGTTTTTATTCAGATTTCGGATTGACTTAATTAAGCTTCTCTAATAATGATTTCTTTTCCAATAGAAAAGATGCTAAATTTTAATCTCCCTTGAGTTTATACTTGATAAAAAGGCTACCAAGATTTGAGGAAACTTCTAAATTTCCTCAAGTAGTTTTCCCTCAATGCCAATTACGTAACTGCCCCATATTTTACAAAAATGGAACGATTTCTTTAAAACTTCTTCGCTAATTGAATCTACCAGTAGTAAGTCTTACAATTTTGCAAAAACATTGTTTTTTTACACATTTTAATGCTTTTTTTTAATTTCACCATTTTCATCCGAATATTGTGCATGCTAAATTAGATTTTAGACCGCGCGGAAAGAGCGTAAAAGTATCTTATTGCTTGCGAATGAATGTGAAAGGTGTGCAGAGTAAAGAGCGAAGAGAACGGTATAATTCTGCGTCCAAAAACATTTGCATAATAGTACCGTATTACCTACTGGAATATAAAACAATGAAATTTTCAGCAAAAATTTCGAGAAAACTTGTGTGCTTTAAAAAACTGTTAATCCTGCAAAATTTACCTAAACATTACTTTAAAGAAAAAAAACCCAAAAAAACGCCACAAATGCGTTTCCCGAACGATGATACGAAAAGCAAAAGAAAAAACAAAAGCGTCAACAAAAGGAGAACAGGAGGAGGAAGGCTCCGGCGGGGGCCGCTCGTCCGTCCGAAAAAGCTTTCTCAAGCCTCTCCGAAGCCCGGAGAACCCGTCGAAGCGCAGAAGCACGACTGACCGGGGACTTCTCCCTCCCTTCTCCTCTCCCTGCGCAGATACATCTTCACGATCGTCAGCTACCTCATCGGCGTCTTCATCTTCGCGACGATCGTCGGCCAGGTGGGGAACGTCATCACGAACCGCAACGCGAATCGGCTGGAGTTCGAGCGGCTGCTGGACGGCGCCAAGACTTACATGCGCCACCACAAGGTGCCGGGTGGCATGAAGCGCCGCGTACTGAGATGGTACGACTACAGCTGGTCCCGGGGAAGGATACAAGGGGGCGGCGACATCAACACCGCCTTGGGCCTGCTGCCGGACAAGCTGAAGACCGAGCTCGCCCTGCACGTCAATCTATCCGTGCTGAAGAAGGTCACCATCTTTCAGGTGAGCGGGAATCGTTAAAGACGCCGCGGGATCTCTCTTTTTGTAAGAGGAGAGATGCCGCCCTTTTTTTTTTGGCTTTACAAGGCTGGAGAGTTTTGTAAGGCTGGACGGGGGAAACTATATTTAAGCCGAGGGATGAGGGAAACTGCCGGGTGTGTGTAGCTTTCTGTGGTATACTGCATGCGCTGCTGTATATTCGCTGCTGTTTATGAGACGCAGAGCTTTGGGTTTATGATGGCACGTACTACTGGGGATGTGTGCTTTAGAATAAATAAACTTGCTTATTTGGTCGGCCTTTTTTCCAGGGAATGTGGAAAGCTTATCTTATTGTTAAATTAAACATTTTTAACAAAACTGAGTAATGTTAATTCGTTAAGGCTGGAACAAAAATTAGGATGATAAAGTTTATTGAATAATTAAAAAAATAATGTTTTTTATACATTTTACTAAACTAGATAAAAGCCTTATCAGAATATTGATATTTTTTAAATAATCTCAAAGAAATGGTATCTACAATATTTAATTTGCATGAATTGTTTTGTTTTCACAGACTCTTATTTAATCTAAAAATGTTTCCCTTTTCTAGACAGACTTATTCATAATTATGCCTCAGAATGTACTGATGTGAATTAATGCGGAATGATTAAAATTTTTATTTCAATACGCCCTGTGCACATGAATTTCAGACTGAAGCTACTCAACCTGATAGGGGGTCGGAAATAATTGATGCATCGCGAACAGCAAACTCGTATTAACCGTATCGTAATGGGGCTGCCGTAAGTTGGAGCTTAACTTAATTCTAAAATAGTTGCTGAACAATCTCGTAAATTCAGGCGCGCGTTGATATTACAACTTTAAATAAATGCCGAAGTATTTAATTGGAAATTGCGGATTCCTCGGTATCTCATAATACTTTATTTTTCTAATGAAAGAATTACTTCAGTCGCGCACTTTAATTTCACTGGCGTAAGACGAGCATTAAAAAGTAATTATCGTTAGTTAGGTTCATTAATTATCAGAGTAGATTTATACAAGTAAGAATTTGTTTTAATTTAGCTACATTTTTAACAGTATTTTAAACAGTTTTTTTCCATTTTGCAGGTTCAAATTTCAATGATTTTCGATTCCATGTGCCTAAATTAGCTTCAATCGGGCATTCAATTTAAAAGTACATCATACCATTTATCAAAGTGAGCCAATTTCTCTAACACTAAACTTCAAAATACTCAAAAATGAAGCATATACATTAGGAAAGCGATTCAGAAATGTTTATACCTTCTTACACCGTAAGAATAATCTTCACTTCTTACCTTCTCCACTGCGGAATATTCAATAAATCAAGTTTTAAAAAAATCCTGCATCCGACCACTGTAACGGTCAATTAATTTCCCCTCGTACCCACTCAAAATACGTGTATAAAATCAAACAGCTCGCTCATTAATCACCATAAAGGAACGAAAGCGGCTCCCGTTAAAAAAACTCCTGCTCTCCTCGGCGGGGAGGGGGGAGATAATGGGAATAATGATATAGACCGGCGGCCCGGAAAAAGGGGGGGTCGACAGCGTTTTTCGGGGGAGGCGAGAGAGAAAAATAGCGCCTAGTCGCGACGATAAAAACGCTTCGCAGTAGTTACACCGGGCCGAGCCGAGAGAGAGAGAGAGAGAGCACAATGCGAAATATATTTCATCGATGCTCTTCGCGCGGAGGCACCAGATGGCGAAGATCGCCCTCCGGGACCGTAATCTTCTTTACTGGCCTACTGCGTCCTCGCTTTTGTCGCGCGGCCGCGCGCCGCCGCTCTTCCTTCTCCAGTTAACTCGTTAGGAACTGAAAACGGAACTTTGTCGCGCTTGTTAAGCCCATTTTTTTTTATACCCCCCTTTTTTTATTACCTCCCTCTCCTGCGACCGGGCGCTGTTTTTCTCTCTGTCTCTCTCTCTCTCTCTCTCTCTCTCTCTCTCTCCTTGCTTTCCTTCTTTTTTTAATGACCGACCATTAAAACGAACGAGAGACTCGCGCGCGTCCCCGGAAAAATACGACAAGTTTCTGGACGCGAGAGAGAGAGAGAGAGAGAGAGAGAGAAACCTTTGCGCTGCGAGCGGGTATGGAAGTACGTGTTTTAGTCGGCGTTTCGTTAAAATTTACTTTAATTGATATAGGGTGTGCCGGGGAATAGCGCGAGACGTTGTTAGCGCGGGACGCTCGATTTTCGAGGTCGGGAAATTTAGAACATTTAACGAACGAAGTTCGCTCCGCAAAAAAAACGTTGTCGTTGACGATTTTATTGTACCGACTGCGCGCGAGGAGGGTTATATCTCTATATAAATATTCTTTTGAAGGTACGGTAATCGGATAAATTGACGTTTTCTACAGATTTAATTATAAAAGTTGCTACGAGTTCAATAAAAAGTTTATCTTTAAATTCAACTATCAGCAAACGTTAAATTTTGCACCTCTTTGTGTATCAGACTTTGCAAACGGAAAGATGACATTCTTCACCGAACCAATGTTTGATCCGATTAAAAATGACGCGAATATAAATATAAAATCTTATCAGAAAAACTTTGCCGCAAAATGATTTTCTGATCTCCTTATCTTGACGTTATGAAGACGCAGGTGATCACATTTTCGCTTATGGGGCAGTTTATACGGACGATAAGTCGGCAAAGTAAGATTCGGTCTTATAATACCTTCGGAGAGGGAGTCGGGGAAAGCTCCGGGTAGCAAAAAAAAAAAGAACTAAGTTCCGTAACAAACGCGCGCGGCGTCGTACACGTTGTTAAAGTTAGGGATAGATCAAACTTAGTTACAGTAGTATCCGCACTTACCCTCCCGCGGCAAACTCTCGCCTCGCTGTACACGCCCCCGAAAAACTTTTTCGCGCCAACTTTCTCCCGGCTGGCCCTTCGCCTCTTTTCTCCCACCGCCCCCCCGACACTTTCTCTTTTGAGCTACAGACGAATTTGTCTTTCCCTTTCTGCAGTCGCGTTTCGCTGTCTTTTTTTAGATAAATGTAAAATGGGGTTTTTAACAGAGAACTGTGAATTAAAAAATCGTAAAATGAAGCATGATTAATGTTCAAATGGAGTTTGTGTAATATTTCGTTCAAAATTAAAATTTTTGGAAAAGAGTTTATAAAATTCTGTAATAAAATATTGTTAAAATATTTTAAAAATTATTTAGTAATACGTCACACCTCAAAAGATCAGTTTGTAGTTTCAGTAATAAAGTAACGAGACATAATGTACATTGTAAAAATCATAAACAATGAAAAAGAACTTTTATAAATATTTCGTTAAGAATTTCGAATTATTGATCATAATAACATAAAAAAACAAAAGACTTAACATTTTTTGCTCAACAATTGAACACTGTTTAAAATCGACTTATCAATAACGAACAATCGTTCTCTCCTCCTTACTAAAACCTATAACAAACCAGTTATCTTCCCGTTCCGCCTCGATCTCCCCGCTTATTGTCTTTCCCGGTAAGCGTTTTCCAACAGCCGGTTATATATATATCCCCCGAAAGCTGCAGAAAGTGCTCATCTTTCCCCGCGCGTCTCGGCGTTCAATCTGTCATTCCCGGGGTCGTCGCCGCCGCTCGGCGGGCTCGTTTTTTTGTGAATCGCGGCGACTTCGGGGGAGTGACCGATGGAAAAGCAACGAGGAGCCCTTTTTTCGGAAGAGGCGCCCGTAAGACTACGGCATTCCGAGCGGCAACGTGATCAGCAAAAATTTATCCCCCTACCCCCCCTCCACCGGTCGCTTTTTTCCTCCTGATCCGCCGCAGAAGAAGGTAGAAGATAAAAATGGACCGAGCGCTTTAATTAATTGTTTTGGCTTGAGGTATCCGATAGAGTAAATTCTTCATCGGGATTATCGGGGATTCAAAAGGACACAATAATAATAAAGCGAAAGAATTCGCTCGAAATACGCATAAATTGAACTGTCGGTCCATTAGCGGAGAGACGTACAATACGTTTCCATTAAAAAACCGTCAAAGCCGTAAAAAAGTAGCCCGAAAAAGGAATCGAACGAATTACCGCGCGGCAGCCCCCCTTTAATTTTCCCGAAGATACATTGACCCAGAGCGTCGCGACGTCAGTGACCCCGGATTCCCCGGTGACTCGTCACCGCGAGTTCTGAGCTTCGACTTTACAAATCTTTATTACCCACCCCGCCGGTCGACTGCCGGGGCGATAAAAATAAAAGGCGGCTCCGATGAAAAAAAAAAAAAAGAAAACGCAGCGTAATCACGATCAAAGAAAGTGCCCGAGCCCCGAGTTTTGAAAGAAAGCAAATTGGCTATTCAAATTGAATAGCCGGCCTCCTTCCCTTTTTATTTCGAGCCAAACGAATATGGCTGTTGACAAGGCCATTCTTATACAGGATGAAAGGAGAGAGAAAGAGAACGGAGAGAGAGAGAGAGAGAGAGAGAGAGAGGGAGGAGAGAGACACTTAATGGGAGGGTTTACAGTCCCTCCCTCGGCCTCTCTCGGAGATGACTCGGCGCGTTTGTGCCTCGAAGCACTGTACTCTCGAGGGCGCGAGAATTGAATGGGCCCCCTTTGTTTATGTTTGTCCAATGTAAACGAAAGGCAAAACGGGGATGAACGCGGGGCGGGGTTAATGCGTCCGGCAAATAAATTCAAATTGATACATTTTTTTTATAATTGCCCCCGGGGGGTAAATATTTCGTCGGCTCGGTCAGTCGGAATTGAGGGGAATTTCGGTGCCGACGTTATTTGGGTTGCGCACTTTCGTTTTAGACTGTAAAATGATGTACGGATAAAAAGAGTCGGCAATTATTTAATGAAACTGATTCCTTTAAGATCTACTTTAAGCGTTAGACCATCTTTAAGAAGTTTTCGTAAATGATGTCAAAGCTATTTCAAACGATATAAAAGGACGACTTTAATAGAATTATGTTAAAAAATAATTAATTTATCAATATCAAAAATAAGTATTTCGAACGGCTCACTCGTTTGTCGACACAAATCTTCATCAAGCTAACCATCTCTCGATAAGAATTAAAAAAATAATTTCCGCACGATCTCGAACAAAAAGACCGTACAAAAATAATCGCATAAGAGATGCCCCGATAACATATCAAACGAGACTCACGGCGACAGGAGCCGAAACTCGCGCGGGAGATAAAACTTCCTCCCCTTTGGCGCGTCGAGCAAAGAAACGGACGAAATGAGAAATAGAAAGAAAAAAAGAAGCAGCGCTCCCCGGCTCTCGCGGATAAGAATATCTTCGTCGGCTCGAATCCGCAAGAAGGAGGAGGAGAGAACTCAACTGCGAAATGAATTTCTTTTTTTTTTACCCCAAAGCGAGTCGCCCGCCGAACGAATCGCGCCGATAAATTCGGATTCCGCGCGAAAGCGCGGCGCGCCCTCGGACTTTTCTTTATAAAGCGCAAACAAAACTGAGTCGGAGAGGACGCGGAGGCGGTCTTTTGTTGTATTTGTTAAAGTCGGGAAAACTCGCCTCCGAAGGAATGCAGCTGCCTCCGGCTTAGAAGTGAAAAAAAAAGTAAGAGAGGAAAAGAGACGAGGGGAGAGGGCGAAAAGGAAAAAATACTGCTATGAGATTGATTTATAGTGCATTTCATTTTTTTCTTTTTTTTTACGTTCAACGAAGAGCCTGAAAATAGTCTGTAAATCTTATTTCTGTTTATGATTTTAGTGATATAATAAATAATTCTAGCAATATTATTAATTATATTGCTCGGTAGCTACAAGAAAACTGAGATAAGATCAGAAACGTGAAATGTATATTTATGGATCAAATTCAATTATTAAAAAACGTCTTTTATATCAAGCTGGTTTTATATCTTCTTATAAATATTAGCTTAATTGATATCTAGGAAGATTTGATATTGAAAAAAGAGACAAATTAAAATATAAGTATACTGTCAATTAAGAATGGGAAATTCAATTTTACGATCGGAGAAGAAAAATCATGGCAGAAAGTAAATGAGAGATAAACGCAGAGCCAAATGCTAATAACAGGAAAAAAAAAGAAGATAAAAGAGAGCGAAAGCAAGAGTATTCGAGAAAACGGGATAAAAATCCCTTCATTGAAGGAATGATATACGAAGAATTCACATTTATTACTCCAGTAAAATCTTGGGATGAAAGGAGATTAAACGGGGAAAGATCTATAATTGCATTTTACGGTACAAAAACCCTTAACAAAGATTTCTGATCAAATGACGTATTGCGAAGTATTTATCTTTATATTGTTTGCAAAATCAGTCCATTCCCGTTTTTAATGGTTTTTCAATACGCGGACAATCGAATTAAACATACGATAAAAAAATTAATTAATACCTGTTTACTTCTTTTTATGTAGTATTTATTACTGCGCGAATCACTTGTTTCAACTTGAACTTACTAAGAATAGAAATAAATAAAGTAACGCTATTTTTAGGGCCCAGCATTCTCGCTGTAATCCTCAAAGAAAGTCTCAATTATAACAATACCTTAATTTAGTAATCTCCACTTATAATAAAAGAAAAATAACGAAGCCGCTACAAAAACTCAATTAGTCTGATGAGATAGGCCGTCTTATTTATAATTCATTAAAATAATTTACCTTTTTCCAGGAAAAAAAGAGGTCCCGTCCTTTATCTTCTTAGCGTTTCCACTTGGATAGCGCAGTTTCCTTTGAATCTTAATTAAAACATTTGCTGAACCGTACCGAAGCTGGATGTTGGAAGGTTTCAAGGCACGCTTCAAGTGAGAAATGAGATAAAAAAAAATGATCTGAATTTGATAAAGTTTCCTCGATCGAAAGTTTGTTTCCAAAATGAATAATTGTGGGTAAAAATTAAAAATAAAAATAGTTAAGTTGAAACTAAGTATTTTGTGGAAAAGTTTATCCTAGCAGCAGATGTTAGTTCCGTGCAATTTGGATTAAAATTCACTTTCTTACTGAACTTTATTACGAGAAAAATTGAATCTTTCATAATTAGTTTAATTAATTTTAATTTGAAGTATGAACTGTGCAGTACAGCTGCCGCATTTTCTGCTGCATAATTAAATGATATTTATAAGGCTGTTAATTTGTAATCTAGAGAACCTCTCTACTTGTAAAATGAAATTTTCTTAAATTCGAATAACAACAGGAATCGCAGTGTATAAGTAATACAAGCAATTTGACTCGCATTAATTATATCCTCGAAAATTGTTTTCAAAACTGAAAAAAAAAAAAAATAAGCAGCTTGTAAAACTGCAAAATAATAACTAAATTAAAAAATAATTCCACCTACACCCACCTTCTTCCACAATAAATTCAGCCGTCTAATCTTACGCGCGTCTCCAGCCGAGCGTTAAAAAAGTTAATAAGGAGGTCTCCTAAAGCGAAGCATAAAGCACTCGGCCGTCTCCGCGGAAAATTCCATCCCGCAGACGGTAAAAAACGAAAGCAAAACAGGGGGAGGGGGGGGGGCACGCGCGTCGCGAAAAAAGCCTCGATCCCCACCCATCCTCGCCGGAACGTCTCGTACCCAGCAGACGAACTCTCTCCATTAATCGGACGAAATTTAGTACAAAGCCAGCGCCGCCGTTACCCGCGCGCACCTATTATAGGATACTCGCCTCTCTCGACGTCTCGATCTCGTTTTATTCTCCGCGGCGGAGAAGAGAGCCATTTTAACGACGCGATAAGATGTGGGTCGCGTTGCGACGGGGCCGATAGTCGCCGCATTCCGCGCGGAATAACGTAACGCGAGTGGCTCCGGAGAAAAGAGCCGCCTGCGTCGTTATGGGCTTGCGAGCTTGTAATCGGCGAGGGGGGGGGGGGACAATTTTGCTTACCCGAAAGTAGGTGTCCTCTTAATGATCTTTCATTAACGCTGCCTCTGTTTCGAGTGCGTTGGTGAGAACGGACGGTTGATGCAGTTTTTGCATCGTCTCCGTTGCGATTGCTACGAACGATTTTAGAAGCTTTAGTCTGAAATTCTTGTGTACTTTTTACTAGGTTGTAACTATATGGGTTTTGGAAAAATTTGTTCAACTGGAACAATACATGAATATTTGTACCGTTATCAAATAATTTTCTATCAATTTTCACCGTACAACAATAATTACATTGAATTTTCAATTGCAGGAAACCGAAGCCAATCGAAAAAGATAACTTTTCACTATAATAATAAACAAAACGTGCCCCCTCGTCCAGCCTGTAAAAGCTCCAGTACTCTGCGCCCCGCTGCGAAGCACCAGAACTAACGCTCTCTCGCCTTACCGTTTTTTCAGGAATGTCAGCCAGAATTCTTGCACGACCTCGTCCTAAAGATGAAGGCCTACATATTCACGCCGGGCGACTCGATATGTCGCAAGGGCGAGGTGGCGCGGGAGATGTTTATAATAGCGGACGGTATCCTCGAGGTGATCAGCGAGACGGGGAGGGTCCTCACGACGATGAAAGCCGGCGACTTCTTCGGGGAGATCGGCATCCTCAACCTCGACGGGCTCAATAAGTAGGTCGATTGGCGGCCCCCGCCTCGTTTAATTAATTTCGTACGCGTGCTTGTGCGCGGCCCGCGCCGCGAGTTTATTGTGATTTTTTTTTTTTCACGCTCGAAGCAATTCTGGAGTTTGGTGTGTAATTATGGATTTTTTGCCAGTATTTTACGATGCACGAGAATTATTCAAAATTTTAACTTTAGTTTTATAAGGATCTATTAGTTATGTATAATGTTTACATAGAAATAAATTTTAATCATGTTTAAAACTTTTAAATAATGAACTCACACTTTTATATTAAAATAAGCATACAATTTTTAAAATAAAGTTTAAATCATACGCATTATTTAATAAAAAGTTTTAAAATTTAGCAAAATTGATAACGGCCATTTTTTAAAAATCGTTGTGCAATATTTTTAAAGTACTTTTTCATTTACCGTAAAGCAGGGGAATAAAACCATAATATTGCATCAACTTCATAAACAAGACCGCGTAAGCGAGGGTTCATAATTCTTATTTATAGCTGACCGAAAATATGCTTTAAAATCTTCTCTTCTCCCGACCCTCAGTTATAAATATGCTTAAAAATTTTTAGCTTGGCTGAATAAAGAGATTAACCCTTAAAATGCATTACCATAGTGAACAATGTAGGTCAAAGCCAAAGGAAAATTATAAGAAATTCACTGATATAGAAAATTACTTGAAAATATCTATAATAAACTACAATGTTTATACTGTTTTTGATGCAAGTATTTAAAACGTTTTTCCGTTCTCGAGAGTTAAATTTGACCGTAAAAAAGAAATCTGAGAATCGCACGTTTTAGACAGAGAAAATGCGCTCTCGTAAAGTGGCGAGTAATAAGAAATTTTAAATTCTGAGAAAATAAAGCTTCCGGGCAAGTGCAATATTCAGAATTCCCACGTCTCGCCACTCACTTCCGCGGCCTTCCCAATTTCGCCACATATTAGATTCCCGTCCGATCCGTAACTTTCCCCCCGACTTAAAAAAAAAAAAAAAAACCACCATTTATCCTCCAGGCGCACAGCGGACGTACGTTCGGTCGGCTACTCCGAACTGTTCAGCCTGTCGCGCGAGGACGTGCTGGCCGCCCTGAAGGACTACCCGGAGGCCCAGGACATCCTGCAGAAGCTCGGCGAGAAGCGTCTGCGCGAGGCGCAGCGGGTCGCCCGCTCGTTCCGTCATCCGCCCTCGCCGGGCCACGACTCGTCGGACAACAGCACCGGCAAGCGCATCGTCGACAAGCTCAAGTGCGACGTCAAGGGCTTGAAGAACGTGCTGCGCAAGAGCCGTAGGAACACCAGGCCCGAGGAGAGCCTTGAGCTGCAGCCGCTGACCTGCAAGGCGCCGCAGCTCAGGCGGCAGACCAGGATAGACGAGAGCCAGGACGTCTGCGCGTCTGCCTCTGAGCCGCCCGTCTCGCCGCTCGGCGCTGGGCTGCCGCTCCTCTCGAGGCTCAGGTTGCTCAAGGAGAAGCAGGAGAGGGAGGAGAAGAGGAACCTCATGGACGCGAGCAATCAGGTTCAGGAGCAGGTAATTCGCGGCGCAGGTTTTTTTTTTCTGAGTTTAATTAAGCTGCGGGTGTGTCTTATTCATATCAATCCTTTACTTACTCTTAATATACATAAGCATCATTTTTTAAGAAAAAAAAGGAGTCTTTTGCTATTATTAACACGTTGACCCAAATTTATTTAAAAAGTAGTTGCCGCCAATCTAAATTCCGGTTTATGGCATATCTGGCTAGCTTTGATGACCTTGTGCATTAATAGAGCTCATCATCGTCTCTCTCTCCCTAATCAATGAGATTAGACGATTAGATTCAGCTCGCTTTCCCGCACCTGTAAGTATCGCGAACGTCGACAATGCACGAGATTAAACCGATGTTATAGAACACGTTGTATAATGGTGCATTGATTCGATGCACGCAATTGATCTACAACAAAGCATTCGATTAAGCTACGATAATACTCACAAAAATTAATCGCAACTGTTCTAAAATCTCCCTGGCTTACATGATTATTTATATTATTTATCTAAGTTTGAATTTCAACAGATGATAATTTTGCAAATAGAAGCTTTTAAATCTTTATCAAAGATGATGTAACTATATCAGAAGCCCCTTGAGATACATCAAATCCACGTTGAAAGTCCCCAATTAAATTTTGAATTTCGTCTAAAACTCGATTACCAATCCACCCTTTGCAATGCAGGTCCAAGCGACGGTCGAGATCCAAAACCCGAGCAGCAGCAGCAGCGGTCCGAGCGTGCCGCTGCTGGCCCGCCTCCTGCACATGAAGTCGAAGGCCGAACCAGACGCAGGCATCGACCGCGAGGCTATAGTCAAGGAGCCCCTGCTGCCTCGCAGCGTCATCCCCGAGGAGAGCGAGATCTTCATCTCCACCGAGCAGAACGAGACGACGACGACGACGACCACGACGACGAAAACGACCACCGCGATGGGCAGCTCGAGCGCCCTGATGATCCGCTCCCCGACCTCCTCGTCCACGGAGGTGGAGAACGGCTCCAGCCGCAAGCCCTGGGCCATGCTCAAGGACGCCTCGATCAAGACCAGCAAGGACCTCTCGAGCCGCAACGCCCACCACCGTCCCGCCGCCGCCAGTCGCAGCTCGCCGGCCCGCAAGCTCCAGGTCCGCCAGAGCCTCGTCCACCTCCGCCAGCAGACCAAGATGTACGCCTCGGTGGACGACCTCTCGCCCGAGTACTGCGGCCTGCCCTTCGTCAAGAAGCTCAAGATCCTGAACGAGCGGCAGAAGCTCGCCGAGCTCGAGAAGGCGGTGCGCAGCTCGAGCCTCGACTGCGGCGAGAACGCCGAGGCCGAGTTCGACGGCAACCTCACCCGCAGCCACTCCGAGGCCTGCGCCATCGAGTACGCCCGCAAGCTCGCCAAGCTCAACAAGGTAAGCAAAGCGAGCACGAGTTGGGGGCGGTGGCCGCCGGTGAGGATGGATATAATACGCGTTTTGAACGTCGGGTCGAGAGTCGCGCGGGGAGTCTTTTCTCGCGCTTTTTCGGAGTCTTGTTTCTTTTTCGATCCGGGCCGCGAGTCTGGTACGAAGGGGGGAGTATTTTCGACGAGGCGGAACTTCGGGCTTGATTAAAGGGCGCGTCGCGAATTTTCTACGGGCTCTTGGGAGTTGTTGATTAAGAAAGTTTCAAGATTTATTTTCGGTTTTGTCGCTGGAGCTCACTTCGGGTTTCTCGCTTAAAAGCTCGAGCTTTTTCGGCGCTGTTTATTTTCATTGATCACGCCGCCGCGCTGTAGAGAAGTGCGTGCTTCGATCGCATATTTTCTGCTTCCAGACGTTTTTTTTTTTACTTTTTGAAGAAGTACAATCGTTTATTTTATCCGGGGCTTGCCCGCAGCGGCTTTCTGTGTTTTATTTTATTTTTTAAAAAATATTTTCGTTGGAGATTACTTTTGTATTGACGCGAAGTTTTAATGTCGCAAGCTGTGTCAATAGATTTTAATTTTTAATACTTTTAGTTCAGTGGGTTTTAATATCAAAATAAGATGGGTAATAATATAGTATATTTTATGTGGCACTTTATTTTCAGTGTGATTCAAATTTATGGTGATATGTATTTTAACGCTTTATTGCTTACATTATATTATTGAGGTCGACAAAGAATAATGACTTATTTATTGATTGGATGAATATTGAATATTGAATATAATATTTAATTGGAAAATGATAAAATCATGTTCAATGTGTAAGTTATATAGGCTGTTATTATAGAGAAGTAAAGTCATCAGCAGATAACGTCATCGAAAATTAATAAAATCTTGAAAGATAATTAATTTTACGCCCAGAGCGATAATCATTTCACGCCGTTGAAAAATTCAACAAGTCGTTACGAATCAGTCATTATTCTTTCGTGTGTACTCATAAAAGCTAAATTAGTTGTCTAACTGAAAAAAAAGATAAACAGTTGCAAACTGCTACTTTCTAACATTGGTATTTCGCTATAGCTATCGGCAGTCGTTTGTACTAGGCAAGCCTCACAGCTTTGGGTCTTGGACTTTGCACGCGCAGTGCCGAATCAAAGTCGCTTAGCGTCGCTTCCGGATGCCTCCTCAGTAATAATCTAAACTTCTCTCATCCACTCTTCTTCTTGCTCGCAGTTTTAGCCTTAGAAGCACACAACAAGATCGAGCGCTTCCTCGAAGTTTCGTCGAGCTTTCATTTAGCTTTCTTCGACTTCTATGCTTTACTCAAAGATTTGCACTTTCTTCTATCTTTCTGCAGCTGTAGCATGCACTTTATATAGCGTTGGTGACTGTGCTTACGAGAATGGATGGTAGTTATTGAATAGTGTTGTCTACTTCACAAAGGATTCGTACTGTATTACTTGGTTAAACTTCTTCTTGCATTTGATTAATTTGTATGTAAAGATTAATAAGTATATATAATAAATTAATGATTGATACACATAACTATGTATGAATATAGCTCTGGTAGAAATATAAGAAAATTTTGTGCTTGAATAAATAAAAAGCAGCTAGATTTCTTTAGCATACCAGAATATGAATATTAATACTTAGAAAGCACTTAAAAATGCATTTTCACTAAATACACAAAAAAAATATGCCAATGAATCCTAATTACTAATTTATATAAGAACTACTAATTACATTTCTAGACAAAAAATGTATATTTTTAAAATATTTTGCACAGAAACACGTTTATCTAAATTTAAATCTTTTCAAGGATAATTGGGGCAAAACAATAAATTTTCTAGCTCCATATTAAACTGGTAATTTTCCAAGCTCAAATCTCCTAGTTTAAAAGCCCCAATTTCTACCAGGCAGCAAAATTGGTTTATCTCGCACTGAATCCGATGCATGCAAGAAGAGGTACAAAAAAAAAAAAAAGACACAACCTCAACCAGCACGACACCAGTAACAGACAGACCGCAACAGCACACACCGAAGTCATGCTTGCAGTTGCTCGCTAGTGTGGCACACAGAACAAAGTGACAAAGATCGGCAGCCGATCCGTCGACTCTGGTTGTGTTCGTTTCTCTCACCCATGCTTGATATCCGCATTTGCAGGAGCGGCGTCGGCGCACGTTTACGTCGCCGGATCAGCTTTCCCCCGAGAACGAAACGTTAGAAAGGCGAAATCTAAAGAGCATCCTAAAAAAGCTCTCGGCCGGCAGCAGGGCCGGCAGCTCGGAAGCGTCTCAGACGACGAGCGGCTCCGCGGGCGTCGACCGCGAGGCGGCGACGGCCGAGCTGAAAAAGCTGATGCGCGCGCCGACCCTCGAGGGCTACGCGGCGAGGCACTCGAAGCTATCCAAGAGCGTGACCTTTCACAAGTATACTTTGCAGAGCCCGCCGGGCAACGAACCGGCCGCCGCCGCCGCCACCGCCGCCGCCCTCGCCGCGGTCCTCCACCATCAGGCCTCGTCCTCCTCCTCCTCGGGCTCGCTGCTCGAGGCCGCCACCGCCGCCGTCGCCGTCGCCGCCGCCGAGAGCACCGGCCAGGAGCAACCGCTGCCGCCGCCGCCCAACAAAATTGCTTTCCGTCCGCACGGCGGCGCCGGACCAGTCGTTGCCTCCTTGCAGGCGCTCGCCCGGCCCGGGGAGGAAGAGTGCATCAACGACATCGTCGCCGAGATCAAGGACGTACTGCAGATGAGAATGGTGAGGGGGATTTTTCATCTATAACGACAACTTTTGCTCTAAGTAATCTTAAGATCTGGACTAATTTTCTTACTCTATTTCTAAATCTCTTTATAAACTTACTCCTACAACTATAACTCTAATTCTAGTTCTAATTTTCATTCTATCTAAGGTTTGTCTTCAAATTCACTCTTATCTATATACATTTCAATCTGTGTATTCACTTTTCTTTAACAGTTCTGTAAACTTTTTTGTTCTTGTTATTTTCTCTGCGCCACGAATAAGTTGATAAACTTTAAAAATTTAGAAAAGCAATCATTTCCATACGCAAGATCTAAGTTTGCATGTACAGCTTTCCAAGTTTCAATGCCTCTTCTTTTCATTCGATTCTGTCTCCAAACTCCTAATTTCTAAAAAGCCCTACCCCTCAAACATCAGTCCCTAATACGAAACTCGTTCCATTCCAGGAGGGCATCCAGACGAGTTTCGAGCGTCACTTCACGTCGCTGGAGTCGGAGATCCGCAAGCGAGACGAGATAATCTCCCAGCTGCAGGCGCGCATCCTCGAGCTCGAGAAGCAGGAGGAGGGCAACGATCGCGAGGGCTCGGCGGGCGACAGCACCGAGCACGACGCCTCCCTCGAGGACGACCTCGTCGACGACAACGAGGACCACCCGTTCATGCGCGACAGCTCGGTAGACACGGTCCTGACCGCTCGGCCCCGCCGCCGCCACTCCTCGCCCTCCTCCGCGACGGACTCGTCGGCGCACAACCGTCGCTCCTGGGAGGAGCACTCGGAGGAGGAGACCCTCGAGCTGCAGGACCTGCCGCGCTCCATCACGCCCCAGTCCTTGTGGCGGGACGAGGTGGCGATCGACCTCGAGTCCAGCGACGAGAGCGAGGGAGTTGGAGCCGTCGGGCTCCGCGACTCCGACGACGAGGACGAGGACGAGGAGGACGCGGTGGGCAGCCTCGACGAGAACGGCCACAACAACTGGGAGGTGACGATGCTCGCCCAGGAGCTCGAGAAGAGGCGGCGCAGCAGCGAGGGCTCCTAGCGCATCAACGACCTCCTCGGCGCGCTGCGCCAGTACACCAGCAGCAGCGGCCGCCGCTGGCGGTGCAGCCTCTGCCGTCTGTGCAGCGCCGCGAGCACCGCCAACTGTCCCTACCTGCACCTCGCCGGCGCCGCCCGACACGGCTGCGGCAGCGAGACCATGCTGTGAAACGAGCGGAAAATTGCTTTTTTCCCAAAATTACTCTCGCCCGTTTTAATGGAAAATCTATGTATACTTTGCCACTGGACCGGGTTGTTTTTACTATTTTTCGTTGGTATATCCACTGATCGTTTGTAAAAGTCGTAGCAAAATTGTAGTCTGACCTTTTCCGAGTAATTTTGAAGAAAGCTCTTTTCCGCGAGCGACTCCGAAGCGAAGGACTCAGCACTACTACTGCGTTAGGAATACTAGTTTTAATTACTTTCATTATCCAAGTAATCGAGTGCACAATTAACCGTTTACACTATGTACTTCCTAAGTATGTAAGAGATGTACCGAGAGAGAGAGAGAGAGAGAGAGAGAGAGAGAGAGAGAGAGAGAGAGAGAAAGAGAGAGCGGACGAGGAGATTTTTATCGAGCGAGACGCGTCGAGTGCATGAATTTTGTATAAATTACACGTGGATTTTAACAAAAATAATGCCTTCTTCGAAGACTACGGTAATCTCGACTCAATTTTTAAAGAAAAATCGAACATCTGCGCAAATGAACAAAAAAAAAAGCAAAACAGAAAAAAAAAACGAGCTCGACACTGCGGTGCACCGACGACACAAAGAAGAAAACTTATGAAGTTAGGTTTAAGAAAAAAAAGGAAAAAAAAAATCCGCGTAGAGAACCGACGTAGGTAACGTTACGTTATAGCGTAGGTTCTACTCATCGTAGAGGATATAGAGGAGAGGCAGGAATATAAAGAAGAATATAAACAATTAACGACGACAAAATCCTATCAATGGCTTCTGACGCTGAGTATCGAATCATGTTATTTTCCTATCCCTAGAAAGGCGAGACAGAGAAAGAGAGCCGACGTATACCCGGAATATCCCCTTGGTCTAGCATTAATCAAATAATATTTTCTATAAGTAACGAAGCTTCATTAGGTTCATCATAGAATCCATATTTTTCTACACCTCTCAGACTATTACTTTTGTACGACACGTGTGCGAGAAACGGGTGGGGAGGGTGATGGAAAAAAAGCCTGTGGGAGGACAGAGACAGAGACAACTTCATTTCTTCGATTGTAAATATTCACAGGTGCCTGAGAACGAGTTATTATTGATACTTGGGGTGTACTTTAGGTGTTAACGAGACAAACAGAGGAATTTTACGCGAACATTATAATAAAAGCACCACCGACTCGGAGCGCGTTCTCCGTTTCAATTTCTTGAGGATCGCGTCGACAATTTTCAGTCTTATTTAAAACAGCGCGCGCGTTTTTTGTATGAAATATAATATAAAAAAGTATAAATAT
>JAWWML010000036.1:1995218-2028049 GCA_035047165.1 Ormyrus rosae
TAAAGTATAGAATCAAAAAATCAAATAAAAAAAAAATTGATTTTTGGAACCTTTTTCAGTATATAACCCCCTTAAATCACTTTATGATCACATCCATTTAAATTAATTCATTTTATAATTCAAAAGAGATTCATAAGATAATATTATAAATAAAAATTTTAAAATTAAAGAAAGTGAAAATATATTTGAACGAAAAAAGTAAAAATAATACTAATAGTTTCTAATTAATTAAATCAACACTCAGAAAAAAAGTCCTCTTATACGGAAATTATATTCCTCTGCATTTAATCCGCTCATTATAAATAAGTTTTTCCTTTCAGATCAAATAAAATCTTTTTGAATCGAAAAATCATATTTTTCATGAGCAGAGGAAAATCCTCTCGTAATCAATCCTCTTGTGTACAAGCGGATTTAAACTAATCACAAAAGGACAGCTTCCTCGCCATGCAATCCTTTCGTCGAGAATGTAATTTTCATATGTTACTAAAAGAGCATATTTTCGGTTCTATTACCCGGTAATAGAGTCTTTTTTCCCCTCTGCGGGACCTACCGGGGCTTTTTCCAAATAGTACATTATGCAACAAGGGGCAAAAGTAAAAGATTTTTCCCGCGGGTGAGTTTACTGCCCGAACAAGAATATTTTTCGCGAGGGTGAGACTTTATTCCCCGCAAGGGGAAAAAAAACTTTCTCAAAAAAGCCTCGGTAAACCCTGCCTCTGGTGGATACCGGGGTCTTTTTTCCCCTGCGGCGGGGTTTACCAGGTTGTTTCTACAAAATTTTTTTTTCCCCGACGGGGAAAAAAAACTTTCTCAAAAACGTTCCGATAAACCTTGCCTCTGGCGGAGTTTACTGGGGTCTCTTTTCCCCAAAGGGGGCTTTATTTCCCGCCGGGAAATTATCATATAAGAGGACTCTTTTTCTGAGCGCAGACTGCAACTTCCCGTTAAAAGATATAGCGAATGAACTATGTACAGGGGGAAAAGGTTGGGTGCTGCTGGACAAAACTTCAAGAGAGCTGCTTTCCCACGAAATCGTGCATTTACAACAAAAAAATTACAATTATTTGATATTTATTTAATGTTCAAGTGTTTTAAAATAAATTAGTAGAATTGTTGTTTAAATTCTGGCAAAAATCGGTGGATCCGCTGAATCAGAATAGTATCATGATGCATTAGTTATCTATTAGAATCTTTGAAGCGCCTGTGTAGGTAGCACGAATTATATTATTGATTCGTCAAACAGATTAACTTTTTCCAGCTCAGCACGCTCAACAATTTGAAAAAGCGGCCCGCCTGGCCACATAAAAATGCTGAAGGCACCGCGCTCTGTGTGTTTGGGGTAGCAACGCGCCCAATCTTTTACTTGAATATTGTAATTAAATTTTATTTTATGTATAATTTAAAATGTATTATATTTTCAAGTAATTTTGATTAAAAAGCATTGTTGCAGTAGCGCTCGTTAATTATTTGCACGAAATTGCAATAACGCACCTCAAATAACATAAGAAATTATATCCGCAGGACACAGTATTCCTTATATAAGAGGAATCTCAAGCATTCGTCGAGAGCAGCGGTGCTTTTTCATTCGGGGTGGCGCGGCTCCCGCAAGAATGAGCCTCGTCAGCAGCCCTCTTACGTTTTCGAGCCCCCAGCCTCTCGGTACGCAAAATTCGTAACACACCGTCTCTCCGCATAATCGGTACGTATCGTTGCCCGCGGCCCCAGTCATAGGTGCGTCCGTTGCGTTAGACTTTTTTCGCTCGTGACGCGCTCGTGTCCGAGGGGAGCAGCAGCAAAGAAAGAGAACGAGGGAGAGAGCGTTCGCATGCGCGCGCGACTGCATTAAAACGAGAAAGACGAGCAGCAAGAGACAAAGAAAGACTGAATGCGTGTGGACTCGTAAGTTCAAGGACCTGGTTCTCTCGTGCGTGCGCGCCTGTGTGTAAGCGGCGGCGGCGGCGGCGGCGGCGGCCGAGGGTAGAGAACCTTTCTTCGTGGCCGGCGTGTGTCCTTGCAAGGAGAGAGAGAGAGAGAGAAAGAGGAGAGAAAAGCGCAGTCAAAGACCGGTGAGTGGCCGATTGCCGGCGATATCGCACGAATGCGTGCAACCTGCCGGCGAAATCCGAAACGGGCCTATAAATAGGCGAAGAAGACCGCCGCTCTCCGGCTCCGCGAATTCGTTAACTCGACGGCGAATCTTCTCGATTTCAAAGCTAAAATAGCATAATTCGGCAGTGCATTTATTATGAGACAGATCCTAAGAATTTCTCGCCAGACAAAATAAAATCACCGACTTTTAGCGAATGGCGGCTTCGGTCTCGAATCCGTGAATATATATGGACGAATTAAAGTGGCTGAAAACTTATTTTTTTATTTGGTCTTTTGAAGAATTTTATGCGCCATACCTTATGCGGCGAAAAAAATTTTTCACTCGCGATTTTATAGATTATTATACTTTTTGCGTTCAATTACGTTCGTTGTTAAGGGATCGACAATAAAGGTTTACTTTAAATGTAATGCAGATGAGATTTTTTCCGAACACCTTTATAGTAAGCTATTTCAAATTTAAACGTTTTAAAATTTATTTGGTTTATGGTACCAAAACATGTGATTGGGGCAAGATTTAAGTTTTTCTTACTTAGGTAAATTAATAATTTCTTGCGTATGAAAATTTAATTATAAAATTTAAAAACACATGCTTAAAAAATGATTTTTGTTTGTTAAAACTCTATATTTATAAATGTATTTGCATATTATATTCTAAGTCATGATTTTAGTATAAAAAAAATATTTCCTTAATAAACAGATATATATTACTGAGAAGGAATTCACGTATTATCTATGCAAATTTGATATATATTTTTACGTAAAAATATTTTCTTACAATTAAGAAGAGGGATAATACACAGTAATAGTACTTTAATTTATTATAAGAAAACAATCATTAAAGAAGTTTGCAAAATAATTTAATTATTTAAAAATTTGTTAAAATTGCTAAGTATAGGAGTACATATGAAAACAAGTTTCCAAAACTATTCAAGACAATCATTCCCAAATCTCAAATACAAATTACTACAATGCACTTTATATTATTACTTTCATTATGAATAATTTTTAATAGCGTCTAAGTGATCTTCCTAGTTTTATTGAAAAATAGACTTCTTGATTGTTCATATACTGTTGAATATTTCAAGAAGCTAAAGTGTTGAAATAAATCATAATTACTTTAGACTGCATCATAATTGGACTTGCTTTACGGCAACTTCTTGCAAAAAGGTAAGGTGTTTTGATAATAACGGTGTCCGTTCAAAAAGTATGCCGTGTCCTGGTTTGTGATGCTCAACTAAAGTTGATCGAATGAAGTATTTTTTTACATGACTTTAATGCTCTTATCTTCATGCCGAATTCTGTACTGGATTCAATATGAATACTGAAATAACATAAAATGCTACTTATAGCAACTTTTAGATTTCTTATTTTTTTTTCCTGGAATGGTTACTTCTAACAATTATAAAGAGAATATATTCATCAGGAAAAAAATAAAAGACGATCGAAACCTTTTTAAGAATTATAATTAATTTAAAATGCATTTAATAGTGCATCAGCAATTTTATTACGCATAAATGGAAAATCTTTTATGCACATTTGCGAACACTTACAAAATAAAAAACGTCGCCACAGTTTTAATTGAACTTTATCAAGGGGTGCGGTAGCGCCCCGAGGCAAGTAAGAGAATTATAAATTCGAAAAAATATTGAAAAATCGTATTATTTTATATGTTTTCTTTAAGTGCCTTTTCCATTCCTTCATAAACGCTCTTCTACAGTGTTATATTTATAAAAGTACCCGCAGTTTCTCTTCTTTCATCACCTAATGTGCTCTATTTCTGTTTCTTTCTCAATTTTTTTTCTAAAAATCTTTATATCACTTTTATATCACTTTTATATATAGTATAAGATATCTTCTACTAACATAAATATTGGTAACTATTATATTTGCTGCCAAAATACTAAAATTACAATTTTTCATAGATTTTTCACATTTACTTTCTTTTAAATAAACTATGTTGCTTAGAAGTTATAAAAAAGTATTTATAGTAGTAATTCAAGTGTGAGGGCTCAGGTAGTCAAACGGAATAGATACGGAGGAACAGAGAGATGTTAAAGAAATCAAACACGTACGCGCAGGGAATATGGAGCAATATTAACTCATTTGTTTTTTTTTCCTCATACATACCATATTATTTCTTCTTTCTCTCTTCCTTCCTGTCTCTTTTCGGCTACCTAGAGCCTAAGGCTTTTCACGCGGAACTGTATAAAAATTAACGAGTTTTAACGGCTCCAGTCTGAATTCCTTGACCAACAGAGTACACACGTCATCAAGTGCAAAAAAAAGGAAGAAAACAAAAAAAAAAGAATGAAAAAAAAATCATAAGCGCTCGGAGGGATTAAGCGGCAGCTTCGGGATTTCTCGAGGCGGTTCGACATCTGGGTCAGGAAGATTCGGTAGCCGATTACCCACGTAATGTGGTCTGCTCTTATCTGCCATTTCAATCGGCAAAAAAAAAAAAGCATTGCTCGGCTCGTAATGGCTCCCTTTCGTTTCTTCCTTCGCGCCTTTGTACGTAAGTTTCGCGCGCCTCTTTTCCCTCCCTCCTTCCTCGCGATCTCTTTGATTAATACCGGTATTGTTTTCTTTTAATTGGACAGTTCACGTTATGCCCGACTCGACCCTCTCATTATATATCATTTCTTCGCATCGATACACTTGCGTTCTCGTTTCTCGATACGTCTCTCAACACTTGTACAGTATTATTTCTTATTTTTATCGCTGCTTCGTAAGAGCCATTTGACGGAAAGCTTCGATTTTTTAAGCTCCATTAATTACGTGTTTTTATTGGCGGAAAAATAGAAAATAAGTGAGTAGCTTTACTGACGAACACGTTGTTTAAATGCAGGAATGTGATGAAGTGTTCAGTACAATTATGTAATACGCTGTTATTTTGATAAAAACTGCAATATTTATTTCACAATGAAATAAATAATCTATAAATACTGAAAGAAAAATGGGAAAATTGTGATTGTGCGAAATGCATAATCGGCAGTTTAAATTAAAGCAGTGGTTAACGAGTGTTTCTTATTTCGAATATATTCACGTTTTACAGCCATCATATATTTTGTGACGCATAAGACTTTACGAGCTATAAATTTTAATTTTGGAAAACTACACTCTTTTACAGAAAAATTCAGAATATTTGTAATAAAATTATATTATAAGAAAAAGCTGGTTTAAATTGTTATTCCTGTCAAATTACTCTTAATAAATTGTATTTATTTAAAGAAATTTAATTGAATAAGTACATACAAGCATTCTTTTAGTATACTTTAAATTATTGTGAACTGAAAATTTTTAAGTTGAAAAAAATTAGTACCCTTTTTTCCATCGCCTAATCATGCTTTAAAATTGATAAACTGTCAGGTTGAAAAGGAAAATCGTTGAATTCTCTCGTAATTCGTCGAAGTTAACGAAGGCAGGTCGTTGCGGCACATACATGTGCCTGCGAGCTCTGCGGCAATTTTTGCGAAATCGAATCGTACGCACCGATTTTACCTGCCTGTATCGCGACATGACTCGCAGCGAGAAAAGGGAAAAAAGCAGAGAAATCGAACGCCGATGCGGCTCAGCGACATACACCAATTGTGTATCCGCTAATTACACGTAAGCGGCAAAAAGCGGATTTGTTTTTGCGCGAATTTTCCATCTACTCTCTATTGCAGCGATAATGTTCTAGAAGTCTTTTATAATCTGTTTCAAAGCTTCAATAACTTGCATGTATTTAAACTTTGTGAATATAAATTTTCTATAACTAGCAAGCTCATGCGCGCTTCGCGCGCCCTTACTTTCTGATACTAACCGAGTATTAAATATTTATTTATATTTATATTCATTTGATAAAAATTAAACTAAATTTTATTTAATTCTAAGCAATAAACCACGTAAAAATTTCTATTACTTTTAAATTATAAAATTATAGTTTCATGAAAACTTTCTTTTAGTATACTAAATTTTAGTTCTTAATCTAATTTAAAGTCTAATTTTTTTAATTTAGTTTATTAATGCTTATTCACCAATTTTAATATAGCTGTATTTAACGCACTTTGCGCGTATTATTCTATTTTTGAGGTTATGAACGTGATTTTATAGTGTAATTTCAATCAATTGTAATTAAATTTTAATATATTCATTTTTATAAACCGCAAGCAATAAGATACTTTTGATATTACATTGATTTAACTATTTTTATTTTCAAACCTTTTTTAATTTATAAATTTAATCTTTAAAATTTAAACATACTCTATTTTCGCGCTCATTTTGTACAGACCAATCAAATCAGTCAACAAATCAATACAATTTTCGCGCTAAAACTACTGAAAATATATCTCTAAAATTTATGATGTTAACTTTTTTTTATTTTGGACCCAATTAACATTCTTTAACGAAAAAATTCTTTCTCCATTTACAACTGGTGCTCTAAGAAAACTCTAATATATTTTTCAATTGCCCTTTTGCATAGTTATACGTGATTTTTTTTACGAATTCCTTATATATATTGAGTTTGTAAAAATATTAATAACCAATATAAATAGATGCAAACGCAAGCTTCCTCCAACGACGTCCAATCGAGCAGACAATTTCCCAAGGAAAAGCAATCTGGATCAAGAAAGAGCCGGCAGTTCGCACCCAAGGCGCGCAGTCGCTATGCCGGGGAGAGAAAAAATTCGCCACTCTCGATCACACGCTCATGCATCAGCTTGCCTCTCTCGCCGGCTAGTTTCACCGGGCGCGACGCTCGACTGCGACGCTGGACCCACTGCTGCGCCGCGGTTTTTTTCGGCCTCGCGCCGCCGATGAAATTCCTCCTCGAAAGATGCCGTGAAATCGTGAACAATGCCGCGCGCATATCGGAGGGGGCGAAAAATCAGAGCGAACGGTCGTTGGCCGCCGCCGCTCCCGCTGCTAAGATATTGCGCTTGTATACGTTAGTGTCGCACCGCCGTTCCTCATTTGCGACTGGGAGAGAGCCGCTCGACTGAAAAGTGGGCGTCAAGAGATCTTGCTAGGTAATTGCCTTTTATTGGCGACACGTGCAGGACTGGTGCATTGTCCGAGGCGCCTCGACGGGAGATGGTAGGAAATAGGTCGATAAGAGGAGTAATAGTTGATTGGGATATCTGTATTATTAGGTGGCGTCGCCTTGTTTGGTTTCATAGTTGGATACATTTCGTTCATTTTATAGAAATTAATGAAAATTAAAGGTGCAGTTTTTATTTGAAATTTGTTTTAGTTTTGAATATTACATTTTCAAATGCACGTTTCAAACATAAAATTAATTCAATTTTTTTTTCTTAAGTATGAATATACACCGAAGACGACGGCAGACAAAAAAAAAGCAGTGAGTAAGAAATGTTTAATTTATGACTCAGGAAAATTTTTAAAGAACCATGAAATACCGAGGATTTACAAAAGCTGCGCATGTATTATGACGTGATTCGCGATAGCAATATGATATGACCCCCATATTATTATAAAACCGTTCTTCTTACAGTTACGTGCGTAAAAGGAATTGGGAAAATTTTCCTTTTGCAGGAAAATTTAACTTGTTTCGATGTGAAAAGTTCCTTGAAGTTTTTGACTTCAAGCGGAAAACAAATTTTCTGTTAAGGAAAAATTGTTTTTTGAGCAAAAACTAATTGTGAATCTGATTTTTAAATGCTCTGAAAATCATCTCTGTATTTTTATAGAAATAAAATAATTAACATTTGAAGTATCCAAACAGATCTTCATAATCGATATTACGATAAAACTGAAGCAGGATAGGAAATTGAATAATCGATATAACAAGTATGGTATCAGTGTAGAAAAGACAATTCTAATGACTTAAAATTCAACGATTATTTTAATTTATCAATTATATCAGCAGTAAGATGACGATGATCATAAACGAGTCACGTAGATATATTTAAAACTCTAAAGCTTAATTACTCACAGTATCATTAAAAATGTTCATATATTCAACTCTAATTATAATCTGAACTCTGAAGCTCGAATATCGCCTCAGTTGGTGTCAGTTAATGTAGAGAAATTAACAATGGAGTTTTATAAATAATGAGTCCTTTATTCAACATTAAGACCTACAAGATGAAGATTATTCAACAAGGTAATTTTTCCAACTTATGATCATATACTAATAAAGAATCCTATTGCTGTACTTAAACATAACAATTTGTAATATTACATCTACATTATATTTGTAGCCTTAAATAAAATCCTAGCTTTTGATACGATAATGTAATTACAATCACGAGTCAGTCGCTTGTTCCTGCGGCAGCGTCAAAAATTTTCCGAGCGAAAAAAGCAGCAATTAAGTATCCGCAAATAATGAGCTCCGCTTGCCCAGAAACTGAGAGATATTTAAAACGAATGCAAGCCACCGGCAATAAAGAGAGCAAACGAAAATAAAGAGAAAATCGTTAATTAAGGAATTGAGATCAAAGAAATTGCCGAAGAAGCGATCGAAAGCCGCGCGGTTTTGCTCCTGCAAAGAGAGATCCCCTCGGTTTTTAGCGAAGGTAATGGTTCCCCGATCTCGGAGGGGGGGGGGGGGAGAAACACAAAAGCAAAACGACGATGACGGATGGAATGACGTTTCTTACGCTTCTCGGTCTCGCGAAGGCCGTCGCCGCCGCCGCCGCCGCCGCAGCAGCCACGTCCAGCTATCGAAATTTAGGCTACGAAGGAGCCCATACTCGAATCTGGAACGATGAGCTCCGAGGGTCGTTGGCCTCTACGAGCGGCTGCGTTGGCCGCGGCGACGATGTTCCTTGTCGCCCGGACGAGCGGAACATACTTTTTTTTTTGCTCGCTTGCAGCAAAAACTGTTCGATCGCTGCATTTTTCCTGCAGTTTTTTTTTTTGCTACATCGCTGTTTTCGGAAATTCGTTTGAAATTTTTAATTAGTACTTAAAGAGTTGATGATATATGCTAGAAAAGCACAGATTGAATAAATAAGACAGTTTTGTCCTCGTAATTTTTTATTTACATCATTCCAAAATTTCTGATAGAAAATATATCACTATTAAAAAGAGGATATATCTCGCGGTAGCTATTTTCGTATAAAACAAATCTCTCCCTGAATAATTAATTTATAACAATAAAATATCTTCCTTCATGCGGCAACGTTATGCAAACATGTAGCACAGAAGTTGAGATAGGCGATAAATTTATACAATGTGTGTAAAGCCTGTTTTTATTGCATGCAAGAAAGTAAAGCATATAAAACTAACTACGATAATGATTGCCAAGAATTCAACACATTCAACTATCTTTACATCACGGCAATTACTAAGTCAACGTGCGTGCGAAAGTGTAAACAAAACAAAAGCGTAAATTTACTGGGAGACTACAAAGAAACATGCCATCAATACAAATTAGAAAATCCTTTACTCACCGCTATTACGGAAACAGGTTTTCGAGATCGGCGATCGGGGGATCGGTACATACAAAATAACCTTAAAAATTTAATTGAAATCAATGTTCGAAGATCCCTACTTACGATAATCGTCGCCTGAAAAAATAAACGTCCGAGATGTAATTGAAGTATATGCCTGGGAGTATTTTATAACCGAGAATTGAATTCTTAGCAGTTTTGTATTGAAATTTCGCTGGTACATCATTCTAATGCGTATAGAAAGCTTCTAAAGTCGTCGTCCTGACTTTAAATTTGGAAAGTTTGGACTAGAATTTCAGTATAAAAAATTTTCGAAATCATTAATATTGATAAAAGGAAAATAGTTGCAAACCTTACTAGTCAGCGTTAATTATAGAAAATAAAGGCAAATAAGAGAAAGACTATATCTGTAAGTTTGAATGTCTGTTAAAGATAGTAGTGTTATCATTTCCATTCTGAAAATATCCTTGCAAAGCGTCAATTGTACGAAACTGAAATTATTTTAGATAATTTTAGAGTAATTTTAGTCAAAAAGCTGCTTGAATACGTTTGTATTTTGAGTGAAAATAGAAACTTGTACTTCAAGAAAAGAATGAAGGGAACTGTAATTAGCTGCATAACTAATTGAACGTTCTGTATTTTTGCAGCATAAAGACTTGTGGTGCCGATAATCTATAAACAGTAAGTGGTAGGTTAATGATCCGAGAGTGTATATCAATGCAGATTGCAGTGGCAAAAATGTTTTTTTTTAAAAAAGGTTAAATTAATCAGAAATACGTTGAACATAACACTAAAGGCTCTGATAATAAAATTCAACTTTAACAAATTCTTCATAAATTATAAAATCGTTATCTTAATTTATGATAAACAAATGAAAATTTAACATTAAATCCAAAATTTTTATAAAACTTAACACTACTTACTAACTTTTTAATCCTGCTATAAAAATTAGATGAAATTTTTCGAGCTAAAACTTATAACTAATTTATTTAATATTTGTTTAATGAATCGTTAGAGCAATGAGCGAAAAATAAATTGATTTTGAACAACACCGTCAATATCGATACGCATACATAAATATGAATAAATTAGTTTGCCAGATTTTTTGATCGAAACATAAGTAGATTTCCAAACTCATAAGGATAATTTTATCTGAAAACTAGTTCCGAATCCCAGCCCGTCTGCAAAACATTCAATATCGTCTTACAAGACAAATTCGCTTAGCACCGCGTCGTCGACGCAAAATCGGATTACACCGCGAAGTGGGGCGCAGTTTTCAATAACCTTTATATTCCTCCGAGCGTTTTACTCCTCGAGGTGAAATTTCGCGCGAACACAGCTCGGGAGGCCGCGGCGGGTCGTGACTGCGCGAAATATTATCTCGCGCGAAAGAATGCAGGAGAAACGGGAGCGGGTGAATATGTACATCAGATACACGCGTAAGTGATACATCGCTTATCGGGCCGGCCAGTCGAATGAAAGCCGGGCATTCACGATAGAGCCAGCAGCATTGTGAAGGAGAAGATTGATATCCGCGCGGTTTGCGTTTCCAGTTACCGCGGAAGTGTAAGTGGAATAACCCTCTCAAGGTCCTGTTTAGTTTGCATCTCCAGAAGAATGTGGGCTCGAAAACATATTCTATCTAAGAGTTTGCCTCCTGCTCGCGATAAGCCGATCGTTTCCGCGCTCTTGAAAAATATATACACATTGTTCGACGGGCCTTTTCGATCGAACGAGTATCAGTTTTTTTGGTTTGTCGTTGATTGAAACTTGTACACATGATATTCGAATGTCGCGCAATGATTTATTAATCTAGATACGATGAAAATCGATAAAAATATAATATAAATTCGAGCGATTTTTGTAGAATTAACGTAGACGTACTACGTAAACGTTTAACTCGATACGAAAAAGAAAAACAAAACTAAGAAATTGAATAAATTCTTTCACAAAACACAGTTTTAATTCCCTTCCCCGGCGTTTCTCCGAAGCTCGACTCGAAATTTTTTGAAAAACTATTAAACCTCCGGCGTCGCTCACGAAAAGAGGAAGGCGGCCTCTCTTCACGGTAAACCCCATAAAGCAAGTAACGAGTGCAAGGTCATAAAACAGAAACTTTTTCACATCGGCGCCCGAGGTGTACCGTCGTCTAATTTGTGAAAATAACGGAGCCGGGATGACGTCGTTATGCACGGGTTTTCGGCTTCGGTAATGTGCGCTCGGTGACCAGAGAGGCCCGACGGTCTATAACGTTCGACGCATAAAGAGGTCATTTTCCTGCTCGGAGATAATCCCCGCGCGCGCGGTTTGTAGTTCACCGCGTTAAAGCGCCGTAAAAAGCTCTCGCATTGATTGCTTCAATTTTTTTTTTTTTTTGCTTCGGTAATAATGTATTTTAATAAGTATTCATTTGATCAATTATAGGCAGGAATAGCAAGTGGAGCAATACTCGTAAGCACGATTCTATATCGTATATACGAAATAATTGGATCGTTTTAGTAAATTGTGGTAATTCGTGGAGCTGACGAATTGTTCTTTCGGTTTAACGGGTCAATATTAACGAATTAAAAATTATGAATGAGGATTAAAATTAAAATTAATGAAATAATTTTTCTTTTAATAATTCATTAAAGGGACGTTAATCGTGACACCTTACGTGTACCTTTAAGGTAATTTTTTGTTCATATCGAAAAGTTATGAGCATGATCTTGTAAGTGGTAAAAAAATCATTTATGGACTTCAAACTTTTTTTTATTCTATACGGATAAAAGTCGAAATTCAAGATTCTAGTAATGAAAATGCAGCAAGTTTTGGAATTGTATCAGCAAACTTCATAAAAAAAACGCTACTTCAATAAAGAATCTAAGAATTAGTGCTTGTTAAAAATAGATGTTTTTTAAATTGTGGATCGAGAAAAGAGAAAAGAAAGAAGTTTTTTTATCTTATCAGCTGTTTAAATGTTTCTTCTCTTCATCTTCTGTATTATAAAATATGAATTATTTGTTCTTATGTATTGTACACTTCAAGTCTATTTAAGGAAATATTATTTCAAAGTATTTTTCTAGGACTGCTAAATTATCGCAACAGTAATTAATAACAAGCAGTGTTAACAATTCAGTTTTATATTTATCATTTTGAAAAATAAGTATAGCCGTTTTGATAAAGTTGACATTAATTAAAGATAACTGAATACATTGTCTGTAATCAATTTATGAATTCATGACCGTATTACAAACATTGTCATTGTTATTATGCATCACAACGTAACTGAACTGTAAAACGATTGTTTCTTTTAATATTCCAACAGTTATAAGCTCTAAATTATCGAGCTACAGTTTTCCCGCTCAAAGTCATTCAATCAAAATATTCTGCCAGCAAACTCTCCAACTTCGACCCACCGATATCCGAGCAATTCGAAATTCCGCAAAAAAAAAAAAGAAAAAAACGAAGCAACAATGAGCGAGAGGCGGTCAAAAATTTTCCTCGTCGAACGGGAAATCGTTTAACGTCGCGCGCGCGGCTCTCGTGGCCGCGCGCAGAAATACCCGAGGAGCGAGCCCGACGAAAGCCGCGTCGTCGCAAAAAGAAATACCCGCGAGAGAGTCGTACCTCGCGCGCGCGCGCGTCCTCTCCCGGAAAGAAGAAAAAAAAATCGCTCGCAAATTAAAATAAATTACAGTGCCGTGTACAGCAAGCGTCAGAAATGCCTACGGAGCGCGCGAGAGAGAGCATTTTTTTGCTGCGTCCGAGAGAGGCAGGAGGAGCGAGAGAAGAAGCGAGAGAGAGAGAGAGAGACGTTTTGCCACTCGTGAACCACTGACCCACTGGAGTCAGTCTGGATCAACGAGCGAACGCCGCCGGGGGACCAAGTCGGAGAAAGAGAGAGAGAGAGAGAGAGAGAGAGAGAGAGAGATATACCGAGTCGCCCGGTACATTCGTATATATACATTTATTTCGGTAGCGCGTAAACTCGGCGAACGGTTCGTTGAACTCTCTTTCTCCCCCTTTCTCCGCTGCTATCACTCACCTCTTATATTCTTTCTCTTTCGCGCGAACGCTTCGGTATCTCCTCCTCCTCCCCCCCACCCTCCCCCTCTCTCCCGCTACGGAGCGTTTGACGCCGCACCGGGTCTCTCTTTTATCTATGATACTTGCAGTTTTCGGAAGGCTACTGGATATTTTGCTATTATTTTGTTTTCTTGTTGTTCGGAGGAAAGAGGGTTCGAGTCATTTAAACGGTGTCGGAATTTGCAACGGGAAGAATTTTGTAAGGGAATGCAGATTTATGAGATAATTTGCGGATTGTCAATCGTTTGTTTAAAGTTTTATTAAATTTACGAAGCTATTTTTCGTTTGGAGAAATAAGCGTTTAAATAAAATTTTTCGTGTACCACTTAAGTTGATAAACACTGTACGGAAAGTTTTACGGTTCCTTTCACAATAATTCAGAAAAGCTACACTAAATTTCTTTCTTTTACTTAAAAATTAGAATAATAGTAACATTACAGAATTAAATGCATCTACATTACATTTTTGGCAAAATCTATGTAAAGTATTACGTTAACTTGTAATTATTATTTTAATGTAAAAAATTGTCTCGTAACAACATAAAAATAGCAACAATAAAAAAGAATCGATTTCGATCCAAAATCAAATAAAAGAAAACTAGTTTAAATTCTGCTGCACGTCGTCCCAACCTCTCCTTACCATTATAATTTCTCCGCATAACTTAAAAATCCCCAAGCCGTTGACCCGAGAGATTTCCAGATTTGAGCGCGATTATCTCGTATTTTGAAAAGTATATCTCTATGCCGCGCGGAGCAGCAGCGCGGCGTATTATGTCTGCCCGAAGTTCATTCACTCCCCGGTTTCTCACCTCGATAGTACTATCATTCATGCGCTCTACCTTGCATTCAAGTTTCTCCCGCTGCGTTTTCCGAGCGTCGCTCTCGGTGTTCGGCATTTATTTTATGACTGCTCGTCGCTCGAGAAAACCGTCGCGGAGCTCGCCGGACATTGAACGTCTCGTGCGGCGCGCATAATGCAGAATAAAGGGAGGATCATGTATACGAATGTCGGCTGGCCAATGACACGAGTCACGGGGACACGTGACGGTTCGGAGCTGCGAGTCGGCTGATTTCCTGCGGTCGGCTCTTCTCTCGAGTACTGCACATCTTAGTTTTTCTGGATTTTAGTCCGCATAAGGATATAGCCCGGTAATGAGCGGAATTTTTTGCTGTGAATATAGCTTTTGGACTGTCAACAGAATTTGAGGAAAGTATCCGGTGTTGTTTCGACTGAGAAGTCGATGATAAATTTTGGAATAGAAAGAAAGTTAGTGAGATTTATCGGTTAAGCATTTTTTGGGTACCACCTTGCTTGATAAATTAATTGGTTGAAGCATCGGACTGTTTTGATTTTTAAAACAAAATATGAGCTAGTAAAATATAGTCTTTTTAGTTATGGAAAAGAGTGCATTCATATTTTTCCATAACTAAAGCGTCCAATAACTATTTGAAGCTGAAAAGTCTGAACTCAAATAAGAAAAACCATATTAATGGTTGAATATTGGCACTGGTGGCACTGAACATATTGGCACTGAACACTGGTCAATTATTCGTCGAATATTGGTCTAACACTGGTCAAATACTGGCTGAATAATGGCCGAATACTATTACCATCAATAGGTCGAATATTAGTCGAACATTGATCGAATATTGGCTGAATAATAATCGAATATTGGTTGAATAATGGTCGAACAATAGCTGGATGATCAGGTAAGACACCTCCCAATCTTGTTACAAATTGTTACTTTTTTAAGATGGCAATAGAAAGTTTTTTTGTGCGCAAAGTACAACAATAGGAATATTTGAAACAAAAAGTATCTGGATTAGATTCAACTTAGAAATCAATATGCAACTTAGATAACTAAAAAGTATACTTTCTAAAGGACTTTTTAAAGTGGAACTTGAAACAGCTCGTAGGTTTGTTTAGTTTACAGTTAACCAGATTAACACCTATTCTACTAGATAATGATTTTTATGAATTAGAATGTTAAGCCGTTATTAGAAGGTCCGTTAATGTCTTCTTTACTTTACAACCGACTGGATATTTTCAAATAGAAAACGTCATCGTAATGGCGTAATAATTAACGTTATCATGTATCAGACACGAACGCTGTAACGGATGACATTGTTCGATTTAAAGCACCGTTCATCATTTTTTTTACAAATCAAAATTACTTGGAAATACCGATAATTGCAAGGAAAAAATTGTGTGCTTGCATTATACTACTTTATTAGTAATTTAAAAGTAATTACATTAAAATAAATACCATCTTAAATAAAGTATACCTTTGACATTATTCTTAAATAATTCTGTACACTTACAGGTCCATTCACCTAAAAAGTTATTTCAATTTTCAAAAAAAAAAAAAAAATGCAGCAATCCTTAAAAAAAAAAAAAAACGAAAAGAACTCCGCCCGCAATTTCCGAATTTGTCGCAGCCTCCATTCCCCCCAAAAAGCTCGTCTCCATCACCGGCAAAAGCTCGGCGCGTACGGCGCGACTTGCGCACGTCAGTTCTGTACAAGAAAACCCATCGGTCTTGAGCACCGTTGCGGCTCGGCTCCCGATACGTGTGTGCGTGTGCGTCCGGCGCGCACAAAGCCGGCGGCCGCGAGGCGGTCGGTCAAGCACCTGTGAGAGTGAAAGTGTCCTCGTCCCCACCAGGCGTCAGGCGTTGCCGGCCGCGGGCCATCATCTGTCTCCCCGGCATCAATCTCTAATCCTTCCTCCCTGCCCCCCCCCCTTCTCCTCCCGGATCCCCTCCCGCGAGCCGTGCGCGTCCCCCCTCTCACCCTTCCCGGCGAGGAGAGGATGTCCTCCAGGATTCCCCCCGCGAGAGAGCTTGCGGCGCGGGCTAAAAATAGAGCGGGGTGCGAACTGCACCGCGAGAGACGAGAGTGCGCGCAGCTGTCTTGGCCTGAATCGACGACGACGCGAGAGCCCGGCGGCACCGACGCGAGAGCCCGGTGGTAGGGGCTCCGGTGAATGACCAGCTTTTCTTTCATCTCTCTGCCTCTCCTGTGTGCTGCAGCCGCGCGCCGTTTAGCGTGTTGCAGCGCCAGAAACCGAGAGAGAGAGAAAAGAGAGAACGATTGTTTTGCAATGGCGCGACGCGCCTCGCTGATCGAGTTTCGGGAGCTGCGCCAGTGGAGAGCCGCCTGCCCTGCCTTCGGGGCCGGGCTTCGTAATGATTTCGGACTCCTTATTTTTGAACGACATTCTTTTGGGCCTTTTTTTTCGGGTTGATTGGTATGTGTATTAAGGGGTTTGATGCGAGGTACACTTAATTTTTGATAAAATGGGTTTAAAGTGTGGAATTATTTAATTTCATTATGATGATTGGGGTAGCTAATTTAAAATTAGTCATAAATTAACTTTTAATTTGTATGAGCAGTCTTTCTGCATCCTGATCAATTTTGATTTTTGATTTTTTACACTTTGAAAATTGTGTTATGAATAGAATAGCAGGTCTGATCTGTGTGCCTTCTACGTAAAATATAAATAAAGCATACAAATAATTCCGGAAATGTTAATCGACACTAATGTGTATAATATAATTACACATTAATATTTATTTAAGAATTGTTAATTCAATATTTGTCTGCTAAAAACGTATTTTCAAATTCAAACATTGCTAAACAAGTTCTATTTGCCTTTTCTATTAGAAACAGCTTTCGAAATTTTGATTTCAATGCCTACATTAGTTATTCAAATATGAGAAAAAAAAGGTTACACATTATTCCTTTTACTTTAAATAACCAAACTGCCACTTTGACAATTAATAAAACAAAATAAATAAATAAATAAAAAATGAGTTAATTCGTACAACCTCTCAAAAATGATAAAATCATCGTTTATCCAATTACAACGCCAACTGCTATTTTGAAAACAATCAATAACAGTACCCCTCCGAATATATACACGTTCTCCGTACCGCGGTCTTCTGAAAATAATTCCTGTAAAATAAATAACGAGCGGCGCGGCGAGGAGCGGGCACACCTCTCGCTTCGTTCTCTTAAAATAACAATAAAACGGCAAAAAGAAAAGAGGGCTCCTTCGAAGCTCCGCGTCGCCGGCAAAAAAAAGGCCGCGCATTATTACGGGCGTTTTATCGCCGTCGTCGCGCGGCGGAGCCGGAGAGCTCCCCCCCTCATTGTTTATCTCTCGTACCGGCGCGTTGTTCTCTCGCTCTCCTCCTCGCGCCGGGCCTCTACCGAAAAATCACACCGCGATACACATATACGAAACGCAGGCGGCGAAGGCGAGAGAGCAGCACCTCTCCCCGCTAACGGCGCTCGATCGCGGGTATCCGCCTCGGTTATTTATGCCGTGACATAAATCCTGGCCTCTTCCTGGACGCGGCGCGCGACCGCGGCGCATATACCTGTATGTATATATATATATGTATGTATATACGCGCACCGGTGAAACGCGCGCGGATCGTCATCCGTCGATTTCTCGATCCCGCTCCTTCTTCTTCTTCTTCGACGTCTTTTTTTTTTTCGAGCACCTTGAAAGTACGCGCTCGCGCGGGGCCGGGAGTTTTCCTTGTCGGCGCAGGCGCGATTTTGACCCCGAACTTTCGAGCGAGCGGCGCGCGGCGCTGCGGCCGACGACGCCGCCGCGCTGTGCATTTTTCGACGAAAGCCGATCGCTCGAAAAGCGCACCGGGAGCGACGGACGAATGGTTGGATCGGGGACTGATGAGGAGAGGTATCCCTTGTCGCTGGTTACTTAGAGAATTTCTGATAACTGTTTCCGGTAAAAAGGATTTTTACAATTAGAATTTGTAAATTTTAAACGTTGTCGTAAGTAAAGTGGTAAGTAAAGTAGTAAATCATGGTTCGAGATGACATTAATTTGATTGTCGCGTGTTCAGATGATTTGTATAGAAAATTATATAACGTAATCTTCAAAATTCAACTTACAGAATGTTTTGCCGCACATAACTAATAATTTTACAAGATTCGTTACGAACTTTAAAAAAAAAAAGAACGAAGACGTTCAACGTGCGCTCGTTTATTAAAACACCGATTGATGTAATTAGTCAACTAATCTCGCGCCTCTTGCGTACTATCACTCGCGCTTTATCAGCGTGAAAATAGGACATTCGGATCGTCTCTTTCTCCCCTCCCCTCCTCCATCTCCGGCACGGTCACGGCCAGATTGTTAGCGCAGATAGGGTATAGAAATTAATAACTTTGAACTCAATATTTTTGCGAGCAGAAGAAATTTTCACTCCCGGCTGTTAATTGCCGTCAGCGGACGGAGCGTCTGTGCTATCTCCTCGGATTTTTTTCTCTCCCCCCCACCCCCCCTCCGCCGGTATAAATCACTTCTAATATGATGTTTCTCGCTATGAGCGCCTGCTCCCCTTTTCCACCTATATATCACTCTTCTGCAGTTCTCTTTACGAGTCTTATCTGCGGCGGTGCCGATGCGTAAATTAGACCACGCACTCGCGAGCTCTCGGCGGTAACCCAATTTCCTCGGCGTGGGTACAATAATAAAATTGTTTTTTCTTTATGTTTTTTTTTTCTTTGTTTTTTGATTTGGCGAAATAAAAGCTCGAGCTGATTATTTTTTTTTTTTTTTTTTAAGTAATTCGCCTGAGTGATGGTGGGTTATGAATAATAATGAGATGGCGCAATTTATTGCCCTGCGGTATTAATTAATGTTTGAGCAATAGAAAGTAGACATATTTATGCAAATTGACGTCTGTAATTAATATTTGATTGTCTTTTCGTTGTTTATAATTAAAATGCTAAATGTTATTGCTAAATTTATAATTGTTTGAACGTAATGATTAGTATTGATATGTCCAGCTTCAAATTTGTTGAATTTTCAGATAAAAGACTGTTAAATCGCGATACGTACACCAATAATCTCATATACTCTACTTTCAAAATAATTGTATAATTTTGTGGTTTCATTCAGTACCTAAAAATTGAACTTTTAATATTTTACAGGCTTTCCCGTATATTTTCTTGCAAAGTCTAAAATGTTTGTATTTTATTCAGTTATGATAGATGAAAATACGCAAGTTTTGACCTTCGCTGACTGAAAATTCATCAATCTCCAAATCTTAAAAAATTAATATCTTTTGATCGAATGATACTAAAGATTTCTACCTGATATCATCTGATTAAAAATCAATGACTACATAAATATACGACTATCCTAAGAAGACTATCAATATAATCTTCAGTTTATCGGTCTGTTTTAAGAGGATCCGCTTATGTGTACACTTAGTAGATACACTCCAGAATAAGTAAGACACACGTCTGATGAAATCTGAAAAAGTTCCTTATTTACAGTAATCTTCCCTAAAACAGAAAGAGTGTCATATTTTACAGTAATCTCCTCCCAAAGCAGATTTGCAGTAGATACATTCCAGATTGAGTAAGACGCCAGTCTGATAAAACCTGAAAAAGTTTCACGAATCTTTACGGCTTGTATTTTAAAATAAATAAATCATTCCACGTACAGTGCCTACATATACTAATTTAAAAAAATCTGCTAATCCGAAGTGTATTAACGATATTTTACGAAATTTTCAAGAATCCATGAAAGTCTCATCCAAACCGAAAAACGTTGAAAAGAAATTCTACGAGTCGGTACGGACTGCAGAAAGCCGAAACAGTACCACTTTTATTTGGAGAGTCGAAATAGAGACAGGCCAAAAGGCGCCGCCCGTCGATAAATTATCATAAATTCGCATTAGAAATTTCGTTAATAAAAGAGAGACAATATCGCGAGGCTCGCATACCGATGAGCCCCGGGAAAGCTTCGACTTTCGAGTACGTCGACCCCTTGTTACCCATGTAACTCCCATTAAAACGAGAGAGGCGCGATCGAGCTCGCGCGCCACGTCCTTTCTACGTAGGCCGCCGTGCCAATGTGTCTCGCGCTCGAATTCGGACGGCCGGCCTTACACCCGTCGCTCGCCGCGCGCGGGGACTCGTCGAGGCGATTATGTTACGAACGCGCGCGCAGCCGCTCTCTCTCTCTCTCTCTCTCTCTCTCTTACCCTCGCCGCGAGGCCAAGTGTAATCCTGGCCTTTGCTAGCTCGCGAGTCTCTTGCCCGGACCGACGACGTAATTGGCGACTCGTCGCTTTACGCCAAAGTCTTACTTAGGAGGCGCTCGCCTTTTTCTTTGCCTGCATTTCGGAATGAGTTTTTGCCGTTGGTGTGTGCGGTGTTGTTTTGCTTTCACGAGGAGAAAGCATTTTGGCGGCACTTAAGCTTTTTTTTTTATCTTTGTCGAGAGCGTTTTCAAAATATAAGCGGGTCTTTTGGATGGGACTGATTTGTAAAAGGCTCGGTTTCGGAGCAGTCGGACCTTACATTTGACAATTGTTTGAAGCTTCTTTTTAAGCTCAAAGAATTGAAATTAAGAACACTTAGAAAAAGAGTCCTCTTATACGGAAATTAGTTTCCTCTAAACGAAAAATCATAGTTTTCATGAGCAGAGGAAAATCCTCTCGTGACCAATCCTCTTGCGTACAAAAGGATTTAACCTAGTCACAAAAGGATTGCTTCGTCGCCATGCAATCCTTTCGTCGAGAATGTAATTTTCATTGGTTACAAAAAGAGCATATTTTCGGTTCTATTCCCTGGTAATAGTTTTTTTCCCCTTAAGGAAAAGACTTCCCCGGTAAGCCCCGCCTTTGGCTACGATGTACTTATCAGACGTTCAGGAATGAGAAGTGTGGTTTAAATGGGGGTTGAGTTAATAACCTGCCTGTGAAAACACATGTGCACTGTAAGCAGCCAAGGTTGATTGGGTAACTGGGTAAATGCATCGGTTAAGACTAACGTGAGCAAGCAAAGAGGATCGTTTAGCTTCGTTTCGGTTATGTACACTGAAAAAAACGGTCCTCTTATTACAAAAGGAATCGACCTGTCAGAAAAGGAAATTCTTCTCAATATTTGTCCTAGCGGATTTCCTGGTGTGACTCATGGAAAATCCTCTCTAAATCAAGCTGATTGGTCCCAAAAGGAAATCATTTTGAACGCAAATGTATTTTCAATTTTAAAAATTGATTTACGACAAGAGGAAATCAATGGTTACTAAAGGACTTCTATCTGTAATAAAAGGATTGTAATTTTAGAATTAACATGCTAGAAAGTCAAAAGATAAAGGGGAAAAAAACTCTTGCAAAAACACAAATAAAGTCTTTTTTCCCCGAAAGAAGGGGGGAAAACCCCTTCGGGCGGGGTTTATCGGGACTTTTTTCAAAAAAACTTTTAAAGGAACTTTCCGGTAAGCCCCGCCAAAGGCGGGGGACCAAAGGCGGGGCTTACCGGGGAATAAGAACTTTTTTCCCCGAAGCAGATAAAAAAAACCCGGTAAACCCCGCCGGTGCCCTTTCTAAAAGCTTTTTACGTTTCTGCAGTACCCTTCATATTTTACGGCCCCAAAAATGGTAAAACTCGTAACGCTTTAAGCCTCGCGTACGCGGAGATGAAAAAAAAAAAGAATCGAGTAAAATGACACATAATTCTTATTTTCGCACTGTATTCGTACATTGGGCGACTGGCATTTCTTCGGGGCACTTTATAACAGGCCGCGATTTCACCTGCTCGCGAGAGAGGTAATATTTGGCTCCCGCGGTGACGGCGATGTCTCGACTTTACTCGCGTAGGCGCCTCGCGCCTCGAGGAACTTTCTTCGGCGCATTTTCGGCAGCGCTCTTCAGCGGCGCGTCGCGGTTTTAATGACATTTGAAAGTTAGAGCGGGCAGCAGCTTCCCGTTTTCGGGGCCCTCTGCCGAACGAGCGCGGCGCAGCGGTTCGACAGCGCCGAGTCTTTTACTCAATTTCGAGATGCGGGCTACGAGGCGCGCGGTTTAAACAAGCGCGAAAGCTTAAGATATACAGTCGGGAGAAATTCTCTGATGAAAATCTTAATGGTTTTAAGAGTCTCGGAATTTATATTGAGCTATTTAATGATTACTACTGCACTTATTTTTACTTTCTCGATGTTAGGTTTTCTTGCTTGAAAAGAAATAATACCTGAAGCTGTCAATATACTTTGATATACGCGTACGAAATATTTTCTGTGTGAGTATACGATCATAAAATGTGACTTGCGACCTTCCGTGCGGAGTCAGCTTAAGTAAATGTTCCTATGAACATGATGATATGATGGTCCCTTCCAACATCTGTTACCGTAAATGAACTAAGGGCGTCTAGACAAATAATCGAACAGTAATCACGGTGGGGAAGCAGCGTGCCTCTGCCTGTGATCATGTGCTTATTAAAAGTTCGAGACTGTAGAGTCCTGTTAATTTCTTTTTTAGCAACAACACCCACATGCGCAGTCCAGAAGCGTCCAGGGTTATGTCCCTTTTAATATTACGAACCAAGGACCTTCGTTTTTGCGGCGTTGCCGAGAGTGAGGCTTTCTCGACAGCGCATTTTAGCCTACCTGTTAGCTCTTTTAAACTACCGCGGTGTCCTGGGGTATACTTTGAGGTCGTTTGTATATGTGATCACCTAGCATATCACGAACATGATTTATGTAAAAACAGAAATTATTTGCTGGTTATTGGTTGAATCCGAAATTCATATAAAAGTACAGGAAACTTAGCGATCGAATGAGATTTGCAGGGGCAAGTTCGGCCTGGTGAAATACAGACTGCATTAGAAATTCGAGTACTCCATGTTTACGTGGGCCTTTAGAATCTAATGCCGCAACTTATCTCTCAACTTTGAGTTACTTCTTGACGTAAAATTTAACCGCTCAAAGTTTTTAAAACCAATCAAAAATCGACATTTCTCTGATATATGTGAAGTGCAGCAGGGAGTATGATGCAGATATCTTGACTTGTGTGTATATGTGGTGTGTATAAGAGGAGCAGGCGGGGGGGGGGGGGTAAATGTTAATTTGAATGCACATGCGTCCGTTTTAAACTTTGAGCTGTCATATTGAATACAACGGTGTTTTTTTGGAAAGACATTAATAAAACCTTGCATCGTCGTTTCGATTTTCGTATGAACCACTTTCGCATTCAAAATATACAGGATTTTTTTTTTATAATCGTCAACAATTCTGTATTGTTATAAAAAATAGAATTATTTTTATCGCTTGATAGATCGGTTCTAGTCATGGCATCTGAAAGAGAAGGTTTTAAATTCAAGATATCAATGTATATGTATATCTGTAACATGTGGATTTAAAAAAAAAAACAGAATTTGTAAAAAAGAATTTGCAATTGTAAAACTTTATTCCTTGCATCATATTTGCATGATTTTCTTGCAGACTGACATCCGTTGCGAATAATTCAAGTCTCGATATAAATCTGTCAGTGTATGTAGACTGGAATGAAGTAAAAAATACGCGTAATCGCACTTACTTCTGAGGGAGACAAAAATTTAACATTACATACAATACGAGAAAAACAGGCTCTTTTAAGAAATATGCATTGCAGCTAAATAAAAATGTCGATTTTGCGCGAAGCGAAATCTCTCGCTCGTCAAACAAATTGAATTCTGGTTTAAAATAAACAGAATCCAGAAAAAATATGACTCGAGCGACGCGTTACCGTACACTCGGCCAGGTCTGGAATTAAAATCCCCGCGCGAGCCAGCAGAGCACATCAAGATTCACGAAGCACCAAAAGCCAGCGTAATCCGGATCAGCTGCAAAACATGCATACGTATACAAGGAAGGCCAATCCTTTCTTGAGTTGAGGTAGGCCACTCGGTGTCGTCGCGCTGCACGTATATATGTATATATACGTACGCCTTGCCGTCGAGGAGCGGTTCGAAAGCTCTCTCTCGTTTTGCTGCGACTCAAAATATATATACGTCTGCTTTTTTTCTGGATCACCGATATGTTTTATTTGGGTTGCCGTCGGTATACGTCTAGCGACCGACTTTGAAATTTAAGATTTTTACATTTAAATGTATTATTATCATAACTTTCAGACTGTTGTTTGATCAAATTTTGAAAATATGCCGCTTTAAAAACATGTACTTTTCAAACTTATTTTACATCTTATTCGTCAAATGTACTTTTTACGTTTTTCTGTATATAAAATACAAGATATAATTGTACATTTAATTGAAAAAGCATAATTCAACTTTTTCAATGCGTTTTATTAATCATTATTCAAAGACCCGATTAGTTAATGAATAATCAATGAGAAAAGACATATTTCACCGGGACCTTGAGATCAGTTGCCAAATAACTTCTTTCAAAGGCTCATCAGTCAAGCGAATCTTTTCCTGCTCCGCGCCGCTCGCCCGAAGTATAAGCCCGGGGACTGATAAAAGAAAGCTGTGAATGCGTGGCATTTTCGGGTGTCGTAATTCGAGCGTTGATTTTATAATTTTACCAGATGCCCAACGGGAGGAGGGGGAGTTTCAGCCCGAAACAAGAGAGAGGAGAACTCCGTCTCTGGACGTCGCGCTCGAGAGGTCGACGAACTCGGACATAAACTGGGTATACAGAAGGCGGTCGAGTGTATATAATCGAACAGTCGTTTCTGAACTCTCTTTTTTGCTCTCGAAATTGACGCTGCGCCGACGGAGCTTCGCGGCCCGTACAAAGTCTCCCCCGGAAGCGCGTAATCTTACAGTCGCTCTCAGGGATTCGAGCTTTGTCGGGGTGTGGGCTCGTCGCGAATGAATAAGACGTCGAGGCAAGCTTGTTTTACGATTATGAGTTTGTAAATTTGGGCTCGCGGACTTTTCACTTCGGTTATGCGACTGTTAATCGAAGCGTGCAACTTTTATGTCAAGTTTAGCGGTGGTATTCGGCTTTATTGAAGAGCGATTAAACTGGCGTTATATAAATACACGAAACAGGCAGGATATGAAACCTTGTAACCGAATTATTTGCTTTTTACAATTATTACTTATATGTGGAGTTCAAAAGGTTTGGCGAATATTAAAAATCGAAAGTGTGATAAAGAATCGACTACTAGCACTAACAGTCAATATGCGGACATTAATAAATACAAAACTTGAACTGATACGCGAAAAATACTTTGAGAAACGCAGATTTTCATATTGATAATTAATTTATAAAGATTTACATGAATTTCGATTTGATTAAAAATAAAAAAACAGCGAATGAAAAGATCAAGTTAGAACAAAGTAGTACAATTGCTGCAGGCAGCAGTAGTAAGAGGTAGGATTGGACAGACGCGAAATTCGCTCTAATTTCGTCTGCAGCACCTTTCTCTAATTCGTAGCTCATCTCTACACAGCTTCACCCGAACGATCGCCTTCAGAATCCTTTAAACTGGACCGGGGAAAATCGCTCGGTATAATTGCCGAGCGACGCATTATCAGGATCGGCGCGCTCACGTGCGAGAGCGCGAAGAAGTATATATATATATACACGCTTGTGTGTGGACTCGGTGCACGAACCGGACTTACGAAATGCACGTACGGTACCTACCGTAAGCCTGGGCGCTCTCGTCCCTCCTCCTCCTCCTCCTCCTTCTCTCCGCGGCGGCGTTAACGCAGCGAGAGAAAGAAAGAGAGAGCTCATATTGGCAGTAAACCCAGAAACGCCGCTGCCCGGTTCTTCTTTCGCGGAGCAACGAACTCTCGAGACGCCGCCGCCGCCGCCGCCGGGAGCAAGTAAGTGTGTACACAGCGCCGAATGTCACTTACTATAAAAGAGCGGAGAGCGAGAAAGGAGAAAGGAGCGAGCGAGCGGAGAGCAACCCGATAAAAGGAAAACGATTTTCAAAAAAGAAATGGGCACGTGTGGCTGTGTGTCGCGCTGCGTTCCGCTGCTGCTGCTGCCTTTTCTCTCTCTCTCTCTCTCTCTCTCTCCTCACACTCCGAGACTATAACAGTGCCCGAATTCGAGCGCGCGTAAAGAGCCAGCGCGTATATGGAGAGTCGCTCTCTCGGCTCTCATCCGGGCGTAATTCGCGAAACGCGAGGGGAGACGCGCGCGCCCCGCGCGAGCTGACGTCACAGAAAAAGAAAAAGGATTACAGTTAGAGATACTGCAATTACGCCGGCATCGCGCCTTTACATCTTTATAGGCGCTGGCCTTCCGTTTCTTTTCCGTAATTAGCGACTTACTTCTTTTTCGGATGTCGTTCGCGAGCGGGTAAAAAGTATTACGGCATGCACGTCCCGCCGCTCGCGCGCGGGGCTACTGTGTTTGTTTATTGCTTCTCTCGCGTTCGAGATATTTATAGACCGTAATTCGGACTTTTCTTGCCCTATTCCCGCTGGTTTATTTTCTCAATTAGCATTGTTTCGAATCGCTAGGTTTTCCATCGAACGTGTATTACGAGCTGTTTTTTTTTTTTTTTTTTTTTTTTGTAACTGGAAAAATGTGAAATTCATATTACAGAATTTAGTTTTGCTTAAATATTTTGTTAGAAATAAATATGTCCTCTGTAGAGTATATTTTATTATCAGCAATAATTATAATAAATTTGAATAAAATTTAATACACCTTCGTGCAAAACGAAACTTTTGCAATTTCCTTGATTTTTTATTTAAAAAATCCGACAGGCAAAAATTAAGCATTCGCAACAATTCTTTAACGACTTTGAAAGCAATTTATTCTTCAATAATGCCCAGACTTAAAAAATTTCTTCATTTTACCGTTACGTATGAATCGTCTTTTCAGCATCAGACTGCAGCCGAATGGAGCAATAAAATATTAACATATTACGAGCGGCGCCGAATTATGCTTTTCAAATTTTTTTTCTCCAACGGCCTAATCTCCCTCTCTCTCTCTCTCTCTCTCTCTCGACCTCCGAATCTCTGCACGTAGAAAAGGAAGCAGCATTAATTCCAGCCTTAGATAAGATTCAAAAGCGAGTAAAGCCAGAAATTCAAATTTCAGACCGGCGGTGACGTCCGCGGCGGCCGCCTTTCTAACGAATCTCGCCGCGGCCTGCCAATTAGAATAAAAAACGATCCTCGAGTCGCGGGAGAAATTAAAAGCCATCCGTTCTTGCCGATGACATCTCTCTCTCTCTCTCTCTCTCTCTCTCTCTCTCTCTCTCTCTCCGCGCGCTTGTGCAAATTCGCCGCGATAGCAGCGTATGCGGAAAATGCTAAAAATAGTGTTTTAACGTAAATTAGCATAAGAGGAGAAAGTTGCGGTCATCGGCTCGCCGCCTCTGCTGCTGTGTTACTGCGACGGCTGCTCTGCTACTGTTACACACGACGGATCGAGGAGGGTCGCGCGCGCCGCGATTCTTTCAAATTCACGGCCCGTTTCTTTTTTTCTCTCTCTCTCTCTTTCTCTCCGGCGTCGCCGAGCGTTTTCTCTCGGACATCCCCGTATTATATACAGAGCTCGGCATGTATATGTATACAGTCGGAGAGACGGCAGTAAATTAGTCGGGAATGTTATTTTTCGGACTTGCAAATCAGCGCCTCTCGATGAAATCTCATATATTAATCTCACGGATGTGTCTGGGCTTTGGCTTCTTTGACCTATTAACATTTTTGTTGATACAATGTTCTTTTTACGTTCTGAATCTCGAATGCATCCAATAATTCAGCGCCGGCAAATTATTTGTTGTCTTTTTTATCTTAAATCGTTTATACTTTATAAAAAAGACTGAATGCTACAATTTTTATTTTTAAATGTTTAAACTTATTTTTAAACTTGAAGTGAGTGTAATAATAAAAAGTAATACTTTGAAAAATGGTTTGAATATAGAAAATTAAAGAAATATTTCTTTTAGATTGTAATTAAAGAATAAGTTGTTTAAATACAAAAAATGAACCTGACATTTGAATCTGTTCTTCTTACTAAACCAATTATGTAAGTCTTTATAACAATTTAGTTATGATAAATAGTTAAATATGTTAAATAGTCTGACGATTATAATTTGTAATACCACTCGAACCTCAATATTCCGAAGCTAATTTGCAAAGAGAAGTTAGAAATTAATTATGCAATTTGTACATTTAGAATGAGATAGTTTTTGTTTTTCTCCAGTAAACAAACCAATAAATTTTGTAATCAAACGTTCATGCGCACTTTAAAAGATAATAACTTACAAATTACGTGTTACCTTAAAAACGAGCAACACTTACTGAAGTTCGAAGCATTGGTTTTTGCAAACTTCAACAGACGTTATAGCAGTAGTTTGTAGTACATTAGTTATGCATGGATTGGCACAGGAAGCATAACATATTACATAGCTACACCGTATGACTATAATCAAAGCACTATTACTGTTTTGAACCAGATATTAGAAATGCAAAAAAATCGTTAACGAAGTCACAAAAAGTGGTATAAATTTTCGAAAAATAGATAATTAGGAATCTAATTTGCTGTCGAACATTAGAAATCTGACCAAGTTTTACATTAAATATGGAATTGTACTAATTAAGTTTATTCTTACAAATAGTGACATTAATTGTCAAATAATATAAATTCAACGTAATAAATTAAATATAAACGTCACTCTAAAATACAAAAATTATGTCAAAATTATAAATAATCTGTTTTAATGATCAAATTGGCTTAATCAATTCCTAAAACCACAAAACTCTTCGAATTTTCTGAAATTCCCCAAAGATCCGAATGCATATAAAAAAAATAAAGAAAAATAAAAAAAATTGGTCGCTCCAGCTAAGCGGACAAACCGCATAGAGAATCGGGGGCCTACTGCCTTCTGGCTTCGCCGCGGCAAGTACGACAGCGACGGAGCATCCTTCCCCGGGGTCTTTGAACTCCTAGGCGGCGCCTCTCCTCTGAAACGAATCGCCGATCAGCTGGGAAGGAGTCGCGTCGCTGTACAAGTCGAAAGATCGATGGTTCCAATCGCGCCGACCCAATTTCGCGGCTCGCGCGCGCTTCTATATCGTGCTTTCAAATCGCGCTAGTCGCGCTCCTCTCATATTCCGTATTATATACGACTGGATTACGCGCCCGAGAGAGGACACTCCGGCGCGTCTATATGTATGCGCGGGAGTTTTTTTTTTGTAAGCGGGGAAGTAGGCGTGCATATGCATGAGGAGGATCGATTAGTGCTTTCTCCCTTTGACGAGCAAAACATTGTTAACGTCGTGCCGGATCGATAATTACCGGTATTAGGAATAGATTGATGATTTTAAGTGTCTCGGGATGGAAACTGTAACGATGCCTTCTTCTGCGAGACGCGGCGCTCTTTTTTACTTTGCTGCTTCGTTATTTCGTCGTTTTTGCGTTTTACGGACGGTGTAGATTGTATAGTTTTTCAACGATTAGACAGTTTTTACTTCGAGCGTTAATTATTTATATTCTTAGGTTGCAGTGGAATCTGTATTTTGTTATTAGAAGTATATAACTAACAAACTCAGCTATAGAACTTTTTAAAAATACAAAATGCTATAATAATTTTGTCTCAAATAATAAAAAATTTATTTTCATAAAGCCATTTCATTGCAAACACCTAATTTTTCATAGTTTTAAAAAGATCCCACTAAATTTTTTCACTCGTGCGAATAATATTTTACTTTAATTCAAAACATCAATTTAAATACATGTTGCTCTACTAATATCATAATAATTTTCATACGTTATAAATCATTATGAAAATATTACTTTATAATGATTATTAATTTATCATGTTATAAAGTTGCTTGAGCGCGCGCACAGTAGGTAAACCTGCACTTGAACTCGCGAATTATGTCGTAAATAATGCAAATAAGGTACTAAACTGATTCAAGTTCAACCTATGGAAGTTCCAATTTCCTTCAATATTATAATAATCATCGAACATAACTCGAACGTAAGCGTACCGCGAACCGCACGCTCGGCCAGCTCGTAACCATATCATCATCGATGCTCCTTCCAGCTAAAAAAGATGAAAGGAACTTAAGTAGCAAAACAGGCAGAAAGAATAAGAAATGGCGAACCCGAATTCTTTCTGTTAAATGTTAAATAAATTTATAAGTAGAGATTAATAAATTAAGGAAAATTAAGAAATGAACATTATTTATTATTTCATAAGTGGTTTAAATAAATCAGAAATCATACGAAGCTAAAATATTTTACGTAAATTCTTATACATATAGCATTGCTTCAGCTTCAATTTTATTTATTGAATAAAATATCCTTAGTAAATTCAAGAGCCCGGTCATAAAAAGTACATCAAATGCTACATAGCTACTTATAAATGTTTACTTTAAATTTATGAAAAATAAAGATTATAAGCATGTCGCTTCAAAAGAATTAAGAATAAATAAAAAATAAAGAATAAGAATAAATAAAAAATTCATACCAAGTGCGTAAATTTTTGAGTTTTTAAATATATTTTTAACTGAAAAAATCTACCATCTTGATTGATTTCCAGTATGTTAATACGTTAAACTTTTATATAAACTACAAACATATAGGGTACTGTTTTCCTTAAGAATATGAAATTTTGTATAACTTGTTTATTTTGTAGAAACTGTTAAATTTAACAACATTTATATTTCCACGCCACCTGAACGTAACAATTTATTATTACCCCTCACAAATAGAAAAATAGAATAGAAGAAAGAAGGTGAAATAGATGAGATCTCACCATGCTTCAAAATATCAGTCCATACATTCCGCATAACGACAAAAACTTTATTATAATTAAATGTACGCAAGTGCACGAGTGCTACCAGAACTAAAACCAGCTTGTCGCTTGATTGGAAAGAAGCTGCTTCAGCTGCTTTGGTGATAACAGCAGCAGCTTTAGCCTCAATTGAATTTCTCTGATGTCTAGCGATGGATTTAGACATCTTTGATAGATAATGATGTTGGCGAAGCAAAGTTTCGTTGTTTGATTCAAATATCTCAATCCTATCATTAAAAAAAAGTAAAATTAAATTTTTCAAAAATCGAAAATTTGCGATAAAACAAAAACAAATAAGCTAAACAAAAAAAGATTTATTCTTGCTCCTGATACCTTAAAATACAATTATAATTGGTTTTTCGAACAACTCCAAAAATTACTATCAGAAAGCTTCTTCCTAGAGAAATGAAATATGAAAGAAAACTTAGTTCATAATATGGAAAAAAAAAATTAAACTTTAACCAAAAAAATTCATCAATTGTTCTGCATCTCTGTATCACCTCACGAGTCGCTATGTTGTCAAATGTTTGCACTCACGGTTGGCGCAATGTAGGGAAACTAATATTTTTAATAATTTTTTTTTTAATATCTTAGTCATTGTCGGGTTTTCTTAATTAAAAATACTTGACAACGAGCGCATAGCATTGTTAACCTATCTACATAATTTTTTTAACACATTATTGAGTGCCCCTCACATGGCGCCTTCATGATACGGCCCGCAACGCCGGAGTCACCTTAATTTTTTGATAAAGTAAAAGAAGCCTCTTAAACTTTATTCATATTTCATTAAAATCTTGTCTCCATAATATAATACTGCATATTATTACGACGCGCTAGAATGCACTAGTTTCCGAAACACTTAAAAATCCCCGTTCTCACTCGAAAGTTTAACAAAAAAAGGCGTCCGAGCAAATAGCTTCTCTCCCCCCCCCCGCCGTTCCCCTTCGGCGTGACTGAAAAAAAAAAGAAAAAACGCTCCGTCAAAGCTCCGCGTCAAGTCCCGTTGTCCAGCTAAAGAAAGGAGCAGCGCGCGCGGCACCTAGGAAAGCCGCGACTGCATCGGGGTCTAACTCGCGGCAGCGGGGCCAGACCGCCTCCTGCTCGCGTTCCCGCGGGATCGGCCGCGTAGGCGTCTCTCTCGGGCCCGCGGAAAGAAAGGGAGGAGGGAAGCGCGAGCGCGGGGGAGCCGCGCACTGCTCCTCGCGGCAACCGATCTGACCGATAGCGCGAGTCGCGCGAGTCGCGAAACTGGGTTATCTGGTTATCAGAACGCCGCTCTCCTTGGACCGGTTACACTCCGACTCTCCTCCTTCGCCTTCTCCCTCCCCCTTCCTCGCCGTGTGTTACGCCTCTCTTTCCCTCTTTTCCCCCTTCCGGGAACGCGGCTACTCCTTCCAAACGCCGCGGAGCCTGAGCCGCAGGAGGAGGAGATTCCCCAAGCTCTCTGGCTTCCTGGCGCTTCGCGATCGCTTGCAGAGGTTGCCGAGATTCAGGATTCGGATGATGCAGTGACGCATTTACCGATGATGGTTTTATATACGCGTTTGCGCACCTTTTATATCGGATTAGCTGCAACAATAGAAAGGGTTTGGATTGCTGTTTTGAACGTTGCATCGTACATTCTGCTAGCTATCCCTGGTAGCAAGTTTCCGATAAATTCTAGCCAGAATTCTAGATTCCAGATAGATCCGCTAGATAGAATCTATCTA
>JAWWML010000036.1:2038678-2065559 GCA_035047165.1 Ormyrus rosae
TACAGCCGCGTATATACGTAATGTAATATACGTAAAATTTTATACGTATCATACGTATGTATATGCTCTAGACCAATTACAATGCTCGATGATGAGCTTCAACTTACATCTCATGGATTTTTTAAGGAAGGATTATCGCGCCTGCTTGCGAGTGTATTTTTGGACGGCCGTCTCTCTCAAGGGTTTATCGGGCGAAAAAAAAAACGCCGTTTATCGAGCGACAGACGGCCGAGCTTGCAACTAAATTTAATCGGAAATGTGTTTACTGGAATTAAGCGAACGTTTTTATCAGCGAGCGCAGTGCTCGCCTTGCTTAATCCCGTCCAAATTATGTTATGTGCATTCGGCAGTACGGAAAATCGCTTATTGAACAATCGCCCGCTCGGTGCCGTGGATATGTACCGATACGGCCCGAAATTTCGAGTCGAAGGTCGTTCGCGGAGACGTTGAAACTAGTTTTTTTTTTTCGATCGCTCGTTTTAATCGAGGCCCGGCGATCGAGATTATAATTTATTTATACGCGCGCACTGCAATTGCGCTCGAGGAGCCTCGCGCTTGCACACGTCCCGAGAGCGCGCGGAATCCTTATTACATAAAAAAAAATTATGCAATTCGGCAAACACGTTTGTCAGATTTATGTAACGCGACGAGCGCGGGCCGATGTGCCCTCCTCTGTGCGTCTGATTATCAGGTGAATGCGCTCGCGATGTAAATTTTAAGCCGAGAAGCCGAAAGCCCTTATCGCGAAGCGAGCACGAAAGCGTCTGGCCACTTTGCGAGTCTAAAAGCTAGTCGAATGTATCCAGTTTACGGACGAACGACAGGAAATTATGCCCCTTCTGTCGGTAGGAAAAGAGAGGAGTCGAATCTTTATTTATTTTCGCGAGATAAAATAGTCCCACGCTTAGTCCAGGCGGTCCGTTTTTCTACCTGCCTCGCTTCGTTTATCGGGAGCGTCTGGCCGCTCGGCGGCGGCGGCGGCTATGTCGCGTATATGTCATCGACCTCGAAATCGAAGGTGGGCCCGTCCCGAAAAGCAGTAGTGCCAAGTTGGCTTTCACTTTTGTTCGTTGCTCGCGGTGTTCGAGAGCACCGTTCGTGAACGGTCTTCGCGCCGTGCGACCAACGCGCGGAGAAGCCCGCCGCCGCCGCCGCCGTCGTCGGTCCGCGAGGAACCGAAGGCAACAGGAGGCGGGGAGAGGAGGAGAAAATGCGGCGTGTATAAACTATATACTCGGGGGGGATATTCAAAATTTTGCGCCCGGCGGAGAGGGACTTTCTCCTCGATTCTTTTTAATTGGCTATGTAAGATTTAAGCTCTTTTTCGATTTCAATTCCGGCGCGCTCGAGACTTGCTTTTTTCGCATACATTTATTCGGGCGCCTTCGCGGGGGCCTTGTTTGCGTCCGGTTGTTATTCCTCTCGTTGCTTTATTTCGGCGCAGGTGTGTGCGCGCGCGCGCCGGCTCCGTGTGTATATTCGGTTATTCAAAATTCGCCTGGCCGCCGATCACTTTCTCCTCGGGAGTCGCGACACTCTCGGACCTTTTTCTTCGTGTATATCGTCGGTGGGGGGAGAGGGGACTTTGCGAAATTTCAACGCGACGCCCGATAAAGATTATTTCTTTTACCCGTAATCGGCGATTATTTACTTTAATTACAGCGCGAGCGCCCGGCGCACTTAAGGTCAGTCTCTCTCTCTCTCTCTCTCTCTCTCTCTCCCTCTCTCGAGCCGCCTTTACCGCCGCGAGAAATCTCTATTCAGAGTTCATCGGAATATTTATGACTGCGCGCGTTATCGCGTAATTATAATGAAAATTCTCTAATGGAAATTCAAGCCAGAATGGCCGGTTAATTCTACAAACACTCCGATAACGATCGACTTTTTCAAATGGAACAAATCGAAATTATATAATTCTGCACGGCAATTTAAAGAATGCACATTTTTTTTAATCCAAGATAAAGAAGTCGAACGCGACTCCGGGAATTCCTCCGATCCGGTTAGAATTTCCGCGCGGCTTTTTATCTTTATGCAGTATTGGAAAAGCTCGACTTACTTCGTGGTGGCGTGGGTGGTGCCGAGCGGCACGACGCTCGTCCTCCTCATGATCTCGAGGATGGTGGCTTGGGTCTTTGGCAGTCTCTTCATGTCGGCGAGCCTCGGCGTGCCGTCGCGGCCGATCACCGCGTCCAGCTCGTCCTGGACGACTTTGGCGGCCTCGGGGTAGTGGAGCATCAGCACCACCGCCCATTCCATCGTGGTTTTGACCGTCTCCATGCCGGCGGTGAACAGATCGGCGAGGATCTGCTGGAGGTGACGGTCTGGAAATAGCCGAAAGAGAGCGAATCGGTTAGTTAGTTGGAAACGTGAGCTTTTCTTGGGTTTTCTTTTAACTTTAAAAGTCGCAATGTACTCACCAACATCTAGGCCTCTGAAGATCTGCTTGTCCTCCTCCTCCAGTCTCATGATCTCGAGGAGGTAGGTGTCGAGGAGGTCGCGGGGCTTGTCGGCCTTCACCGTTTTTCTGTGATTGTCGATGGTCTTCTGGAAGAAGACGGCCATCTCCTCGCGGTTGCCGTTCAGCTTGGTCATGGCGGAGCGCATCGTGCTCATGTAGCGCAGCTGCGGAATGTAATTGATGTAGTGCATCGCGCCGAAGAGCTGGAAGCCCTCGTCGATCAAGTTCATGAAGCGCTTGAAGCGACCTTGCGGGTCGCGATAGTTGAAGCGCACGCTCATCAGGACGCCGCAGATGATGTTGGAGATGGACACTCCCAGAGGTAGGCCGAGACTGATCGGTCGGTTCCTCTTCGACTCCAAGTAGTCGATGAAGAAGTCTACTTCTTTCTGTGGGCAGATAGTGGAGATTCGTCGTTTAATAAATGATTTTTTTTATTTTTCATTTTTTTGCTGTAGATATAATTGCGCGTAAATATTGTGAACTTACGTAGATTGCTTGTTGAAGCATGGTATTTCTGTCCAGGGACGAATTGCCGAAAAGACGGAGCTTCTCGACGATGAATCTCCTCTGTTCCTTCCAGAATTCACCTTCGGCATTGATAATACCTGGGAAAAGCAAAGAAACCGGAAAATTTAAAAAAAAATTCTCACTATCGCTGAAAAATGATTCGCGCGAAACTCGAGCGGACACGACATTATGAAACAGCGAATAATCGGCAAACTAGAATCAAGTTTTATTTTTAAAGTTTATCTGGAAAAAAAGAAAGAAACGAAGTCACACCTCGGCTATTATTGCGGACGAGCTCAACCGACTGTCGGGGCATTATCAAAGACGAGATTTTACTCGGTAGTCGCGAAATATCCCGACAGATTGCGGACGGTGCACGCGAGACAAAAACACGAGCGAGAGAGGCGGCATGCGAGGAGAGCACCAAAGATAGAATCGGCACTTGAACCCCGGCGAGCGTTGATCCTCGCCGTATATCAGTGACAAAGTCGCGCTCGCGCGCGAAACATTGATAACGTACGTTCTTATTCGTAACAAATGATTCCCGACTGCGAGACGGGCGAATTCCGATTCTGTCCAATTGACTTTATTTTTTTTTTTTTTTTTTTTTTTTTTGTTTCGGTGCCGGTAACTTTTCGAAGCTTTAATAAACTTTCTTACATTTGTATACGAATCAAGTGTTCTTTTTTCTTCGCAATCACTCTCTTTGAACTTGTTGTTTACAGAGAACTTTCAAATTTCGGCAGTCGTAAAAGTCGAGTTAAAAATACACAAGCAAAATAAGTCCCCCCCCAATTACGTGTCGAAGCTTTAAAGAGTGAAAGTTTTATCATTAAAGCAAAAAGCCAAAAAAAAATAATCGAAAGAAATTGGCTGTCGGCGCTTATTCAACAAGTGGGCCCGGCGCGAGTAAACACCCCGAAAACCGCGAGGGGGCAGAGCCACGTGCTCCCGCTGTTCTCTCTTTCTACTCACCATAATCGCCGAGTATCTTGGTGAACTCGGTGTGGGGCCTGGCACTGAACGCCTCCTTCCTGAAGCTGTCGCGTATGAGGGCGTAGTCGCTGATGCCCACCAGGTACTGATTGGCCATCTTGCACGAGAATATCCGGCCGTACTGGCTGGCGAGCTTGTTCAGGCTGAGGTGAAGCGGCGACTTGCTGAGCCGGAAGAGCCATCCGAAGTAAGGCAGGCCCCAGGGGCCGGGCGGCAGCGTGCACATGTAGTGTATCCACTGCAGGAACACGACGAGCAGGAGGGCGATCGCGAAGACGAGGAGCTGCCAGGAGAAGCTGAAGAGCTCGGCCTTGTTCTCCCAGGCGGTCCAGGAGGCCTCCAGGAGCCAGTTGATTGCGTGGTCGACGAACATTTTGCCCAGCGAAAGACACTGTCACTCTTTTTTTTTTTTTTTTTCTTCCCAGCTGTCTCTCTTTCCTTCCCAATCTGATCGGTCTCTCGAAAGACTGCGGGCTGCGAATGCTTTTTCAGTAGTGAGCGAGCATTGGAGCGAACTGTCAGTACCGCTGAATCTCTAGTCGACTGGTGCGAACTACCAGAGGATTTAGTGTGTACTAACATACACCTTCTTGTCCTTCGGGTCTTATATAGTGACTCATCAGCCGGCAGCCGCCGCTTGCGCCTCTGCGGATCGCTGAGCCGCTGATAGAGCCGGGAGGGGGAGGAGTGAGCGAGAGAGAGATAGAGCGAGCGAGCGAGCGAGCGCCGCCACTGGGAGGGAGTGGGGGACAGGGAGGGGAGGGGGGGCGCCGCCGAAAGGACCCCCTGGGACCGCGAGCGCCGCTCAGTGCGTACGCGCGCGCACGCTCGAGTACTACGGGGCGCGCGCGCTCGATCTCCGCGGGCCGCAGAGAAAGAGAGAGAGAGAGAGAGAGAGAGAGGAGGTGGGAGTCCGAGAGCGAGCAGAGGGTACGCGGCGAGGCGAGGGCGGACCGACTGCCTTGCGCTCGTTGGTCGAGCTACACGCGCTCGAGCCCCAGACAGGTGGGAGTCGGCGGTGCCCGGGGGGGGGGCGAGGACGGAGAGGGAGAGCTGAATTGGGGAGCGCTAACGAGGGCCCCCGTGCCGCGGCCGCGCCGAGAAGTGGGGCCTGGTAAGATTGCCCGCAGACGGACCGACACGAAGGGAGAGAGAGAGGGAAAGCCGCCGAGGCACTCGCCGAACGGGCGGCGATGCGAGAGGAGCGCGGATCGCGCTCCGCGAGAGTCTGTCGGGCCGAGGGAGAGAGAGAAAAAGAGAGAGAGAGAGAGAGAGAGAGAGAGAGCTTTTTCCCGAAGCCGACAGCTGACAAGTTATTCGTGCTGCAGTGTTTCTTGCGTTATTTTTCGCGATTGTCGAAACCTTTTTTTGGGGGTGGCTCGATTCGGTGACTTTTTTTTCCACTTGTGGTCTCGTTTATTTTCGGAACACTGCCGGCGATGTATCACACTGTTCGACTTACTTTTTCATTGATGATCCTTCAATTCTTGCAAGGTTTGGAATCGGTTTTTGGTAAAATTCGAGTTCTGCAACCTTGTGAAGAATCATTGTACGTAATTTTTACGGTTTGTACGTCAAAATTTAACTCTTCAACCTTCTTCTCTCTGTTGGCGAATATAAACTTTCTTCAAAAATATACTGCCTTCTATTTCTGCAATTATCTCTGTTACGTACAGCTTTTTGCTTGTTTAGGATTTGTGTACAAATTGATAATTTGTATATATACTTTGTACAGTCTGAAAGGATTGGCTAATTTTATGTTGGTTGTCAACAAGAAAAACGGTTAAATTTTCAAATTGACTTAAAATCATTAAGTTAGTTGGTTCGATAATGTGATTTTTCGTGTTTAGGAAATACCGAAGTATATTGTAGAAAAAGCGCGGGGAAAAAGAATATTATTCTTTTAGAAATTTATCTGTTCAAACTGATGTATCTTTACCAACACAATTTTGTCAATTAATTTTTCACTTTCCTTGTTTTAAAATGTTTCGAAATAAATAATCCTCAATTTTAGAAGTTCACGTTTATCCAAAGACGAAGAAAATATTCTATTATATTTTTCTATTATGATGAACCCAAAAATTTGGACGAAGAATTCTAAAAAAGAACAAAAAAAAACCATTAAAACTACCTAAGAGTTCAGTCACGTTGTTTAATTAGTTTTCATTCCTTTTAGAACGTTGATCTTATGTTTTACGCTTGAAAAAATTGCAATTGATCAATACCACAGATAACTTAATTCTTAAAGCATAAATTATAAAACACATTAAAAGAGTAATATGGTCGATGAGATTGCTATGCAAATACCGAGTATGTAATAATGATTATGAAAACAATAGTCGTTTTCAATGCATCATACTTTTTATGTGCACTGGCCGGTCAGTTTACAAGTAGTACTACTAACTAGGCAAATGCGACATTTAATGCTAATACGAAGGCATAAAAATGTTCTACTTTATAGCCTGCAGAATAGGTAAGACTGAGTTCAAAGAACGCATAAATGCACACTTAGATCATCGGTTTCATTGATTTCCTCAACGCTTTTCCAATAAACGTTTATTTCACCTCTCGCTGATTCTTCGTAAATTATGCTCTTGTAGTGTATACCAACATTATATGCAGAGTTGGTGGATGCTCAGCACGCAAGAGTAAGCAGTTGGCGCATCGATGGAATCTGATGATTATAATATGCAATGAAATTTTATGACACTTTTACAGAATTTGAAGCCTGTTGTCAATATTGTACCATAAAAGGGTTGGCACACTATTAGATTAGGCTACTACAGTAACAGTATATTAAATATACCGATGCATTGCATATCAATAACTAATGAGTTATGCAATGATTGATTGTGTGCACTACTGTTTTAAAAGCTATGATATACCATTATTTCTGCAAATTCTAGTTAACACTATCAATTTTTTTCTAATAAATTGCCTTTTTGTGCAACCTACTTAAAGAAGCTCAATGATTTTTTAATAAAATAGTTCTAAAACATTGGTATAAAAGATAAACCGAAAGCTAAGCTTTAATTTATTAAACACGTATACAAATCCGATCTTTATATATATATATATATATATGTAGATAATACATTTTAAAATATTTTATTCACACTTTGCATTAATAAACAAGATTAAAAATTAAAGAATAAAGAATGTAATGCACAGAAATGCAGGAAACATTGTTTTCCGAAATTCTTTGAGTATTAAGGGCAGGCCGGAGTTTATGTCATTTGACGTTATGACGGTCTGTGACACCTATTTGAGCCCGTGCATAAGATCGTACTGTGACGCGTAAAAAGACGTCAAATCAGTTGTCTCCAGCCTCCCCTTAACGATTAAAGCAACATTGCAAAAGCTTACACAAATTCTTAAGATATAATCTGGAATTCGATATTGATTATCGGATGACATCAAGTCAGCGCACTTTTGCACTTCGTACTTTTGATTTGTGTTATTTTTTATATTTTTTATATCAACTTTGAAATTATTTAAATATTATTATTATTATTATTATAAGAAGGAAGTAGCTTAGAATAAGATTATTTTACAATAAATAATGCATTTAGACATATCTCAGAAATTTTCCGAGTGTACAGTTTCTACAGTTCCGTACATTTAAGATATTATACTTTTAGTTAAGTTATAAATGTAACTCAGGTATATTGTAGCCACTCACAACTGATGCCATTTTTATGATCACAAAATCTCTTAAAAATCAGTGGTACCAATGATGATTTATAAGTTCTTTTTCTTTCTGATTCTGTAAATTCTTTAACAACTACTTCACAAAGCTGAAAGTTTTTCCTATAATTATGCTAATTTTAATAATGAAAAAACGTGTTTAACTAACTGCGTCATTCTTGGGGAAGCTACAAAAAAGTCTTCAAGCAGAGATGATGGGATTTTTTCAAAAATAAACTTAATTCTAGTTTTTTCATTTTATCTTATGGAACGCCGTGTTTAAAAAAATGTATAAAGAAAAAAATTATTTTCTACTTATTATAATCTATAAATAGGCATAAAAAAGGAATGTTTGCTTGTAATAGTGTACGTTTTAAAGTAATGGAAAACGATTATTATAATATTCTATGAAATCTACTACAGAATAATATGATATAATGTAATTCATAATTTAAAATATCAAATCAAAATTTTTATCAAAACGAATATGTAAACATAGTTTTTGTTATATGTTATAAAAATATATTGTTTATAAAATTGAATATAAGTTGTATGGTTCAATAAATACATACAATCTATTTTTGTAATTATTAGCGAAAAATTTTCAAACGTTAAATCGCTTTAACGAGCTTTGAAAATAAATTTCCATATTTTTTCGTAATGTCTTGCGGTCTAAAGAAACAAAATACCATAAGTGAAAAGTTCTGGAGTTATACTCATTTAAAAGTTCAATATTCGATAATTACAATTGTTCGTATTACAGAATATTCATAGAAAAACAATACTGATGCAATAAACGAGAATTTACGTTCATTACATTTTGTTTTCTTTAACAAAAACGCCTTAAGGTGTTAAAGTAATACCGACATGAGGCAGTTAATGAAGGGTCACTGACAGGCGTCTGTGATAAATTACTGGTGAATGTAGCGGATATGACCGTACGATAAACGTCCAAAGTAGCCCAATCGAATCGGTTATCGGTCAAATCGCGAATGCATTTCGATTTGTTTCGCACTGATTTCTACTTTAAGATGCTTAACATTTAAAAAAAGATAGAATAAAACGATAATAAAATTTTTAATAATAGCAGATAAGTCTAAAAATATTTAGAAATTTTGTCAATCATTGTTGATTTAATAAATGACAAGTATGAAGAGTTATTAATGGACTTCAGAAGTTGATTAACCTATCATATGACCCATTCCCAAAATTTCCGGTATATTTTTCTGCTTCATCTAATTAGAGAAAGCTCAGTAGTTCCGTATATAGAATAATGATCTTTTAATGTGGTTCTGCATATGTAAACAATCTAATATAGCCTGAAGTAAATCATGCTGGCATTGCAGTTCATTTTAATGCACTTTCACAGAGAATGGCGAATATTATAATGTAAAAGAGAAACTCAACGAATAAAACAATTATTTATTTTTAATTTCATTTGACAATTAAATCAGTTTAACCAATTTCGAGACGACCTTTATTTTACTACTACTGTATGACGGATTATTTATTTTAATGGTGCTGTAACGACGGAATGTAGTAATGACGGAACCACAAACGGTAAACTAAGGGTAATAAAGCAAATAATGGAATTGTAGTGTATTTTGATCTTCGAGCTCTTTCCTTCCTGTGGTAGGTGTGTTTTGTGTTACATAGCAGTTTCGTCGGAGGCATGACGAAAACATACTGACATTGAGAAGATTATTCGTGCTAAGGCCAACGATCCTGCGGTTATAAAACGGTCATTTCAATCTCGGGCAAAAAGGCACTTTATGTGACTCGGGGCACGACTCTGAGATAATAATACAAACACAGTTTTACCTTTTCCTTAACCTTTGTATTTTTCTGCAATCTCGATTAGTCTGTACAAAGAAAGATAATTTTCAGACGACGCCTTTTTTCTACCGTAATTTATTATCTCGTGTTTTTTACAGACTAATACTAATTTGCCATTTTTTTTAACTCAGTCGTGGCTGCAATAACAAAATAAGGAAAAAATTAAAAAATATCGCAATTAAAAACATTATTTTTTGTTACATTTGATATTTCGGTTGAAGTTAAATCAAATTTCGATAATTACTTCAAAAGAGATAGATATTTCTCCGAAGCAGTGCTTTAAAGCCAAAAAATATTTGTATTTTTTGCCCCACTTAACCCAAAAAAAAATCCATCATCCATGCTGTTAGTATCAGCAAAACAGATAATTATTAACCAGTTGCATTACTTCATTTTTACTTATCATATATAACAAATCCAGTTATATAATTAATTGCTCTCATTCAAGGTTATCGAAGTAGTACTTGTATGCAATTTTATTAATAAATGCGCTTCTTTGCGAGTGCAGTTTATACGAGCTCGAAACTATTGTAAGATGCGCACAACTCCAGACGCGAGGTATATAAACCAGTTCCCATTCAGCAATTCTATTCACTTGTTGCAACTTTCGAGAAGCCCGTCGTCGATTCGGCTATTATTATCATTATCTGATTTCTCGTGAATTTTGCTTTCGCGATGCATCAGAGCTCAAACGCGCGCACTCACGAAAGCGTTTATGTGAAGTGAATTAAAGAGCGAAGTTCATGAACGCTCGGGATTATGTTAAGGTCTAGACGTGACTAAATATAATGCAATTCATCGAACTCTCCTCGGTAAGATAAGCCGACTCTCGTAATCATTACAAATATTAATTACAACGGGCATAATTTTCTTTATACTTTGCATTTTTACGCCAACGTTGTTGTTTGCGTGCTTTCAACTGCAGATTAACTGGAATTGTGGAAATAATGATTTGCAGTTATAATTCCATAATTATTTGTAACTCTTGAAAATAAATATAGTATATTACGTACCTAGGGAGGAAAAGAACTAGCAAGCTCATAGATCGTGTAAATTGACACCCGAGCCGAAGACGAGGCTTGCCCATTTTACTTCCCGAGGTGCGTATACTATTTTTCTGCTCGACGTCGCCGGAAAACGGCCACTTCGTTTTCAGAAAGTTGCCGCTTGTCGGACGGAGGGCAGAAAAATAATTTTCTTTTATTAAAAATTGTAATTTTTTAAAATAAATTTTAAGTTACTTTTTTATTTTTACAGAATAAATGCGGAGGAGGACGAGAAAAAAGGCACCGGACTCACTTCGGTTGGGAATCGAACTCGGGATCTTCCGTTCTCACTGAGCTACCGATACCTTATGCACTTCTCTTCTCAAGTCCTCCTCTTATCGTCTGCGGGATGACGCCTCGTAGTCAGACCCCTTATAAGCGCATCATCCCGTGACAGTATCATTTGTTTTCCAGAATTTATTGCTAATGTAAAAGATTACAGCTTTTTATACAGAAATAAATGCTCATTATAAAAGAAATGATTAGTAATTTTATAAAATTCCTGATGTAAGCGCAATTTCCGACAATTCACGAGAAAACAAGTTAAGAAACTCTCGACTAAGTGACGAAGTGTGTTTAAAATAAAAAATTTCAAGTTCTCTGTCAATAACACGACGAACACGTATCTCAGGGAAAAATTTCCCAAATCTGTTGACAACGCAGAAAATGAAACGAATTAATTCGACAAGCCTAATTTCGTCCGACTCGTATTCAAGACGTATTACAATGTTTACCATTATTACGATTCGCCGCCGCGCGAGCGGCAAACAAATTCATAAATTGCACCCACTTAATTTAACGAGCGTCGAGCAGATCAGCGCCGACCAATACCCTGTGGAAGTGTACAATGAAAAAAAAAAGCGCACGGCTCGCCCCGCGACGGAAATCCCTCGAACAACGACTCAGCGAGACCAAAAAGGACGCTGAAACGTGCGCGCAGCGACGAGCGGCGCAGCCTCGCTCGTGGAACCAAAACAAGCCAAGACGGCGAGGGCAAAGCCTCCTCCCGGCAAAAAGTAAGAGTGAGGGTGAAAACGAAAGAGACGACACGGCTGAGAATAAAAAAAAAAAACAGAAAAAAAAAAGGAAGAGTCGAGAAAGGAAATCCCGGGACGCGTGCGCGCGCGCGCGAAGGCCCGGCAATGACCGAACGCTCTAAGCTTGCGCGCGCCGCGCCGTGACGTAGAAATTCGCGATGCGTCAGAGCTGCCTCGGGAACGAGAGAGAGAGAGAGAGAGAGAGAGACGGAGAGAGAAGGAAGGCGCGCGTACTCGTGAACCCGTGTCATTGACAACGAGTCGCGTCGGCTCTCTCTCGCGCGCGCGGCGGCGGCGACGCAGATTACACACGCGCACCTTATCGCTTTTTAAAATTCCCCCCTTCTCGCTTACGCGGCTGACCTTGGCGGCCGTGAAAAACATTTCAGGGAAGCACGCGGCCGCGGGGATCGTCGTCACATCGCGGCGGCGCCGGGTGGAGGATCGCGCTCTCCTCTGTTTTCCTGATGATGATGATGATGATGATGTGGACGACGATGATGCCGGCTTTGTGCGGCGGACGGCACGTGCGCCACGACGCGCGCTCGATCTCCGTCTCTCGGTCTTTTTTCCAGCGGCGACGAAAACACGCCGAAGGGGTCATGAGCCTCCGCCGAGTCGCGCGGGCTCGTTATCAAGTTTTATGCAACGCTGGCCGCTGCAGCGATTTGCGAATTAATTTCGGAAGACGGGCAGCACACGCTTCCAGCGTGCCCGCGACTGGCTTTTTTTTTTGTTTGATGGAATTTGTACTCGACCGATGGAGCGAGAGGGGCGAGTCTGGTCGATAAGAGCTGGAACGTACGTAGATCGTGAATCATGGAAATTCACGTGCTGTATACATAGTAATCCAATGTAGTTAGGGGGAATTGCGCAATTTTACGGTCTAACGTCGCGTGTAGGGTGAAAATTATTGTGTTGTTTTACTTAAAATTCTGTATGATGACTGATAAGGATCTCAATAGATTTATCTAGCTAATTACCAAGTACGTCAATCAGGTAATAGAACAAACTATAAAATATTCTATGTAAATAGTAATCTCCATAAGAAATTAGAATAGACTTATAGCCAAGTTTACAAGGCAATGATAACAGCTAATTTTTTGGTAACCGTAATTCCTAACAGAGTTCGCAAGTTAAAGGTTATTACGAAATTCTTACTTGTAAAATATTCAATTCATAATTAATCTAAACATTTATTTATTTATTTAAACCGTGAATATAATTATATTATAGTGAGACACGTATATTGCTGTAGGTCGGTATGTAATTTCTATAATAGAGGTAATAAAATTTACCTGTACGTAGATCCGGTTACTTAAAATTAAAAAATACTTAAGACTAAAACTTATAGTTAATTAGAATTTGTATAATATTTATAAGTGAATTGGTAACAGTGTTAAAGTTGTTTATCTGTGATAATGATAACATACAATATAATTTTGTATTTACAAGGTCAATAATTTAGTTTTTTTTTTTTTTATATTTTTCGATCTTTTTATTCTATTTATAAGTATTTATACCGATGCAGCAAATAGTTGATTTTCCGTTTTAGATTAGAACATAAAGATTGTGCAAACTTTACAAACAAATTTCTAGTTAGGCTGTAACTTTTACGCAGCTTCTTTCATCAGACTCTGAATCGGTCAATGCACTTGAACTTTTCTCTTTTCGGTATTGATTTCTCACTCCCGCTTCTTATTAGTATTACTACAAAATTAGTGAGAACAATAAAGATTCGTGCGTCATCGAAATATTTTCAATCGGCTACGTAAAAAAAAAGTCGCACACCACGAGCACGGCAACACCTCGGGGATGACCATATCGCATCATGGGAAAATCGGCTCCGCGGAACCGGACGATTAGCCAGAATCGAGAAGCTTCCATACATACGCGTCGTATATACATATATATACGCCGCGGCCGATTGCAGGTATAGAAAGCGCGTGGCGATGAAGTTTCGCGAAGATAACCTCGAACTTGAAACCTGCACGCGCCGAGTCGCGCCAGTCTCGTGTCTCGGCCTCTCGCGAATATCCGAGATTCATTCACAATCAAGCCGGCGATTAAGGCTTATCGCAGGCTTGGCCGCTTTATTTTTTTACTCCTGCTTATTTCCGCGGCGCAAAGTCGTGCCGAGGGAAGAGAGATTGCCGAGACGAGGCAACGATCGACAGATAAATATACACGAAGTTCGTTCGTCGCCGATGACGGTTACGCAATTTGATGAAGCCTCGAGGGCTGGATCGTGGATTTGAATTGTAGAATTATGGAGCGTGGAAGGGATATCAGTTTTATAGGGTTTGCATATATTTAGATCGCGGAGTTCGATTAGATTATCATTATACTCTTGGTCATCCGAGTCGCGATGATTCACGGCCGTTGTTGTGGGTAATACGAGCTCGTTAGGGATGCAAATAAAAGATGCACTTGATTCTTCGGGGGGTTTCAATTGCCGCTTTGGGAAAATCCGAAACTTCAGCGGGATTCCCGAGATAAAATAGCTAAAATGTATTATAACCCCAAACACCAGATTAGGTATATGCATTATCTTGTGTATTGCAATTTTATCAAACGCGTGATAGTATTGATTTTAATAAAAAAAAATCACTCAAATAATAAGTGTAAAAATTTATGTGACGGCATTTTACTTCAAATATATAATAGAGAATACCTTTCTTCACAATTTTGTACAAAAATGCACCGTTGTAAATTTTTGTATATTTTTAGATTTTTAGAAATTATAGGAGATGCGCTTAACAATAAGTAAATGCTGCATGTAATTTTTATTCGAACTGTTATAAATATAATTGAGCGTTAACGAAACTGCTCAATAAAAAGAAATTCCGGGTACATTAACCTGTAAGTCAATGGTTTTTTGAAGCCGTAGATATCTGATGAACTTTATTTTGCATTCGTGTAATCTTTAATGGTAGACATCGACCGAACTTACTCGAAAAACAGATTTCAGCATTTAAGGAATTAATGTATAACGACCGCATTACATTGTACACAAAAATCTGAAATCAATTTCTTATTTATCGAGTGTTAAGAAGAAGAAGAAGAAAGTTTCCAATCGAAGTCAGAAACTGCGTATAGTGATAAAAATAAAAGATTGCCGGCTGATCAGTTGAAAGTGCACATTTCTCGGGGCAGTCTGGGAGGTCTTTGAAAGGTCAAGATACTCAAATGACTTTATGTTACAAACTTTTTGGCAAATTTGATTAAAAAAACGTGTACGTTCGGAATTCAAATTTAGGCTAGAATATATATGTATTGTAAGATGTAGACTTTTTGAATTTTTTTTAGTTGTACAAATTAATAAAAATTCAGCAGATAAACTTAGAACTCTTGGAAGAGTTAAAAAAAATAAGAATTTTTTCACTACAATCTAGTTCTTTGAACTTGGTCGAGTTTAAAATACAAAATTTTATCGCTAAATCGTACCACTTTCATGCGCATTATAATTGTATCATTAAGCATGTGGATATATACTTACACTCAATATTCCTTCATAACTTTGTTTTATAATTTGCAGATTGCTCAGCAAAAGTAGAAAGAAAATTACCAAAACTTTTTTCACGCTTGAAATAGAGTTCGTTGAACCCATTAATAAAGATTAAACCATTTCTTTAAACTTTAGCATCGATAACTCATCTTTAAAATTATTTAAAATAAAGCTTATTTTTCGTTCCAAGCCTGCATGTAAAAAGGCTTGTCGACGCCCTCGAACCTGCGCAATTAAAAATATCAAGGTTCCAGGTTAATTTAAATTTGCGTATATACGCCGCTCAAAAATTATAATAATATATTCAAAAACGTCATTTGGAAGCGGCATTTGAAAAGAATAGACTTTGAAGTCTAATATCCACACCTGCGGTATATCGCTTGTTTAAGATAAACAGTTCTAAATAAGCAACTTCTGCGAAATGCTCACACACGTTCCTATCGCATTCTTTTAAAACGTTGACGACCGATTACGCTCTTCATTATCATTGTAATGGCTGCTCTATTCTATTGTAGTGAGCTTTCTTATTCCGGTTCATTTATTACGATAATTGATAAGAATCTTATTGAAATTATATTTATCGAAGCAATTACTCCATTGTTGTGTACTTGATAAGAGAAGGCTAATAATAATTACAAGATGTTTTCTTCCTGTTAATTTTTACTAATATATACTTGAGGAAAACAGTGCGTCATTAGATGTGCTTTATTTACTTTTCTATGTTTTGTCTGGAGAATCCATAATTTAATTAAGGTATTTATCGTAAGTAACTTTAAGGTAACGGATGCTTATATTTAGTTGCTATTTTGAAAATAACGACTTCATTATTATTGCAAAAAAATGTTTAAAATTTGTAATTTCTGCTACTTCCATTTTACTAAGTATATAATTCGCAAAGCAACATTTATTGCATTAAAAAAATAAAGTTTATTCATCACCAGAAACCAACTACTAAAAATTACCCAAATGGATCCGTCATCAACCCAGTCGTCAGCAATATCTTCTCCAAAATGACATAACGTAATATCTATCCTGGAATCTGCCGCATTCATCGAAAAGGATTGCGTATAAAAGTAAAATTAGACTCGCTAGACACCAAACATCCTAATATATGCAAACTGAAATCTCGTACCAGGTTCTATCGCGGCGATCGTCGTGTGGTCGACGAAATAAAAGCAAGGTAAACACGCCGCGATTTCTTAGAAATCGAATGTATTAGAGGAGTTGGCCGGCCAGCATTGAACCCCTCTGGAGACGTTAAGCGCGCAAAATTTAGCCGGGCAATTTGCAAATCGCGCGCGCATGCCATCAATTTCAAGATCGTCTGGATCGTCGATCGGGAGATCGCACGTGCCGCGCGTATTAGCTCCTTTCCGCGTGGCGCTTCTAAAGTCGGTGTGATTGGCCCCCCCTTATTATGGGATCTATTCGCATGCGAGATATGACGCGATCGCGGCAGTGAAATTAATTTCGGACCGGGCACTGCCCTCTGCCGAGAGTCGCCGAGGCGCAATAAAAGCGAGTTAGAAATAATTAGAAAAAGAAAGCAAAAGTTTCGAGTCTGTTTTGGAGTTACGCGAGCGACGCGTCGAGCTGAGAGAGACGCCTGGCATTTATGAGCTCGATTCGTTGTAGGAGGGAATGGTAATAAAATTATTGTTTCAAATTTCATTTGATTTAATAAAAATATTACATGACCGGTAGTAATTTTTTCTTCTAATAGCTTAATTTAATCTTTGGGCTCGGATTTCGACGTTGCAAAATTTTCTGCTAGAGTTCGTAAGCCGACGCTGTAAGAGACTTTAACGCTAGGAATGGCAGTGAATAGAATCAACGCTTGATAAAACGTAGGCATAGAATAGTCTGAAATCATTTTGACAGACAACACAAAAAAATAATAATTTTTACAAAAGGTATCGGTTACGAGTCTGTTATTATAAATATATTACTTGAAGTTTTGCATGATTTTTTTTTTTAAATTATTAATATATTATTTTTAATATAAACGATAAACTTCTTTAATAATAAGGTTCACGTTGTAATAAAATATGTTACAATAGAATAATATGAAAGTTCTTAATTACAACTCAGAATAAACTTTTGATGAGTTTAATTTTGTAACCATCATTCAAAAGTAATACCTAAATATTAGTGATGAATATTCTATTTTTATTCATTTAAACGTATTTAAAACTAAAACCGAAGATTTATAATGAAAATTACACAAATTAAAAAGTATTCTATTTTAAGTAAATTTGTGATAAGTATTAGGGGTTTTAAAATTGTAAAAAAATGTTATATTTTCGTTTGTTGTATTTAAATACTAACAATTGATTTAGAAGAAAGTGAAACATGGGGCATTGCTATATGTAAAACTTTGACTTATTATAATTTAAAATTTAAAATATTTTAATTAATCTCTCTAAAAATCAATACGTGAAATTAAAGTAGAATAAGTGTATATGGACTAATTTCACTTATTCATTTTAACAGAGATCGCCACATCAAGAAGCAAACAATTTCTAAAATGTGAAGAGAGAAGAATATTTTCTTTTACAATAATGCAGCTTTCGTCATAGCATGACTTGACATGTTTCTCTTATTTTTCAAACATAATCTTGACAGAAGCGCATTTTTCAAACTTTTATGAGACACGTATACAATTGTTACATCATCTTCATTACCTTGAACACTGCCCTGGTAGCAAGTTCCCGATAATATTGGTAGAATCTAGGTAGATTTTGACATTCTAGTTAGATTTCGTAATAAATTCTCGCTAAAATTCCATAAGAATTTTCATACAAAGAAGATGAATTCTACCGATAATATCGGTAGAACTGGATTATAAGTTTTAATAATTTTTTAAAATTGTCTGAAATAAGTTTATTCAACAATTATTACATGTATTTACATTTTCTAGTTTTAATTTAAGTAAAATATTAACTAAAAAATTGTTAATCATAATAGCTTTTAATATAATTATATAAAATAATTATTCAATAAATTTTTTTCATATTCATTATTCAATTTCAATAAAATTAAAAATCAGTTTAGAGGGCTTGTTTTGTTCTACCAATATTTTTTGTAGAAACCATCGTCAGGCCGCGATGATGATGTCCAGGTGATCCTCCCCGTAGCTTTCGGGGTCTAGGTGTTGATTCACCTTAAAAACGCTGTCTGACTGCATTTTTTCACCGACGATACCTTGAGGTGGTTATCTTCAAGTAACAGGTCGCCCAATGACGATGTCCAGGTGGTGCGCTCCGTAGTCTTCAAGGTCTAGGTGTCGATTTAGCTTGAGGCGGTTATCTCCAAGTACCAGGGCACTAATGATGATGACGAAAACTACGGAGGACACAACTTACATATCATCATCGGTGATCTGGAATTTGGAGATAACCACCTCAAGGTAAATCGACACCTAGACTCCGAAAACTACGAAGTGTGCCAGCTGGACATCAACATCGTTAATCTGATAATGATTTCGAAAAAATATATTGCAAGCAAAATCAGCATTGTAACCTTAATAATTTTTTTAAATTTTGTGTAATAAATGTATTGAATAATTATTGCATTATTAATATTTTTTTTATTTCAATCCAAAATTGCCAATTGGCCCTGCTATATTCTACCGATATTTGTACTAGAATCCTCTTACAATTCTAAGTAAATTCTATCTAGCGGATCTATCTGGAATCTAGAATTCTGGCTAGAACTTATCGGAAACTTGCTACCAGGGATCATAATTCTTGATTATACACATCTAACACGTCTGTGCAGTATGTTCAAATAGTTGATTACTCCAAATCATTTTTTTACCTTTTGATCGTTGCTTCTGTTCTCAGCAGGGAATCCGGGTACTTTAGAAAATCACGTATATGCCGTTTTATTTTCACCCATCACATTAGCTTTTTCTTTATCTTTAAGAATATTTTTAAATTAATTTCAAAGATTTCAAAAACATTAAGCAAGCCCTAAATATTCAATGTCATTCAGTTTTCACTGAAAGTGGGTTCAATCAATACCGGTTAATACTTAGTTTATAACTATCACTAATTAATGCTCGTACAAAACAAAAACACTTCATTCTTTCTTAAATTTAATGTTATTACAAGTATAGGGTGGAATTGTAATTTAATGCAGAAGAAATATTGTATTCCATAATTTACACTCTTCACGATTTTCCAGACAGATCTTCCAACTTATAAATTTTGTAGTTGTAAATAAAAAAATGCGTCAAGAAGATTTCACCATAATTCAGCGAACAGCATTGAAATTCCTAACAAAGTGCCAGCCTAATAAAGATCTGAAGCCCGCAAACAGCCATAAACCATCAAAATCTTCCACGAAAAGAAACGAGTCTCTAATGGCCAACGTAGCCGGTCCTCTCAGGAGTCGCTCGCGCAGGAAGGAAGAAGGATTAGAAGACGCCGGAGGGCGAAGGATACCGAACGAGCCTCTAAAGAGAAGCGCCGCGACAAGGGAGAAGAGGAGGAGGAGGAGGAGGAGGCGGAGGAGAAGAAGAAGAAGTACGCAGTCTGCTCCGCGTCTGTAGCCGGTAGTCGAGGTGAACGACCGTCCGGTTGGAGAACGCGCGATCTCGCGCTTGCTGCTCTTCGAAAGAGAATTTCTCTGGTTCATCGAACCAGCGAGGTCTGTCGTCGTTGTAAATCGCGCCGGGCGCGTTATGAATTCGTACGTAAACGGAGCAATTATGTAATCAATTTCTCTCTCTCTCTCTTTGTTCATTTCTTCGCCCGCGATTAAATGCCGGCGCACATAAGCGGCGGGCGGAGTTTCCTCACGGAATTCAAAATTAGGTAGCGATTTCGAAAATTCGAGAATAACCTAAAAATTAAACGGCCTACCTGCTGAATTCATTATATTCGGAAGGATTTACGAGCGCGCTAATTTTATTCATTTTTTTTTTATTTGTCGGCGCTCGTCTCTCTTTTTCTATTGCTTCGTGCATACATTCGTCTATTGTTCTGAGTTATTGCTTTATGACTGAATTTTTATTAAATAACGATTTCTTTTTTGCATAATTTTTGATGCTCGTTCGCGAGAGTTCGAACTGACCCAGTTTCTAAGACCATCAAACTAGTTAGAAATCGTTAGTTTCACTTCATAAAGCATGAATGTTTATTATTTTTTAAAGTCGCCGTGCAATAATTATAAATATACGAGTTGACACTCGTCCTCGAACCTCATTTTGCAGATTTATTGAAAGTTTAAGCAATGTATTAACAAAATACGTGATTTAGAAGTGTATGGAAATTAAAATTGACTCATTTAATAAAAATGTATAAATGATTATTAATTATAAAACGTGCTTTGTCTATTGCAATTTGTTCGTGTCTGACCTAATCGTGTCATTATTTACTTATTAATTTTTGTCTTTAGTGTAAAACACGTTTTCCGATTTTCCAATTTAAAATTTATAAGTTAAAGATAGAATTTGCTCAAGTAAACAATAATTACTCATTTATACACCGAAAGATGCAAGCAAATTGGTTTAATTTAATAATCGTTTGCTTAAGATTCCGGGCCTTAATCACGAGAAATCGGACGTGTGACCCAGTGAACTGCGTTCAACCCGTGAATAGAAGAAATTAGAGGTAAAGAGAAAGACTTGCCACACTATTGCCTCGGAGAAAAAGTAGAAGGGGTAAAGAGAGAGAAAGAGGTGAGTAGAGAGAGAGAGAGAAGAAAAGCCCGACACATGGTATTCTTAGCAATCCGCGCGGTTTACATACCTAGGACAACTACCTCGGGAAACTAGCGAATCAAAATGAAGGCATTTCAATTTAGTATTTAAATATTATTATTATTATTTATTTTATTATTTTTTATTTTTTTTATTTTATTTTTTTATCCGAATATTTACAGGATAAATAGACTATATACGCAATCATTAAATATATTTTAATAAGATTAGAGAAATTTTAAATGTTACCACGAATATGAAATACTTTAAAAAAGAAAAACGTATTACACGAATCATTGTCATTCACCTTTTTTGCTATCGCAACCAACGTTATTATCGTGAAAACCTCACGACAAAACGTTTTAGTCCACTGCAATTACGTTTTATTAATACAATTTGGCATGAACTTATGGAAGGAAAACGTAACAGTGACCTTAATTCCTACGTCGACAAAAGCATCAACATCCGAATCAAAGAAAAAGTACTTTTTATCACTGAAATTCATCGTCATTGCTCCCGATCAACGACATTTTCCACGTGCATTTTCCAGGCGCCGTATCCAGACATCGCTTTTTTGTCGAATATAAAAGAACGTTAAAAGCGAGTAAAAGCCCCGCGTACTTCTGAGCCTTACTGTACGCGCGATTTCTGATTGTTTACATGAGAGGGCATTGCCCGATGCCGCGCTTACGGGTTACATTCCCGCACGAGACTCCACCTCCAATTGCGCGCGCGCGCACGCGCGCACACACACACACGCACACACCTTCTCTCTCCGTTGCACCTTGCACCTTCTCTAATGCCGCACGTTCCGCGCGCGCGCACCCGCGATATGGCGCGTATAACATTTATTATCCGCCGCGGAATGAAATTTGCATTGATCTCTCTCCGCTGAATCGAGAAATCCTGCGAGAGAGGAGAGAGAGAGAGAGAGTTCGACGAACCTGCCGATCGAGCGAAAGGATAAGGCCGACTGTGACTTGTGCGAGAGACAGGATTAAAGAATGAGAAAGAGAGAGAGAGAGAGAGGCGGTGTTAATAGGCGCGAGAGCGCGCGCCGGGGAATTGATAGGCTGATTATGTGGCGAATTATAATGTCCCCCCGCGTCCTTTTACGAGCCTGCCTCATTGCATATTTCAAATGATTGGGAGCTCGTTTCGAGGCGCGGATGGGATGGTAGCGAAAGACAACTTTGTGAGACAAATTGAACGAGAATCTTTCGAGTAAAATAGTCGTCGAGAGATTTTTTTAAACTTTTTTGGGTAAACAAAAAATAAGCTTTATTTTTCTTTACTTTTAATTTTAACAATATTATCCGGCGAATTTAATTTTCAATTTTGACAAGTGAGATTAAAGAGTTGCAAATCTGAAAGCGTAGACACGCGTTGCCTTATCTCAAATTTATTTACGCGGATATATGTACATTTGAATTTTCATTTGATTCTATTAATTTTTTGATCAGATAATATTTAAATCTAATCTTTTTCTCATAACTAAATTTTACTTACTAATGAGTTGAAGCTGTTAATGAATTTCGTAGTTTGCTGAATATTAATTCAATGTCATACAGTAAATAAAAGCTACACTCCGGCCTTTACGCCGTGCAAATAAGAATATTTTATAAAAAAATGAATATCCATAATTATTACGTAATTATAATAATTATCCAATCAGTGTTTTACGCAAATAACTACGCCGTTTTACTTCTAACACGTGAAAAAGTATGTTATTTTCTTCAGAATTATGCGTAAGCGAGCTCAGAATTGTTTTCATTCATAAACGATCGTATATTTTGACGTACCAAAACAATTCCTGCCAAGTAACTCCGAAGGCTACGCTACACTATTTTTAACCCGTCCACGATCCGCGTAACTTAGGACTACTAAAAATTCTCTGTGACATAACTACGTAGTTATTAACGTAAGCCGCACACCACGTCGGAGGAAAATAGAGCCGTGTCATTCAACCAGTAAACAATTCAAAACGAAGCGTAACAGAATTGATGATTGCCACGCGCCGCTTTAAAAGCGTATACAAATAAAAGCCAGATGCTCGATTGCAAGGTTTCGCGTGGCGCGCCGTATCTCCTTATCGGTATACTTGGTATTCGTTATTGCGTTGCAACGAGAAAAAGAGTTAACCTTCCGAAAGGGCGCACGTGTGTATATCAAATGCAGAATTCCCGCTGTTTCGCGCGTGCTGCCAGTGTATTATCTTGACCAATTGACCAAGGTACAAATGTATTAATGCACTGATCAAATATTTATGTAGGAGGTAAATGTTTGCGTGCGATAAATAAAATCTTTTCAAAACAAACGACTTCCCCGCAGTTGTGCGCAAATTTTTTTACGATGTTTGTTTATCAAATCGAATATTTTCGATGCGCTTTTGGGAAAAATCAACTTTTTTCGACATTAATGAGTAGCAATTTTTTCAAATAGAAACTTCAATTTTTTATCAGCGAAACCAATTAAGTTTCTTTGAGTAGTTTGAAAAGTTTCAAATCAAAACCTCTAGTTTTCTCACATAAGTTGGTTTTCATTCACAGAATATTTCTAAAATTTTAGAAAAACATAATTTTTTCCCGCAGAACTAAATTGCCTTTAGAAAACTAGCAAAGTATAAAAAGAACTCGTATTTCTCAAGTATAAATGAGGATACAGTTAATTTCCGCATGAAAAAATGTACTTTTCCCTTACAAATGCCGCATAGAAAATCATCTGACTTGCACTATGTAACAAGTTGTTTAAATAAAAAAAAGTTTCGATTTCAAAATCATTATTTGTACGTAAGTAGTATAACTTCTGATATGTGATGACCTGCATAGACCAAGGACGTGGCTTGACGAAAACTGTCAGATAACCAAGTTAAAATAACAATCTGTTCGTTACTCAAGTGTTTAATAATCAATTCATAGGTTGTAAAATTAAGAAACTTTTAAAAGCTAAAAAATTCAGTTAAATTTTATCCCGATACTGCAAATTCTCAGTGAAATTTATTAAAAAAAAAAAATTATTAGTTAGAAATTTATCAAAAGCTGAACAAACCAACCTCTGTCAAAAATGCAAATGATTAAATAACCGTTTTAATTACGAGTTTTGCCATTGCTCCATTTCCAAAAATAGTTCGTGAAATATATTCCGAAAAATCAAGTCGCCGAGCTCTGCGCGATAAGGAGCCTCGCGTCTAACGCTATAGCCGCCGAAAATACAGTGAATTGACACACATCTTCTATAAACAAACCGCGATTACCAATTCAAATTCAATAAATTAACGCGCCTATCAATTATGAGCCAACTGACGGTTTATGGCTCCCGGTGTGTGAATTCGCAGGAAAGGGGTGGCGGCGCCAATCAGGCCGAATTCGCGAGGAGAGCCGAGGATCTCGCGCTCGCTTGGCTCCGGTTATTCTCGTTTCCGCCTTTTTTTTTTTCTTTTTTTCTTTTTTTTTGTCATCGACTGGTTTCGCCCGGCTTCTAACGGCCGATAACGGTGGGCGCGCGGCGCGCGGGCTCTTTTTTCGACAGGACCCCGTTATTCCTTTCGGCACTGCGGTATATACGTACGGGAGCGAGCCGCGTATATACGCTCCGGTCGCGCGCGCGCACACACGGGCACACTGTGTCACACGGATCCGGATCGCCCGTTAGAAATCGGGTCGAGTTCGAAAACTGACCAGTACTCGTTACCCGCGGCGAGAGATCCCTCCTGCCCGTGTCCCTCCTTCCCTGCTTGGGTGTATCGGCTGCTGTCTTTCGTTTTCAAGGTCTAATTTTTCGGTGCAAGTTATGCTAATAATTATGGTGTTATATGGTGCGGTAAATTTAAAGCAGTAAAACTACAGTGCATTGACTCTTGGAGTTTTGGATCTTTGGTTTCATTGTAATGATTGCAAACCCAATTTTTTTTTTTATGTTTTTCATATATTTTTTACAAGTCAACTGTATCTTTTTTTATGAGATATATTTTCTTAACGCGCCGTACAACCTGCAGCAAATTTTGAAGGATATTCTTAAATTTTAATTATGATGTGCAATCGATAGTATTAATGTTGGTGGAATTGGATTAAAATCATTCTTCTGGAAGTGTTATACGTTGAAAAATAATAAATTTATTTTTGCGCAACGTTTCGACGTTTAGTCAAGTGTCTTTTTCAAACTAATGCAGCATAAACAAAAAAATAATTATACAACACCATCAAGAATTTGTTTACGTAATGTTATATTTAATACTGATTATTATTACTGACCTTAGAAAAAAGTTTTTTCGCGAATAAATCACGCGTCTAAAATAAAATTTTGCGGCGAATCTCGTCCTGAGTCTGTGTCAGAAATCAAGTTTGCGCGAAGAAAGACCGTTATTAGAAACTCAAATTTTAAAATAAAAATTACCCTCATTTAAAGGCAATCGTCAAAAGAGGAAACTTCACTAAAAAAACAGGAAGGAGTGTCGAATGGGGCTGGAGAATTTCGAACTGCTCAAGTAAGAAAATCATCAAAGTGTTTTATGAGAACATCTTTAACCTTGTTTATCTCAAAATCATTTTTTCGATCTTTCAAATGTTCCTTACAGGGTAATTTTCATCGGATCCAGCTGAAACTATGCTCACAGGTTGATGATTATGTTTACAAAACAGTTATAGAGGCTTTTGTTCTCAAAATAAGTTTTCAGTTTTTTATTGATAATTATGTTGTTAAAAATAGAGCACTTTTCACGTTTTTATGCATTACGTATTAAAATATTTCAATTTTATGGTGATATCTCAAATTTTTCTCCGTAAGAGACATTTTCAATAACCCTTTCTTTACCCTTAAGAAGAGTGGAGAGGCAGAGGGATTAGAGGAGAGAGTGTGTATAGGGGCGGAGCAAGTCTACTGCTAGGACAAGAACGATCATTATAATCCAATTCCACCAAATTTTCAGGAATTATATATTAGAATTCCGTTATTACGTAAATTGCAATCTAAACTAATAACAATTCTTAAAAGAAAATTACTCCAGCCCCTTGCTTAATACGCAATAAATATTTGTAATAAATATGTAAAAAGTTATGTATTTCACTTAAAAGTGCCGAACGCCACATTATTTGTACTATAAAAACAGTAAACGCAGCAAAAAGTGAGCTTGAAAACAAACACTATCAACGATTATTTTACTAAAAAAAATTAAAAAAATTAGCAGACACTTGATAATTTATTTAAAAAAAAAAAAATTAATCTCTCGATAACCAGACCAAGCCCATTTAACACGCACTCAACGTCGATGAACGAGAAATAATTGAAAAAAAAAAACGCTTCGAAATTCGCCGATAAATTTGGAAGCGAACGCGTGTCGAAGGTATTCGCTCGGGTTGCAATTATTCGCCCCAGACGAGGAACGATGTCGTAACGAGCGCGCGCGCAAAGGAGCAGCGCGACGCGCCCGAATAATCTGCGTAATCGGCAAATTGAACGAGAGCGGCTTTGTACGCCACGCGCCTTTATATGTTTGCTCGGAGCAGTGCGCGCGTCCCGTACGCGATACGCGTAAGAGACAAATCGACGAGCTCCTCTCTCGGAACTTCGGATGAAGCAACTTGTGCTCGGATTTTTGATCATTTTTTTTTTTTGTTGCACGATTCGAGGTCGGGCCGATGGATAAAGAGCGGTGTGCTACGTTAAATTATGCGTTCTGAGGTCGTTTTTATCTAATAGGAAAAGCTTGTGCAAGTAGTGCAAGTCAATAAAAACGCGCAGTCTTCAAACGTGGCGTATCCGGAACGATGAAAAAAAAAAATAAAAATTACAAAATTTGTTGCGTCTCGCGAAGGCGCCACTTCGAGACGTCAGAATTTAGGTAAAAAAAAAGTATTTCGGTTTCGTGTTGCAATGATGAAATGCGTATTCCATTATGATCAGCTGCAATCAGTGCTGTATGCTTTGTGCAATGTTATTGGAGTTTGCCCCTTATTACGAGTATGTGTGTGTAATCGGCAGCGGTAAAGTGTGACTTTCTTAATAATTTTTTAGTACAGTTTCCTTTAAGGGGGTTATATACTGAAAAAGGTTCCAAAAATCAATTTTTTTTTTATTTGATTTTTTGATTCTATACTTTAT
>JAWWML010000036.1:2065659-2202196 GCA_035047165.1 Ormyrus rosae
ATTTAATAGTTTTCTCAAAAAAAATTCGCAAACTTGGAGTGAATTTTTGGTCATCTATATAAGAATCCCCCCTTAAGCTAACGTAGCCAATCTCTATATCTCCTAACCTTATAAAAATATCAAGATAAGACTGGCGGCATATTTTGTTGCTAATTTGTTGCTCCAAAGGCCAGTTGGTTTTTAATTTGTTGCTCCAGCCGATTCTCAGAACCGTGGCCTCCGCTAGCTTAAAACTTAATTTAGCACAGTCACCTCTATAACTTTGGTTCTAATTATTGTTTCTGCATGAATCGGCTGGAGCAACAAATTGAAAACCAATGGGCTTTTTGAGCAACAAATTAGAAACAGATTAGAACAGATCCCGTTGGTTTCATGTCGAAGTAACAATTAGGGTCTGAGTTGTATAGAGGCGGCTGTGCTAGCTTAAATTTGAAACTAGCCCGGCCCATGTTTCTAGGAATCATTTGGAGCAACGTATTAAAACTCAATGGGCTTTTTGAGCAACAAATTAGCAACAAAATATGCCACCGGTCTAGCTTAATAATAAGTTAGCGTATCCACTGTTTCTCGAAAACGACTGGAGAAAGAAAATCAGATCCGGCGAAACAAATTAGCAAAAAATTATAGAAAAAAATATGCATGTGGTTTGTTTATGGGCTTATGAAGTGGCTACGCTAGCTTAATATATGTATTCTCGACTAATATTTCTCACCTATAAATCCCCAAAAGTAAAGCGATGAAAAAATCTAAATACCTTTGGAAGAAAAAAAACGGGTAAAAGGAGAAATGCATTTGGTTATGTGAGAATTCAGAATAAGATGCTACACCTAGGAGAGTAAAAGAAATTGAGCTCTTTTGGACTCGAAGTCTATAAGGGTAGAAAAAAAAAGGAAAGCTCTAGAGGCTCCAGCGTTGCTGAATGTTTTACGCGTTCGCTCGATGCGGTGCTTTCGCATTTTGCGCGCCTACTTACATTAGACTGGCGCAGTCAATTCCTTTTTTTTTTTTGTTTTTTTTTATCTGTTATATATTTTACCGGTCTAAAAGTTTCATTCAACTTTTTAGAGAAACTTCTTTTAATAAAAAGATTTGAAAACAAAAGAAAAAATGAACGCAAGAAGTTGTTTTAAATAATCATGAAGTGCTCTTTGCTCACAAACTGTAAACATAACCCTTTTGCTTTCTTTACTACAAGTTGTTGTGAATTACGTTTACTTAGCTTTTACAGGTGTATTACTTCAATTAAAACGTTGCAAATCGTCCCGGATTATGAAATTAATTTACTAAGATTTTCTTTAACTTTACTTATTAACAATTATATTTCAAAGCTAATGAATTAAGCTTTCAAATAGCTCATAAACCCGAAAGGCCACAATCTCCCGAGAATCTAATTAAAATACCCCTTATCTCGTATCTTTGAAATCAAATGCCAAGCGGCTTTTTCAGTTTGTAAAATCGTCAAGCACTAACAAGCATCCCCTTCGCCGTAGCTGAAAATTTAATTTCTTTTCTTTGGCAGCCAATGGAAAATTTACGTCAGCGCCGTACGGCGACTTGTTTAAAGCTCGAACGGACAAGAGTGCCGTGCTGCTGCCTCGCTTCACAGTTTTTCAGGAGCGGCGGTGGCGCGTATAAAAGAAAAAAAAAACGGCTGCGTTGTCGGGTGATAAAGTCGCGCGAGCGAGCCGTAAAAGTGGCTCCACACTTCTCGGATCGCGGCGCGGAATAAGACACTCAAGGGCAACATTTAAATGCTTTATGCGCAAGCGTCGTGCGGCGTTTTCGCAGACCGGCACATAATCGTCTTTTCACGAGAGAGACTCTACAACTTACTTTATCCCCCCCTTTTTTTTTTATTTTTCGAAAACAAATTGAAGAGAAATAATTTTATGAATTGAGAAGTTTAGCCGGAAAAATTGAGTTTAAAAAACACCGCCTGCAAAGGAAACGGTGTCTGACTCGAGTCGACTGTAACTACTAATTTTCTACTACTTCGAACTTTGCTAATTTAGTGTTTACTTTCTTCGCCTTCAAACGCTTTATACATAAGTAAATAGCTTGTTTTATTAAATACTCAATTCGCTAAAATAAGCAATTAAACGTATATGCGATAATCACTAAAATAACCACTTTAATGCCCAAACGTTAAATTTCATCAAATTTCCAAAAACTTAATAATCTTGATTAATATCCCGACGAATCAATAAGCGCGTAATTAGCAATTATACAAATAAAATTGATAACATCGCGTTTATTGGAACAGAGTAGTAATTAAATATCCGTGTAGTTCAAATAGCCCTATGTATAATGCAATTTATCGCAAAGACAATTCCGCCAAATCCTCTGCACTCTCAAGTGATTTGCATAAATGGTGTGACCTGAGCGTGGCTCACACTTTCCCTGTACCGGTTATGTACAGCGAATCCTATTACGAACGTGGGTTCCCACTAAGACACATAGCTGGTAAATTGCAAGATAAATTAAGCAATTTGCACGATACGTTTTCCAGATTTACGTACCACTACGCGAAAGTTATCTGTTTGATAAAAATATAACACGGGCTCTCGGAGGGTAATATTCGTTTCTTATGAGATCCTTGGAACAGGTAACTTAATGACCTGTATTGTTAATGATTAAATATTGAACTTAAATACTTCTGTGCTCAATATTAAGGACAAATTTGACTTGAGTATTTTATCGAAAAATTAATATTTTGTAAATATTAGCTTTAAGAAAATGGACGGATAAGTTAGAAGGTAACTGAATAAAAACTGGAATAAACCTTGAAGGGAAAATGCGTAAAACAAAGATAAAATTCCTTAAAAAAAAGTAAATGAGAAATTAGTTTGATAAAAAACTCCGTTGGATTATTAAATCCTTTATTTCGCGTTATGATTTTTAGCGTCCGCTTCTTCATTCGTCTGTGAAAAAGAGAGCTACTTTTTCCGCCTGACGTTATTAAGTCGCCGAGATTTTTAAAGTGTAAACTCTTAGATGTTTCAACAATGAAAGTCGTTACTGTACATTATGTACCTTCATTCTACAATTACCTGCCTCGCTTCAAACTAAGTACATAAAAGAATATTTTTCAGGCACATTCATTAAAACGGCTTTAAATTGCTCAGTAAAATATTCAGTGCACTCAATACACCGTTCGATCGATACACCTCAATTATCTTCAAACGCGCACACCGATCTTGATAATTCACGCATTATCGCAACCAATCCAATCAGCTCGCTAATTGATTACACCGAAAATCTCGCAAGTCACAGGCAGAAAGCAGCGTCTAATTCAATCCGCCATCCGCGAACAGAGCCAGCTCCGTCCGCAAAACAGTTCCGGCCGCAAAGACTCTCTCTCTCTCCTCCGTTTTTCCCGGCGTCCCGCAAGCGGGGTATGAAATTTCGAGCTGTCCGATTGATAAATGGAGTCGAGGCACAATGGGGAAACGGCGCTGTAAAACCCGGGCCAGCCGAGGCAGATCCCCGAGCTGATAGGCGCGCCGATGCGAAGTTGAGACCCGGCTTGTCTCTTATCCGGCTGCATCTGGCGGCGATGTAAACGCTCGAGCTGCGCTCCGTAATCTTTAGTGCGCCGACAATCGCCCGGGCTGCGATGCCCGGGGAAATTTCAATGCGTCGAATGCAAATCAAAGGATATGCCCCTGTTTAGGATGTACTCCTGCTGCTTAGCTGATGGTGTAAAGTTTCCAGTTGTCGATTGCGAGGTGAAGTTTCATTTTCATCGAATGTTTATTGTTACGTTACCTTTAAATATTAAACAATTATAATTTTATTTATCGCAAAGAAAAGTAGAATTTGTGAAAATGGTTTGCCTTCTTTTTAGAACAATCCGATGTTCATTGTTATTAAATTTTTAAAATGAAAAAACGCTTGAAAAACTTGCTGAAAAATATGATTTCTACGGAATTACTTGTAATATAACCAAGGTAAAATATTACGCCAAATATTACCAAAAAGTCTTTGAAATCGCTTAGGGCTCTACCCTAAAGCCATTCAGCATATTTTCTTAATAAAACAAAGCGCAGTGTTTAATTAAAGGTCAAGTCTCCCTTCCATTTGCCCGTTCGTTTATGAACCTCTTTATTATAAAGTAGTTCCTTTGTTCTCGTTATTTCACTAGAATCTTCCGGTTCTGGTAGTCACAGTATGAATACTCAAAAGTCAGGTGACGATCTCCCGAAAAATGTCAAATAATTGCTGAGAAACAATTGCTGCCTTAGTTACGTTTACTACCGGCTACTCCCGCGGAAGTAATTAATTCAATAGTAAGTAAAATAATGTAAAAAGTATAGTAAAGTAATTGTCACCCTTTGAACTTAAATAATCAAACGAAGCCGCGAAAAAAAGCTGCATTTCATTAGCAAACATTTTTTCAGGCACAATAGACTAGAATCATTTGTTTCCGCTTTCCATTGCAGGAACCACAATTGCAGAGAGAGAGACGCACATATGGAAGAAACATACAACAAAATTGCGTGCGCGCTCGGCGCCGGCAATGCAGTGAATTCGAGGCTAATATAGCCCGGGTCGCGCAACGTCTATACGGTCCAGTTACTTGCGAATGAACCCAGTTGGCGGGGCATAAAGGAAGCTTCGCGGCTACGCGGCGGAGAAAAGCGCAAGAGGATAACTACGTGCGCGATAAAAGAATGCGGGAAGGTAAAAAGGAAGATGAAAATGACACGTGAAAAGGGAAGGTTGTAAAAAGCTCCGCAGAAAGCAGGATTATCAAGTCGGAATGAAATTATAATTAAATTTTTCTCTCTGCGCCTTTGGTAGGAAGTTAATAATGGGTCGGGGAATGCGCTCGTCTTGGAGTTTTTTTGAATGCGAGGGTTCTGCGAATCAAAATAAATAAACTTCTGAAGTCAAAATTAATTTCAAAATCAGGAAGTTCGAAATTAATTTTGTCGGAAGCACTCTTCTATACTCAAAATTTAATAAAGTTTATTTTCAGTTCAGTTTTTCACTGCTTTTTCAATCTAAAAAATATTTTTAAATTCGACTTGAGAAAAGGAACTTTTACAACAAAAAGTTTGCGCTTAAAAAAACCCTGCCGTCAATAACGATTAAATCTAAAACTCCTCTCTAACTTAAAAAAAAAAAGAAAAAAGAAACAATTCAACCCGCAAAAAAGCAACCGCATCAGAATGCCTCAGTAGCAGCTCGGTCGTTTACGGATCTACAATGTTTCACAGCTTGGCGTCCGACCTTTTTCGCGCTCTCCGCGCTTTATGTGCCGCGGACGCGTCTCTCGACGGGTGAGCTTTTCCCTCCCTCACTCTCTCTCTCTCTCTCTCTCTCTCCCTCCCTCGGCTGTTTCGCTGCACTTTTTCTACTCGGGCCGAGAGCGCAAAACTTCATTAAAACGTCTTGATTCTTTCATAATGCCTCCCCGGGGGCGAGAAAAAAAGAAAAGAGTGAATGGGAGTCGATTATTCGCGGCCGCAATGGGGGAGTCAAGAATTTTTTAATTCGGCCGTATATATTCGGAACGCGTGAAATATGAGTCGGGCTGCTTTGCTTCAGCGGAAGTTAATTGACGGAGGTGAATAGCTTTTAAGTAAGGGTAAGGAAGCGTTATAAAAAGTATCTTGTCGAATAAATTTAGATTTTCAAAGTAAACTGCCGAGTTTTTGTTGCGAGCTGAAGTCTAACTCTTTAAGAGGACCGTAATGGACGGTGCGTGACATTTTTAGTTCGGTTAGTAGATAAAATAATTGAAAAAACGATAACGAAAGAGATGTTAGTAATAAAGCTGAGATATAAATATGAAGGATAACTAAAACAGTGCAGCAGTGGCGGACTAAGGAAACGCGTTAGCATTCTGCAGTTCTACTTAACATTACCTTCTACTGCGAGATAATTATGTGGTTCGCTTAATCACGTCTTTGTATTCTTTATGGCACAATTATTATCTTGCAGTCTTTGTTTGCAGATTTTAATTCTTTAAAAGAATTAAAATAAGTATAATTAAAATAAGTATAAGTATCAATTTTTCAGGAATTATCAAAATACTTGATATTAATTAACTTAATGTGCTCATTCATTATTAGATCAACAATAATAAATTTTCAAACCAGTGAACAATTTAATCACATTTATTACTTCAAATGTAAATTAATCAAGGTTTATGCACTAATTCCTATTGCGACTGTATAAATTTAATGTTCAATAATTAATAATTTATTATTTATTTTAATTTATTTTGAAAAATATTTCTTGTGCGAATACAATTAATTAAACTAAAAGGTTTCATAATTTTGATCGGGGAATCCAATGGTGGGCTTTACTTTGACCTCTGGCGTGACCTTGAAGGTCATTTGAAACTTTTGTTTCAGATATGTTTTACGAAAATGAATATTTTCGCGAATCAGGGGGGTTCCGATACTTGTAGTATTATAGACCTTGTAGTATTATACAGCATTATTAATAACTCCTTTCAAAGCTGCATCCCTAATTGTACGAAAATTAAAAAAAAATCGCTGCAAAAAACTAATAATTTCCCATCGAACTGTACAACGAAACCCGAAAAAAACCATCAATCCTTGCGCAACCCTTAACGACACCACCTCCCTTCTCTCTCCCTCAAAAACATATGCAAGCAATAGCGAAGAAGCATTTGTTTCTCTTGGACTCCTCTCTCCAAGAAGATTTAGCTCCAGCCTCGTTTAAAGAGACGAAATGGGGCCCCTCTCCCTCCGTTCCTTATGCGCTAATGTCGTTCTCGGGGCGCAGCAGCAGCGCCGGGGTGATTAACACCTTGCAGATATTACGCAATAACGCCGCGACATCTGCAGCGAGCGGCGCGTCGCCTGATATTAACTCAAATTTTAGCAGCCGAGGGAGCGGAGGTATTATGCGCCAGAGTGTATGTATATATATGTATATATATATATATATCCGCGGAAAAGGCCGAGGACACGAAAACTCATAACGGAAAGGAGAAATTTGCCGGGAAAATAATTGAGCGCCCCGACTCTATCGATCTATCGAGTACAACACGGCTTTCCGATTGCGACTCGAATTCCCTTGTAATTTTGGAGATTATTCGGGGCCGCCGAGGAGTTACGGAAATATCTGCTCCTTTTTTTAATTATCGGCGATGAAGTATTTTCAATTAAGTAAGTTGTTTCGGCTTTTTTTTTTTTTTTTTTTATTGTCGTCGTTAATTTTGTTCGACGTCGGAAGCTTCGCGCTTAATCTTTCAAATTTAATTTTCAATTTTCTCCCGTGCCATATTGTTCTTGCACTAATTTTGCTTCTTGCATAAACTCAAGAAAATACAGTGCTGTACCTTTTTCATTAACTTAACGACTCAGCCATCGACTTGCGAGAGCTGCATTTAAAAAATCCATTTTCCCAGCGTCAACATTTTCCGGTATTCCTGACAATGACCCCAAATTAAAAACATAAATTATTCCCGACGTCGCGCGAAGGAAGTGAAAGGGAGAAAGAAAAAAAGGTACATAGACTGGAGGAATGCCAAATCCATGATCTGCCAAGCAAACAATGGAACGACGTGTGTTGCGCGCTAAAAATATCGGGTGGGTGTGTATTACCGATCGTCTTCGTTCCGACTGCGCGAAAATCGCGAAAAGATTTGACAATACATCCGGAATAGTGAATGAGTAACGGCCCGGAGAGGCAAACAGGAGCAAATTGCGTTACAAATCTTCGCTCATTAAGACCTTCGTTCAAACTTGCTAATTATAATAAACTTTTCCTCCGGGGTACACGATAGACTTGAGTAAACTTCGGTAAATGTAATTAATTTTAAATTTACGCAAAATAGTCCGCGCAGAAGTGATTAAGAAGTTACAGCAAATTCACAGTTTATTATATACATTAGCACCTAGTCAAAAGGAGCGAAATGGCACATTTCGGAAAGCTTTTGTGCTCGACAAATAAATGTATATAATAATTTTGTTTTAATTCTACTTTATTTGAATCCTAAAAATTAAAATGTGCTTATAATATGACTGTCTACGCGGAGAAAAATTTTCTAATAAAAATTACAATAGAGCATTTTAATTTGATCGCAAACTGTAAATATCTAAAAAATTACCATAGTTTCCAGTAAATTTTACGAGTTCAATGTTAAATTTTCATATTTAGACTTGTAAAATTTACTAGGAACATGCTAATTTTTTAGATTTTTACAGTCTGTGATCGAATTAAAATGCACTATTGTAATTTTTACTAGAAAAATCGCAACCCCAGTTTCATAAACTACGATAGTTTACCCAAAGTTAAATTAATTGTCAAACTTCGTGTTAAACTTTTCAATCAACATACTTCGGTTTTACGATCTCCGAAAATTGCTCTAATAAATAACACTCCACATACTCCCTGCACCCATTGCGCCTTTCGTTATTAAAATTTGAAAACCAAGAAGCAAACTATCGCTTATTCTAAATCCAAGGCAACAATAACGTACCCAAATAATTCACGCCTTCTGCCTCAGAACTCGCGTCCCATCCGTCAAAGCCCGGCGCTCCTCACCTTTCCTCCTCCCCGGCAACTGCGGCAATCGCTCGCTCGGCACTTCCGATGCATTAATAACGCATAAATGCCATCGCTCCTCTCTCTCTCTCTCTTGGCTCAGCGCCCGAGTTGGCGCGGCGTTCCCTTTCGCCGGTAACTATTTAGGAAAATCCATCACGCGCCGTCTCGGAGGCCGCCTCGTTACTCCGCAGGCGCGCGATACGTGCTGATTGTAATGTTTCTGCGGGGGATCGCAATAACGGGAGGACGACTCCTGATCGATGGACGGGGCGGCGCGCTTGAAAAAATTCAGGTCGGACGATAAAGGAACGATAGGCGCTGACATTGGTTCCGATGTGAATTGGGCTGTTAAGGAGGGCTTTAGACGAGGCACTCTTTGAAGGTGGAAGCGAGCCTCGGTATTATTGGAATCTCCGCTGTATTATTCGTGTCGCTCGGATAAATGGACGCCGAGAGATGCGATTGAGCACTGCCATTTGCTGCACGGTTAAGTTGAGTTTGTATATAAGCAGGAGTCAGCCGTGTTTGATCATTTGTGATGAAAATAGTATGTATTTTTTCATGTACGGCGCGATCGCGAAGGAGGGTGATCGAGAGTAAAAATAGACGATTGAGCTTTTATTATATATTTTCACGCTAATTTTATCGCACCTCAGAGACTCGGGTACTGAACGCCCTTAATTTAAATTAATTTTAAAAAAGGTCTTTTTACTGAGATATATTAAGGAAAATAGGGAATTTAGAACACCAGGTGTTTTCATTAAACAACTAGCCGCAAAAGTCAAACATAAATTTCCCTTTATCTCTTTACAAACATTTTTATAAGACTTCATACCTCGCAGCAGCTCAAAAAAAAAAAAAAAAATCCGCCCAAGCACACAGCTCCAATACCCGCGGCAGCCGCCGGGCTGAAACCGAATTATTCTCCGCTCGCCGCTGAAAAAAAAGTAAATCTTTTAAATAAAGTGCAGCCGCGCGCGCTCTCCCCCCTCCTCCGCTCGCGCGGTAATGCGATTTATATCCCATAATATCAGGAGTCGCCGTGCATTTCCGGTGGGCGTTGCCGGCAAAGGATATATATACAGCCCAAATTGGAGTGGCAATATGCAAACTGATATATCGCGCTGTATACATTACGGTTCAGGAACGACGGCGCACAGGTGCGGGGGGGTGGGGGCTCTATAAGCCCGGGGGGGCCCTGCGAATATGGACCTTCGCGGATATCTGGCAGAGTACTTCCGCGGGGCGCAACGACGCTCGTAAAGGCCGCCTGCGAGATTCGGATTGAAGAGTCAACGGTGTACGGGTTCGACGTCGGCTCTTGCTTTGGCTGGCGGTGCTGATCTGGTTTTTATTCGGGGGAGTTTAGCAATTTTTATCTTGTAGGGAGCTTTTATTTAGTGTGGGTAAACATTTGCTAAGAGTAAAATGCGAAGGATAATTTAATTACACATTGTTTCACATTACTACTAAACTAATGTTTAATTAACTTTTAATTACCTTGAACGCCACAATTTCGAATCAATATTTATGCAGCTAAAATTATAAGCTAATTGTACAATTAAATTTGTGTATTAATTAATTTTTATGGATTCTAAGAACCGCAGGAACTAATTCGCTAAATTTGAATTCTTTGAATTTTAATTTAGTTAATTAATGAATAAAAAAATAGCATAACGACTTTCAAGTAGCTAAGTAATCACACTGAGAGAAAATATTATTAATATTTAATCCATCGTGGATTTAAAATACGATCAAATGAAAACTTGCTACTTTTAAAGAATTCGTGGATTAAATATTAATGAATGAAATAACTTATTACACTGAGAGTAACGCAAACCTCAAAATCACGACTTTAACATGATTTTTCGGCACTCGTGCTATAAAATACAGTTCGATACTAGTGTTTATGTTGATTATTTAACTCGCAAGACTTTTCTTCCTCGCTTCGCTCGGGCACGGGGTAAATAATCAGGTTCCACATCCGTGTTGAAATGTACGTTCATTTATATTTAATAAACGAATTTACTTAAAAGAGTAGTGAGTATTCATTAAGTCGTATTTTAAGTCAATGTGTATTAAATATTAGTAATCCTTTCACTCAATCCACTGCAGTAGTCATAGCAAGTCTCCAGAGATTTGAAAACCAATTAATTCTAATTGCAGCAGCAGTGCTCACTATCAAATTTAAGCTAAAATTACAACACCAAAATATGCCTAAACATTTTAATCAAATTCAACCTCGACTTATCCTCGCCGCCTCGTCGCCGGGACGGCAAGGCTTTTCGAGCAGATACAGCTGGTTATCTTTTATGGAGTACGACCGCGAGGTAAACCCCGGCGTGGTACAAGCGCCTTTGGAATTTAATGTAGGTTTTGCGGTGGCGGTAAAATTCACGCTCCTGCGCCTGACAACGCGCGGAAAATAGCAAACATTTCACGGCGGATTATCGCGACGTGCGGACTGTTGTCCTGACTGGAGAGCCAGAGATCGGGGATGGACAAGAATAGGCTTGTTGGCTATTGATTGCTTCAGTAATACCGTATGCGCTGGCGGCACATTTGATTTTGTTGACGCTCTAGCCGAACCAAATTATGAATAGTCGGACTTGCGTTCAATTCAAATTGATAGAACTGCGACGAACCGTCATTATGGTAAGTAATGACAGTTACATAAACGTTTTTTTTAATCGCTATCAGTATAGATCAGTAAATTGTGCCATTATTATTGTTACATCTTATTATTTTTCGGATAACTTTAATCGTTTGCTTTAATAAAGAGTAAATATTTTATAAAAGGAAAGGTATAGTAATAATTTAGAATTGCAGAAGAAATATTCTAAAATAAAATGGCTTCAGTATGAAGCATGTGAACAAAGTTACGTGTTCAAAGAATAAAATTACATTGTCAAGCTCTCCTTAAAGAAAATAAAGATGTATTAGATTTGAGAATAATAGTTCACGAAAGTAGAGAAGTAATTTTGTAAAGTTGAACGTGACTGCGAGCAGAGCGAAACTGCAGGAACCCTATCGATGATAAATATGCAGATGGACTGGATCCTCGCGAACGGCGAGGCGAGAGAACTTCAAGTGGATGGAGAAATTGAGTTCCGTGATTGCAAAAAAAAAAAAAGAAAAAAAATGATCAACCCGCGGAATGAATCGTATGGATTCCTATGCATTGAATTATAAATGGTAAATCCTTGAAATTTGTCATGTAGATTCAAATTGGGCAAGATTTTAAAGTTCGAAGATTAAGGAGACGAATATTGATAAAGTAATTTCAAATAATAGTCCAATGTAAATGCATTAACATTAATAGCTGTGAATAATATACTAATTGACTTAGATAATTTATAATGTTTAAACTTAAATTTTATTAATGATAAAAACTAACTTTATTCTATTTACAAAGAAGTCTAATCGTGTATATACAAGAATTAATATGCTAAACTCGATCTAAAAATTACCAAAGTTTACATTTCTTTACGGGATTCATTCGCGAACCAGCAGAGCAATTAAAAGATCTCGCGAATTCCTCCGAATTTGACAGTGCTCCTAGAACCCGGAAATCGTCGGGTGTGTGAGCGTCCATTAACAAAAGATTCATTCGATGATTCATTGTCATCTTCTCGCACAAAAAGTTTACCGACATAATCCAAAATATTTGTTCGGGTGTATATTTAAAACCTGAAAGTGGCAGTTCTTGATCGTGACTTTGTTCCCACGCTCTGTACGCGTAATACGAGACTTTCATGCCGATATTATCTGCTAAATTTTCATTTTTTGTTAAACTGCCGTTGACCTAGAAAATTGTGTTACGTTTTTAGTAAAGCGCAAACTTTTTTTGTAAAATGTAAAGAAAAATCTATATCGTAGGACTTACAGAAAATCCTAAGGATTCGTCCATGAAACCATTGTACTGGTCGATAAAGCAGTCAATTCTGTCGGAATATTTCTTTCTGACTTCAGGTGAAAACCAGGGGTGGTAACTTCCCGTTTCATCAAATACTGAATTTTTAGAGTCGAAACCGTGCATCATTTCATGGCCTATTATAAATCCAATGCTACCGAATTTCGCGTAATTAGGCCAGTCATAATTAAATATAGGAGGTTGCAAAATGCCAGCTAACAAAACTGAAAGATGAAACGTAATTAATTTTCATAAAATTAAAAATATATCGTCAAAAAATCAGACGACACTTACCAAATGCATTTATTACACAGTAATAATACGCGGTTTCCATTGTAGAATCAGAAAGTGTTATCCAAAGTCTTTGATCGGTGTCTTCGCGTAAACCAGACAGAGTATAATCAAATTGAAAGCGTTTTAAATTCAGAATATTTTGCAAGTGATCGTCCGCAGAGATACTTAAAGGCAAAGAATAATTATCTATCGTTTCGTCATTTAACAATTGACTAGGATAAGCAATGACTCGTTTCATAAAATCGACTTTTCGTATTGCAACCTCTTTTGACATCTCATCCATCCAAGAAGACTACAACGTAATAAGCATAAATAAATTTAATGAGATAATAAAAGGCATCAAACCTATTTCCTAAGTGAATAAGTAAAAAAAAATACCTCATTTATAAGATTCTTAAATTCGTCATAGATATTATGAGCAATAGGTTTAACAGCAGCTTTGGTGTTGTTACTAAAGTAACGTCTAATATAAAGAGATGTGACTCCAACTGCCAATCCTTTTTTGTCAGTAAGAAGATTTACACACTCTCTCCATCTGGTAATCAGCTTGTCTTCGTTTCTTTTTTTAAATTTAGTCTCTTGATTACGTGCATGTTTATTCAAATACGGAATCGTATCGGCTACGGTTCTCCAAATCATGTAATTCGCAATAATTCTCTTCGGCGTCGTTTCCAATATACTCTTCAAGTTCAGCAAATAATTAGGGTTTTTTACTTTAATCAAATCCGTATCTTCGATGCGAATAATTGGCTGTGTTAAATTATTTAAATAAACAGTCCACGGAATAAAGGGAACTTTTTCTACTAATTCCTTAACAGACTTGATTGTTATTTTATTGTACCCCGTGGTATTATAAATTGCCTGTGAACAATAAATTCAGAGATCTCTGATTAATTTTCGAAAAATCAATAAAAATAAAACAGAAGATTAATTCTGACGGTTTCAAAACGTCGAAAATAAGCGTAAAAATAAAAATTTATTACGGAAACCAGCTTCATTTCAAAATCGAGAACTTGTTTTAGCTCGACTGCGGCACGATCCCGATCGGCGCCAAGAAATATAGCCACATCACGCATATAATGAGAGTAAGCATTCACGACAGTATTTGTGTAACCTCTCCTCAAAGCAGCAGTGCTTATATGCGGAATTACAGGATCAATCTGGAACATCGTTCAAACAATTCACTTTCATCAACCCCGATTCAAGATCGCCATTGAATTCGTTTATGGATCTTACGTATAGCAGATTCCTGCTGGTATTGTACAGGTCATTGAATACAAATACGTTGAGGATGTTTCTGGGATTATAACCCATTCGGCGAAGTTTAGTGTCAGTCTCTGTCCAGTCGAATTTATCTTCATCCCAAGTATCGCCGACGAGCACTGGCCAACCGCCAAGCTTGTCGATAATATTCCGAAGTGGGTGTAAGCCGTGCCGTTCAATTGCGACTGCGGCAGACGGAGTCAGAAGGCATTTTATTAGTAACATTTACATGGAAGCAAATAATAATGCTGGTACTTGGAACTGTGTGTTCCGCGTACTATTAAACTTTTCCGCGTATTTGATAATACCGTAAAATGATCAACTCGGTAGTAAGCTTGAAAGGCTTTTGTATTATTTGTTCGCTTCCGACTCTAAATAAATTCTGTTTGAAATAATAAATTAAATTGATCTCATATTATACGACATTTAAGTAATTTAAAAAATTTACTTTGCTGCGATAAAAATATAAAATTATAATCTACACGTTTATGTTTAATTTTTCAAATATTTTTTATTTACTTACACAAATTCATGCAGCCTTTGTAGAAATTCTTTACTAAGCTAAAAATTCTGGGTTCCTTAGGATTATTTTCCTCTGAAAGAACTTTTCTTATTTCGAGCAAAACTTTTTCTTTAATTCCAGTTAGACGATTAAAGCTGCTCTTTTTCCTGGGAATTTTCATTTTTTCCACGAATTTGCCGCAAGCAAAAGAATAGAAATCATCGCACGGATCTATCTCTTCGTTTATATTCTGCCGAATTATTTTTGCTGAAATAAAAAACATATATTGAAATATATTTTTCGCAATTCTCACATATTTTTGTAAAAGGAATTTGATAGTAACATAAAACTTTTTACCTGTTTCACGACATCCTCGAGATAGACAGACTCCTTTAAAAATAAAAAAAAATAAAGAAAATACATAAAATTTCTTCAAATAAAAATATGATTTATGATACTTATACTTTTTAAATTATTGACAATCATATATTAAAAACTACTACGTACCAATTTTATTCATGAAAATATAAAAAATTACTCACCTGAAATATTACTTGGTTTTGCACTTATAAATTTTATTAACATCGAAATAAATATCGCCAACTTAATACATCTTGTATTTTTCATAAACATTTTAGATGTCTAAATTGGGAGCATCACTGTTCTCTCTCAATTTATATAGTTTATTACTTTTGAAATAAAATTTTACATTAATTTAAAAAATTCAAACAAAAATACTGTACAAAATGTAGCAAAAAACATAATGTGTGAATAAATATTCACATTTATCAAAGAATATTTCCTCACTTAAATATGTTTTACTTCATTAAAGCTTCGTTTAAAAATAAATATAATACTAAAAATAGCCATGTTAATATAGCTTTCACGAACATCGCTCGCAGTGCACAAAAAAACTTTTGTATACGCCTTTTACGAAAAAAATTCTTATCTCTCTCCATGAAGTCGTGCCTTTGGTTAACATTTGCTTCATGTCCGGGAAATGAAAGTATTTTTAACTGTTTCTTTCTACGCTCACGTAACACTTGCATAAGCATTTGCGCTTACAGCGTAGACTAATTAAAAATATCACGTGGAGAATTTAATTTTCACATACACCCACACTTGACTGACCCGTTGCATGGCAAAGGTTCAATCTGCATTATCCGATTCCATGCTTGTAAATATGGATTTCCCGCAAGTGCTAGATTGAAATTCCCTTCCATCAACTACCCAAGTTCAGTACCGCCAGCTATTCGGTTCTATATCGGATTCACGGGTGTAAGAAAATACCTGCGAAAGGTATCCATTAATATCTGGGGCTAAATTTACATAAGGTAGAGAGATTTTTCAATTATTTTTCTCGAAAATAAACAAAGCAATATTACTGTGTGTTTAAAATTTTCTCAATAATAATCTGTTTAATATACAAATTTTAATAATACAGAATGAAATAATTTAATAATTTAGAGAATGCATATCGACTTTCCAAGAAATTTATATTTTACAACGTAAATTCAAGTGTTTTGTTTAAAATACAAAATTTAATAAGTACCGCATGAAAATCAAGCATTTATCGCGTGTCTCGCGCAGATTACGACGTTTAATTCCGTCAAATCGAATTACCGTATTCGTTTATCAAAATTTATCACAAAACTCGCGCGAGTACAATATTCGCTGCAATAAAACCGACTCTAAGAAAAAGTACACCGCAACTAACTTTCCACAATACCAAAAACCACCTTTCCTCGCGACAGTCAAAAAAAAAGAAACTGATTCATCACAAATTAAAAAAACAGCTCCATCCGGCCCTCCTGAGACTCAAAAAAATCGAGGCAGCATCGACGGGAAAGATGACAACGAAGCAATAAAGCGAGAGTGCAGAGGCGAGAGTAATCGAAATCCAGGCCTGCCTGACGTAGCAAGACTTATACGCCGAGCCATAAATATTAGCTGCAGTCATCCATCAAACGATTCCCGAAGCAGGGCTCTCTCTCTCTCTCTCTCTCTCCCTCTCGTGGTAAATGCGATTTCCGGTAATTATGGGACGCGCGTACGCCCCGGCGCCTGTTAATCAGTCGTGGCTAATGCTGCGGCTTGGCCCTCTCTCTTTCGCTCTCCCGCTGCCGGTGTTCCTGCTGCCTTGACGTTTCATTATCCGGCGATGGCTTACGAATGAGTGGGATTTGTTTACCGCATCGAAAGCGATGCTCGACGCGCCGGAATTACGCCCCGGCCGAGGCTTGCTCCACTGCGTTATTTATTGCTTTTTAATGGAATCGATTATCGGGGGGGAGGCTTCGAATTGTTTGTCGAGGAGGTTTAAAAGGTAAATGCTTCGAATTGGAGAGATTGATATCGATAAAAGCCTTTTATCTGGTCAAAGATTGAATTTGATTTGCATTATCATGCATGACGGTTTGATAGAGTTATCGAGAAAATTTTAAGATTTTTTATCAGGTTTCCTTGTAGATATTTGAATAATTAGATAGTAATAAATTATTAATTTCTCTCTACCTCGAGGAATCAATAATACATTTTCTATTCGGTTTTAATATGAATAATGGATGATAATTGTGCAGATAATTTGAGAAAGTGTCACTTTATCTAATTTAACCTTACCTTACATAATTCAGCAGTTTTTTCACGGCAAAAGCTTAGAATTGAAAAATAATTTAATAACGTATTCAGTTCATAAATACTGTATCTCATCAAAAATATTAGCATGTTTTCAACACATCCACGGAAAACGCTGCATTATTTGTAATAAAGAATCCATCCTTAACCGCACCTCCTCCGACCGTTTCGCGTCTGCGTGTGTGGGATCGAGCGAAGAAGGCTTCCGTCGATCAGACGTCACAAATAAAATAAAATGTTTGCTCGTTCTCAAGCTCGCGACAGACTTGTTCCTGCTTTGCGCAACTGACAAGGAAAAGGATAAAGAGCCAGGCTGCGGGAATTGCACGACGTCAACTCGCCAGGAGCAGCCGAACTGCAGGCGAGGAAAGCCTTGACGCGTCTTTGCATGCATGCGGCTTTGGCGCGCGAGAAAGATGACGTGGGAGAGGCTGCTGATTCCGGGAACTAAAAGTGTCGAGAGAACGCAAATTTTTGCCTCTCCGGGTCTTGTTTTATGTGGACGCGCGAATCATTCGAGCGAAATAGAATTTTTAAAACCTATTTCGATTGCAGTGCCGTGTTTGTCAAAACGCCTTTCTTGTTTCTTCGCTAGACTTTCCGTCCTTATTCAAACTTAGTACTTATTAATGCGTAAGAGCCTGAATTAAAGTAATATACGTGACAGTGATTCTAATATACGTAGAATTAATTAATTCCAGTGCATCTATCAAACAATTTCTAAATTTCTACATTTCTAAAAAAGCAAATTCATTCGCAAAAAATACACATACGTCGCATCCCGCGATCACATTCCAAAACTCAAGTTCCCCGAACTAATGTTATCCGTTGAAGAATTAACACATTATTAACGCGCGCCATTCGCAAAAGGAAATGCCGCGTGCTTAACCCAGCAGTCAACGATCACTTAATACGGCACATCACAAGCGGAGGCCACGCCCTGGAGTAATCCTGGCAGTTTACAGAGATTACGATGAGCGCGATGTGCCTTAATGCCGTGTACTACACCTCGTAGCCGATCGTATGCCAACCCCCGACGCGCTGCTGATCAATAACGCACAAATGACACAACCCGTAAATCCATCATCCTTTGTCAAACAATCACTGAAATGAGGCTCGAGCTTTTGCTGCATGGAGCTCAACAGATTATTCCCCGCTCTTGTTCGAGCCTAAAATCTAGTTTCATTTTCGTAATAAATTTATACGTGCTTAAAGCGTAATTTAGAAGCAGCGAGGCTGTTGAGAGCGAGTTGGAACGTAAACGTTTATATTTAAACTTATATGCTGATTTGATGCTTGTCGTAATATTTTTTTTATCTTTCAAAAACAACGTGTACTCAAACATTAGTAAACAGTACTTCTATCTTTGCTAAAGTAAAGTTCTCGACTTCCATCTAGTCGTCGCAGTGCTTTTAATCATGTACACTGCAGTATCCTTTGATCGTCTTGAATATACACCGATACTGCATGCCAACAATGAAAAGACACCGCTTTGAGTAACCTGAGCAATCTATGTCTTTTTGTTTCCGTAGCGGATAAACCACTTTTTAATCGTCGAATATTATATTTCATCGAAAGACTGTGGATTCATGCAAAGGACCAAGGGCCAAAGCCAAATCCGTATTTAGAGCTTTGCTCAGAAAGGTATAAAAATATGAATAATGTGAAAATATTAATTGTAATATAAGAATTACATATTTATTACACGTTAAATTGACGGTTTATTGTTAAGATGAGTATTTTTAGGAAAGAACTTATAAAAAGTGAAAATGCAATAAATTCAATTTATTAATGCTTCATTTTATATAAAAAAAATTAACTAGATGATTCTTTGCGTTAGTGTAAAAATTTAACTGAGGGATTTGATGACTTTATCTGCTTTGAACTTGAGTTGATCGAACTTCTGATCCCAAAGGTTGATTTCGCTCTCAACCTCTTTATCAGCCATTTCTCTAAATTGCTTGAGTTTTTCTTCCTGTTCAGCCAAAATTCTTTCCCATTCAGCCTGCTTGGCATCTACAGCCTGAACCCTTTGATCCTGAAGTTGATTGTGTAGATCTTGCAATTCATTCAATTGCTGTTGTGTCGCCTTGGTCTTATCTTTACCGGTAATTTTGTCCCAAACGTTTTGAATAGTGGACTTTACCTTTCCTGGCCAACTCTTGACTTCGTTCCACGCTCGGTTCCACCACCCAGCAACTGGTGATCTCTTGGCCTGAAGAATTATTATTTATGAAATGGATTTGGAGAACTTATTTAGAAAAAAAGTTCATGACTAACATTATTCGAATGCTATCGTTTAGAAAGTGAAATTCTAAAACTAATCAACGTAAAGTGAAAGTTAAAGTTTGCAAAATAATACAAACCCTGAAACTCAAACTTTCTTCTACATCTCGGGGATTGACTGGATTGGCCTAAAAATAAAGGTAAATATAAATCAATTTCACAGAAAGATGAATAGTAAAAATATATTATAATCAAGTAAAAAAACTCTTATTTCAGAAAAGGAGAAAGTAATTAATAACAAGAAATAGATTTAATTAATACGTACGAATGTAATAGTGCAACTCAAAAGGACTAGGAATAAAACTTTGGTAAACATTGTTGCAGAAGTTTCGTCTCAGAACAGCTCGACTGCACCGAAGCTACCATTTCTCGCCTAATTTATACTCAGATTGCGTAGGAAAAATAGTAAATTTCTGTTATTGAGGTACACCTGAATCACGATTTTCGTTTTAGTCGTGTTTACTTGCCTATTGTCTAATGTCTAATGTTTGAGGGGAAGTACTAGAGGCCTCTGCCCGTGCTCCTTACCTATGCTGTTAGACCTTCTGTTTTTAGCCTTTTATCAAACTGACCGTTACTTGGCAAATGGTGTTGAAACTTCTGAGTTTCTCCTGAGTCGGTACCCGGTCACCTTACACCCTCTGTCTGATGCCCACAAATGTTAGGCACACGCAGAGGAGGTGTTGAGTTAGACTTCTGCCCGAAACCGCACCATCTAATTGTCCTTCTTAATTTACCCTTCCCAACATTATTTATTTCCAGTTTAGATTCCTGGGAGACTCTGCCCCTATGATCTGTTTCGCTTGTGTAAGATCTGGGGCCTCCCTTCAGATAGTTTCTTCTGATATACAGTCGGAGAGTGCGTTTTTTAGCTATCAAGTCGGTACCGCCACTTTGTAGTGTTTGACCCCAGCCGCCTGATCTCAGAAGACCACTGATCACTACGCACTACATCAAGATTGGGGGTAGAACCGCGCCTTGCGGACAGCTTTTCTCGACTTTGACAACTTTTGTGTAGTTCCCCCATTGGGTTATTTAATCTAATTCCCTACTATTTAGCATTATTCTTTCTACTCATCTTCCCAAAGCCAGCAAAGCTGCATGTCTCACCATTCCAGATTGTCAACACATCGTCCTTCGTATACCTATCGACTTACAGTCCTTTATCGGTTATAGTCCTTTAGTTTCGAGTGTTGGGGTATTTAGATAAGAATGTTACTCTCGCCAACCTGCAGTTTTTAGGAATGTAACCTAAAGCTAGGTACGCCCTGTACAGTTTTGTCAGGGTTTTCAATAATTAATCGACCCCTCTTTGCACCATACATAATACATATGTAATAGAGCTTTACCCAGAAAAGAATAAAAATGATGAATTATTCAAATATAGCATTTATTGTAAAAAGAATTAAATATACAGAAAACATTCACGATTGAGATGGTTTTCAAGTAACTTAAAATAATAAACAATCTTAATTTAATGAACTAACGAGTTCTTCATTCTTCTTCATTAACTCCTCAAACTTAGCATCCCACTTATCAGCTTCTGCTTGTAATTCAGCCTCAGCTTGCTTCCTCATTCTAGCGAGATTCTCCTCCTTGTCAGCAACAACTGACTGCCAATCAGCCTTTTTCTTTTCTATAGCTTCGTTGCTTTCTTTCTGTAAAGCTTCCATCTGTTCTTTAATTGCGTTCAACTGTTCTTTCTTTTTACCGTCGGTTCCCCTTAGTTTCGCCCAGAAAGAGCTGATGCCGCCCTTGATTTTATTGATTAATGCGTTGGCGTCAGCATCAATTTTGCGAAGAAACTCAGCAACTTTTTCACCTGCTGGTGACCTTCGGAACTGTAAATCAAAATTGCTTGTTACAGAGTTTAAAATGTACAAGTAGACTTGAAGGAAAATAAATTAATAAAAACGTAAACTTACACGCAAGTTTTCCACGTCTTCTTCTCCTGATCTCGCCTGAAATCAATGAAATTATTTTTATGCAAGTTTTTTTACAGATTAATTAAATAATGACTAAAATTAAATTAAAACTTACAAAAACAAAGGTGCTGCTCAAAAGAACAAGAAATAAAGCTTTGGCGAACATATCGAAAAATTTAACTATGCGGATAAAACTAAACTGTACATGAGACTGTGTATCAGTGGACTATTTATTTGTTTTCCGCGTGCACAATATTCTGAAAATAGCAAATTTATTGTTTTTTGAAACACGTGATTGATAAGCTACCGAGCAAAATTCGATTTGCAAATACGAATAATCAATTTTCAACTATTCTTCTTAAAATGAAAAATCTTTTGCAAAGTTTTTGATACATTATGGATTATTATACATTAAATAACCAAGCTTAATGCAATAAAGTAATACAACAAAATCTTAGAATAAATATGTACTTCTGATTTAAAATAATGATCTATTTTCGTTCTAATTAGAATCAATTATTCATCAAAAGCTTATAAACTTTAAGAGAAAAGAAGTCAATTTGCTTCGCTATTATTATACATTTAGTCATTTAGAATGTATTTAAATGCATATTATAAGTTTTTTCTTCTGTAATAGCTTATGCATAGAATTAGAGTTCATACATTTTTTGATATAATTAAAATTAAATTCTTATCCTAAAATTATTAATTATAATGCTTTTATTAAAAGGGATAGAGTATTCAATACGAAATAAACCGTATGTCGACTAATGTCAAATGTTTTTTTGTTGATTAAAATATCCAATGTTTCGACAACAATAGAGATCCTTTTCAAGGAAAAGTAAAAACAATATAATTTAAATTAACATCAACGATAATATTGCATTCACTATTACACAAATTTAAGAGTCAAAACTTACAAATATAGAAGAACGAGAAACCGGAGAAGCTTAAAGCAATGTTGTTAACATTTGCATTAACATTGCTCTTCAAGAATTTAATGTACATATACATGCTGTCAAATATGATACGTATGGGCTTCAAAGTGGATTTATGGCACGTAACTTGCAATAGTCATAGCAGTAATTTATTGTTTAAATCGGTAACCAAATTTAGAATCCCAATTAAAAAATGCAGGTGGACACAAAATAATTATAGTGGATGGAACGCGCTGATGCAATAAAAGAAATTCTTATAGAAGAGTATTAGAAAATCTACTTGCTATGCGCAATAGCATTCAAAATAATCATTTAAAAGAGCCTGAAAATCAATTTTCATTTAAAGATGGAGTTGTTGATACGATCTTAAATGATCAATTTCATATTAAATTAACGAGTGCTTTACTAAATTATGAACATTTGTCAAAAAAGTAACTGTAGTGTTGCTTTGACAACTGAAAAATGACTAAGATTTCAATTACCATCATGATCAAGATAGGCAGTTTGAAAGGGTCTTACGAAGGTGAACGTTTGAAAAAAAATGATTAACAAATATGGACTTGCAACCAATTTTCTTCATTCGAAATACCAAGTTCACAGATTTTTAAATAACGAGCGTTATTTTACCATGATGAATACATTTTTTCGAAAAATTTTAAGTCAACAAGGTCTTAATCAACTTCAAGAGTATACCGATCATGACGAGTTTTTCAAAGAATGTTTGAACAAGGATTCAAGCCTTGGAAAGCCTTCTGGAGAAGTGCCCAAGTTTTCTACCCTGAACTAGCTAAATTAGCAGAAAAATTGCTCGGCACACCAGTCTCTTCAGCAGATTTAGAAAGATTATTTAGTGAATGGACGCTCGTTCATAGAAAATTAAGAAACAGACTAGTTTTGCGTTCAAAATTTCGGTTGTCAAGCAACGTAAGCATAAAACCAAATATAATTTAACTACTTATAACATAAAAATGATATATTTTTTTTAAAAATTTGTCTACGACATTGAAAAAAATAATCAACTAAAAATTATTTCAGTTTTCAGTTGTGCAATAAAACAATCATAGTTTAACAAAATAAACACAATCAATTTACCAAAAAAAAATTTTATTAAATTTTATTCAACTTGTTTGAACAGTCTGAGAATACTTATTCATTTTTTCGGCATATTTATATTTAATTTTGCGACAAACATTTTTCTGTTTGCTACTTTTATATTATTATTAAATTTTATATTATTTTAAGGTAATTATTTTTCAAAAAATACAGATGCAACTTCAAGAAATAAAATTAATATTGTAGATTAAAAAGGCTTTTCTATGAACTATTTATATTTTTCAACTAAATTTGTCCGTTTAGTTTAAACAATTATCTTATTTAATCTGAAATAAGTAACATATAAATTTCTGGTTTATTATCAAAAACGTTTTTAGGAAAGAGATATAACAAGTGAAAATGCAATAAATTCAATTTATTAATGCTCCATTTTTATACAGAAAATGAATTAACTAGAATTATTAATATTATTATCATATAATGTAACATATAATAATTATTAACAGTTAATTATTAATTAGTTAATTAACTTAATTAACTTTACTTCTTCGTTTTAGTGTAAAATTTAACTAAGGGAGTTGATGAGCTTTTCAGCGTTGGACTTAAGTTGATCGAACTTTTCATCCCAAACGGTGATTTCGCTCTCAACCTCCTTATCAGCCTCTTCCCTCAATTTCTTGACTCTCTCTTCCTCTTGAGCCAAAAGTTTGTTCCATTCAGCCTTTTTGGCTTCAACAGCCTCATTACTTTGCCTCTGAAGTTCGTTGTACAACTCTTGTAATTCTTTTAATTGCTGTTGCTTCGCCTTAGTCTTGTCTTTTCCGGTGATTTTGTCCCAAAGGTTTTTGAAAGTGTTCTTTACCTTCTCTGCCCAGTTCTTGAATTTAGCCTCGACACCGTGCCACCACTCTGCCACCTTTTCACCAGCTGGTGATCTCTTAGCCTGAAGAATTATAATTTATCAAATGATTTCGGAGAATTTATTTTTTTTTACTTAGAAATAAAGCTCATCATTCAATGTGAATTGAAAGTTAGAATTTAGAAAATAATACAAACCCTCAAACTCAAACTCAAACTTTCATCTAAATCTCCAGCGGGGCTGGCCTGAAAGTAATAATAAATAGGTCAATGTGACATGAAAATGAAAAATAAATACTATAATTAAGTCAAAAAACTTTCTCGCTTCAAAAAAGGAGAATAATTAATCACACAAGTAAATTTAATTAATACGTACGAATGCAATGGCGCAACCCAAAACGACTAGGAATAAAGCTTTGGTAAACATTGTTGCTGAAGTTTCGAGTTTTCTATGTGAGAACAGCTCGACTGTACCGAAGCTACCATTTCCCGCCTAATTTATACTCTGAGACTACACAGGAGAAATAGTAAACTACTGTTATTGATGTGCACCTGAATCACGATTTTCGTTCTAGTCGTGTTTACTTGCACACTTCGAAAGGAAAAATATTTTAGTATTTTTATGAGTTCTAAGTATAGCACTAATTGATTATCTTGAAAAGTTCTAAAAGATACCAAGTTTTTAGGAAAGTTTTTTTAAATTGCTATGTGAAACTAACACTTTATTTTGGTTGAAACGTTCATAATACGTCTAGAAAACTATTAGGGACTTCAGGAAATTCACTTTTAGACGAATGAAAATTCTCGAAGAGGCCACGAGTTTGTTTTTTCGGGGATTACTCAATCCGCTCATTTAAATTTCAAGTTTACAAAGAATCGGAGAAAAATATCGAGAAGAAGAAAAGTCACTTCCGCCCATTTTTTTTTGTTTTATATAGCCCTTCTCATCGTTGAATCTCTTACTTATTCCAGCCCTCAAATATCTATCCGAAGAAAAAATACTTATCGCCTCTCCGCTCGGTTTTCTTTCATTTGTTCATCGCCTTTCAACTTCATCCCCCAATAACGGTGCCTTCCGAGAGGGATGAAAGAAATCGAGCCCCGAAATAAGACGTCGAAAGAAGAATGAAGCTGGAGGGAGACGTGAAATAATTTCTCTTCAAGACCTCCGAGCGCAACGGCGTGATATACGCAGCGAGAGATGAGATTTTCATAAGATGAGAGAATGGCGAGCGCATACTGAGCACTGTAATGCTCTCCTGCCTTTATGGAATTCGGAATAGTCATGGGCCGCCTTTAGTCCTCGGCGATATTCTTTCAGAGCCATCGTTTGCGACGAGGTGAATTGTAAATTAACTGAAAAATCGTACATATGAATTGGACGCGCGCGCGATAAAGATAGAGAATATGGAAGAAAAGAGTTGGTGAAATTCACTGAAATGCTAAGTAAGAGTTACTTAAAAAATTCAGTACGCATAGTCATATAAAATAATTTTACACTCCCACTTTTATGCTTCTTTCGAACACATGAGATGAGATTTGGAATAAATTTAATGGTCAATAATTGATTTTTTTTATAATTAATACACCAATTAACGTGCTAAATATGCTTTCAATTTTTATTCGCTTGACTTAAAATGTGATACAACAATACAAAGACTTCAACGTTAATTTAACCATCAAAAAGACTTAATTCAGCCTCAGCTAGTTGCCCGTTTGCGCAGAGGGAACCGTAGTTAGTATTGCTGCAAGATCAAGTCCTGCAACTTCTATTCCGGAAGTCCCGGAGTTACATATCGTAACCCCGGATCCGTCATTCATCAACCGCAAAGATAAGGATGTGCTATTGAGGGCAGAAGAACCTTTTCGAGGAGCGGATTCGGCAAATGAAAGCTCAACTCCGAGACTGGAGTAGTGTCAATCTAGCTAAACTTTAAATGAGCTAAAATCTTTGTTGGCTTCATTCAGCTACTACAAAATTATTGTGACATTACAGAAAATAAAAATTTTAAATGATAAATCTTGCATCATCCTTTGATATCCGATTCACCTTTAGTTTAAGTTGTATGTATCAAAGACTCTTGGGAATAAACGATGCAGATTCATTAAATCATTAGTTCATAGTTCTTAAATCTTAGAAAACTGACTTCAAAGGAAGCGTTTTATTAAACACCTTCATAAACAATTCTTTTATTCTAAAAATTTAAAAGTTTGCAAGGATATTTAAGCTGTAAATTAATTCTAATTATTCATATATATATATTTGTTGACTGATTTTTTTATTAAAAAAATATAAAAGTCCCAAATTCTGAATTTTTTATTTTAAATTTCAACAAAATTTTTCAATTTCAATGCAATTTATTTAGTTACTTATTACTTGGCGATATTTCTCCGATAATTACCACGAATATCTTATTCCAATTCTACTTGACAGCCTCTGACCAAGAAAAGCTATACAAATACCGCTTTCCACAAAAAGAGACTCGCCCTTAATCCCCTCATTGATTGAATTCTTTTGTCCCGTCGCGCTTATTCGAAATTGAAATCATAAAATTGAAAAAATGGCCGCTAAAACGGAGGGGGGCGGTGCCGACAGCAATACTACAAACAAATAAAAATGCTGATGCGACCCATAGAGGAAGGTGAAATTTATTCAGCACTCGGATATACTCCGTCGCGAAAGCAGAGAGGGGATGGCGAAAGTATACCGCGGGGTTTAGCTAAGCTTCCACAATTGGAAACGATGCTTTTACGAGCGTAAAAACTCGTAAAACGCCTTTCATCAAACTCGAGCGTCGCGCCGAACGCGTTCGACGTGACGCGAGGGGAAACAAGGGAATATAGCTTTTCGTGAAAAAACCAGTTGTAAAATACATGCAGCGCCTTACGACTGAATGACGCCACTCGAGCGCTGTTTTGCATCATCAAACGATGTATAAATTTTGTGGAAAATTTTACTTCCCGCGGTTATTTTACGGCTCTTTTCTCTACGGCTCTCGAGCTAATATTTAAATAATCTCTGTTGGAGTTTTTCGTTTGCTCAACCTCTACATTACGCTACCCGATAAATGAATTTTAAACTAATTCTTAAACTTTTAGCTCACAATTCCATTGGAATATTCGATAAAAAAAAATTGCATCCACTGCTCTATGATTAATTTATACCAGCATCGCCTTAATTTACAAGCACACTCGCATTTTCATGTCACTCGCCCACTACAACTTTCCCAAGGACTTAAATCTAAACTGTAATTAAAACTGCAGAACAAAATCTGGCGGAGTTAGGCCTGGAGCAAATCTGGTCCAAGCAAAACTTTGAAATCTCCTTTTCCTTCGAAACTCGCAGATTTGTCCCGGCGCATCCGTTAATTTAAATGTAAGCGGATCCGCCCAAGACAGCCTGTGTACCCGTTTTCCTGCTGCACAATTAATTCCTCGGCGGCTCTCTCTCTCTCTTTCTCGCGGCGTCTAGCCCGTCCTTGTGTAAACATTTATGAAAGTTCCTAATAATTCGTAATCCACTTAGGGGAACGTCTCTCTCTTCCGGCTTGGCGACAGAACTTTTTTTTTCTCGCTTTATAAGACTCTCGCCGAGTTGCCCGTCGTCGATTGTTTCAAAGTGATAATGATATTACCGTTTCGCGAACGTATGCTGCAGCTTTTGCTTTAAAAAGTAGGCCGAGTCTTACTTTTTTTCAGATACATATTTATAACTTCAAGAAGTTATTAATTCGCATTCGAATATTTTTATAAGCAATTTGGTTTTTCTCTTTCGTAGAGTGAAAATTATTTTGCTTTTCGATTTCGGAAGTATGATTACTTTTTAATAAAAAAAGCTTGCCTCCTAATCAGATTTTTTTCCCTAAAAACTGTCTCAGAACTGAATAATAATTGATACAATGTCATTATCGGATGCACATTTTATCAAAAAATAAAAAAAAAATTCATCTTTAATATTTTACCAAAATTAATATTTTCTTGAAATTTTCAATATCCAAAAGCAACTCAACGCCGACAGCTATTTGAGCATATAAAATCCCGCCTCAGCCCTTCCATCAAAAATTCAAGTGCTCGAATCCTCATTTTTTATCGCAACCCTCATTCTTTATCCCAACTCATCCTCATCCTCTCTTATGCCCGATGCTCCCCCCAAGGCATTGCGCTTTTCTTCAGTTCCGTTCCGACTTTTTTTTTTCTTTTTGCAGAGCAGCTAATGAATCAACAATTTTCATTCGCGAAGTCCACTCGAAGCTCTCATCCTTTTAATTCCTTGTCCGCTGAAGGCAGGCCGCGCTGCGAACGTGTATATGTATATATATAGAGAGCCGAAAACCGCGAGGAGGGATCATTCTGTCGAAGCTCGGGTTCGTTCCTGTGGGAAATCCGCACGTCCTGAACTTCAGATCACTGCGCAGTCATTATGAATTATTCAGTTCATATTTTCCGGCGACTGCAGCGCGCGACGACTTTCGCTTTATCCCTTGCTGTTCTTTCTTCTTTATTTCACTTTCGTTTTTTAGCCTCCCGAAGAGAGTCAGTCGGGGGCCCCTACCGAGACTCGAAGATGAGGGAATTCATTGAGATTTATCGTTGGCGTATATAGATTTTTGCTTGTTTGAAGATTGATTTTTTTCGAAATCTATGATAAAAGGGTTATTGCGTGCATTATTCATGAAAATAAAAATAAACAGATTCATAATTTTTAATATTTTTGTCGAACTAACGCGATCGAAGAATCTATTAAATTTAATGGAGCTAATAGAGTTCTATATTTATGAACGTATAGGAAACACATTAAGAAATTTAATCAAACTCTGAATACAAAAATATTGGAAACGTATTTTACTTCTATTTTTAAAATATTTTATTATCTTAAAAGGTATGCCTCTCCAAAAATATTCTGCGGTTTTACTCTCCCATCCTGCATTTATAAAAATAACTTTATTCTGGTTCATGTAGAAGTATATGCAACTAAATCAGAATTGCTATGCAGAACCAACGTCCAATCGCTTTCGTAGCACCTTTTGGAATGCGAAAATTCGATTTGGGAATTTAAAAGTTTTCTTGGTAAAATTTTTCCCAAAATAGATTTAAAGTAGATTTTATTACATTTTTTTTTAATGTAAATTGAGAAACCTATTTATACTACGTGTGTCAACAGTTTAAAAGTTATTTATTAGATACTAAAATTACATGTAGTATTATTTTGTAATTGCTTTACATTTGAAATGTTAAAAGCATTTATATATTTTATTCATAATGACGCACTTTTACAAGAAGTTTAGTAATTTAAAAAATTAGGAAATCCATCTTAAGACAAGAAAACAATATCGTTTTAAAAAATTTAGTTTAAAATTTAAAATTCATGAGACTTTTAATTATTATGCAAAAAGGTCAATTGAACTCTAAAAATTTCTATAAATTTTTACATTAACGTCATTATGGGAGTAAATATCGACTTCTGCTTTTTCTCTTTTATCACCTATTCAATGAACTATACCCTAATTTGCACGATTTAATAGTCACTTTCAAAGACAGTTTAAATTAAATTTAAAGAGTGATAACCCTATGGGAAATTTCACTGAAAATTGACCAAATTTTGCCATTTTACAAAAAATTCGCCAAAAATTGGTCAAATAATGGTGAAAACTTCCAGCAGGGAAGTTTTTTAATTAATAAAAACTTGTAAATTAAACTAGTAACGATTTACCTATTTTTAAAACTATTAGTTTTACTATTCACGGAAAATTTAAATGGACCCATCAAAGTTGCCACTATTATGCAAAGTTGAAAACTATAAAACTATTAGATCTATCAACTAATACGTGTATCAGAAATGTTTTCATCAAGGCCGTGAAATCCTGCCAAAATTTCCATAAAAAAATGTGCGTTCTAAAAGTTGAATACATAAATACATTAAACCCCCCCCCCCCCCAAACCTCGATACCCGATTCCGGGCGCTACAAGCCCGAGGAAGCAGCGCTAGCACTCAACTTCCGAGCAGATATACAACCCGGCGCTAAGAAGGAAGCCAAGCGATTGCAGATTCGTACACACGGAGGAGAGGCTGCCTGCGACTACGCGTACAGTGGACGGTAAAAGGGCTTTTGCGCACATTCTGCGAATCCCCCCGCGGGTAACGATCCGCGGCAAGGAAGAAACTCGTAAGTGCAATGGCCTCACGGCTTGCCAAACGCAGAAGGCGCCTGATTTACTTTGGTTTAAACCGAAACAAAAGGAGCCGCGAGACGAGAGGCCTGCTGCGAGAAGGACAATGCCAGACGAGAGAGAGAGAGAGGGCGAGAGAGCTGCACTTTTACCCCGTTGCCGACTTTATCGCCGCGTAATAAAACTCGCCGGCTCTTTCGGGAGAGTTCTCTCTCCCTTCCCCCGTTTCGCGCTTTTATTTGTTTAATAAATTTTATTTCCAACTCTTTAAGTTGTTTGATTTATTATTCTCTGCTTAGCTTTTGTTTCATTTACGATTCTAACGGGTATATCCCTTCGCGTTTTACGATATATAGAAAAGTAAAACGGTCTCGCCCATTAATGACGGGGACATTTTTACCTAGTTTCGTTTGAAGGTCGAATAAGCACACACTTCATTGTACATCACGTGCACGTTTCACGCGCTCCTACAAATTGCCAGCACGAAATTCATAAAAAGTCGTGTAAAAGTGGAAATGCATCATGTCCCGCAATAATATTCCGAGCCGTAAAGTAGCTCCGATGTGACGTTTAAATATAAAACCTATTTTTACAAAAGTCCGAACGCGAAAAAAGATAAGATTTACAGCGCTCGGCGCAAAAAGCGCGGACGACAGATTTTACTTTTTCGAGTGAAATCACGAGGAACGGAGGCTCGGAAAGCAGAGTCCAATATTAGCGAACGAGTTTAACGCGCAAAAATAGGGATTTAATAGTCGAACGGACGACGAATTATCAGGCGTGCTCGCGCGTCAATTTTTAATGAGACAATTCGAAAGACTTTAATGAGACAAATACCGCGCGTCGACGATAAGTCACCCTCCTCCTTCTCCCTCGGTTATTTTCTTCCCTCGGATTTTCCGCCCCGTCTCTTTTTACTTACGAATTTCTCTCTGTCTCTATATTTTATAGCGCTGATTTCGTCAAAAGTCATTCCGACTTTTTCGAGCGACCCTTGCCCGCGACCGCGAAATAACAACGTCGTCAACGTCCGCTGGGAATTTCGCGTTGCCGCGACGCGCACGACGAACGAGATTCCGAGGACGTTTTTACGAATTTTCCATCGCTATTGTAAAATTGCTCTGCTCGTAGGTTTTTGCGCAAACGCTCACTTTTTTTATGAACAAAAATCAATATTTAGAATAATATAAAGCCACAAACAGTATAATTTTATTTAAAACGTAAAAATGAAAATTCATCTTTTCAAGATGCGAAATTCAATCGGTTCACCCCTAATTTGAAATTTTTCACGTGAAAATCTGTTCGTTAAAAATTGCGCAGTTTTTATCGGCTCTTCAACGATCTTCCTTGGTGAGCTGCTATTACGTGCTAATGATCATCGACAACGATCTTCCTCGTACCATAACATTGTAACCATTCAAACTTCAATAAAGATCTCTTTATACTAGCCCCCCTTCCAATTAACTTATTAATAGAGCTTTGAAAATTGGAATAAAAAATTGACTAAACGATATTAAATTGCTATATATCGTAAAAATACATACAGATATTAACTTATACGAAAGTACACTATTTCAGTATGTACTTCAAATATTTCCATTTCATCATTTAATTAGCTTTATTACAAATTCTTTTCGTTATAAATTAAATAAGCACTTGCACGTGTTATTCAATGATACTATTTCTTGGAAAATTTAAAGAAATAAATATATAAATACCAGGAGGCATTATTAATTAATTTATATACATAAAATGTAATAACTTTAATGAAAATCTTCACACGGCAAAGTTAAAAGCCGGAAGTTAATAAAATTGAAACCAAACGAAACTTCAATTCTCCGCGCGGCTTGGTTAAAAAGGAACAAGAGCAGCAGACTCGGCTAAAACCTAAAACAAACACTAGCCAATCCATTCTCTTAATTAACGCAGCCGCGCGCGGGTATCAACTAAATTAGCACTCGGCCGCCGGCCGACACCACCGCCTCGTGACGCATTTCAAAACATCCGCGCTCACCTGGCGTAGCCGCGATTATTCACAAAGACACGGGGCGCTCTCCCGTTACCCCTTAACTCGTTCGCCTTTTCCCGCGCGCGGCGCTTCATTATTATCAAAGAACAACGCGCAGGTTCGGTAACTGCAGGCGGACGGCGCGCTGTAACGTAATCGGCGATAAATTGCCCGAGCAGCCGATGATGGCTCAAAGAGAATCGCGCGAGCGCGCGCGCTGACCGCTGTATATAGGCGAAGGGCTGCTGCGGAGGGAGGGGAGGGGAGAGGGGCAATAAATTTCGAGAGCGACCCGCATTTAGATTTATCGCGCTTCCTCCGGCCCGATAGATAAGGGGAAATTAATTTCCCGCAGATTGCAATTTTTCAGCTGGAAAAGGGCGACCCGCGCGGACTCCGGCGCGCGATGATGCTGCACTTGCTCTCTCTCTCTCTGCTTTAGGTGCTTCGAGCACTGATGCGTGGCTTGAATGTCGAGTTCAGGGCTAAAGAGAGAGAGGATAGTGTATTGATTTTCGACATTTTTACGAGATGATTTTTTTGGTGATCTAAAGTGCGATCGAAATTACTTAAATATTTACTGTTTTTAAGGCTGACATTTTTACGAATTGCTTTGATTTGATTTAAAATATTTTTTTAAAATAGGTTTAAATTACTTGTATGATTTATTAGACTACTGAAATAATTTTAATAGAAACATTTATATTACTAACATTAAATTGATAAATAATGATAAAATTATATTTTTTATACAATTTGAATAATGTTTTATTCATCATTTTTTATAGCATGAATTGTTAAAACATAAAATATAGATGCAATATTTTACTAACATATATGACTTATTCAGCTAAAGTAATTTATATTTTAATAAGAAGCTCTGTTCAATATAAAACTAAAACTATTAAACTTCATTTCCATAGTTCAAAAAACTCACAATTTCTCAAAGAAGTTAGCTACGAAACATATTTTTTAATACCTTTCTGAAAAATAAAGAGCAATGACCCAAATACCCTCCAAGAACCCAAGAATACATTCTGAAAAGTAAAACATTGAAGAAACGAAATCTCGAAAGTATACCAAACTCGGAAAACCAGTCTCCACTAGACGTAATTTCCAAAAGTAAGAAAATGAATTTAAAGTTTCCCAAGGATCAAAAATTTTCACATACTCCCCCGCAACACAGCCATCTCCTCCGAATTCCCAAATTGCACTTCGCACTTCTCCCCCAACGCTTCTTTTAAAACTTCAGTTTTCCGAGAAATCCGCGGCCCGAAATCAAATCCAGTGGCAGTACACAACAATGGCCGCTGCTCCGAGTCAATTATCCGAGGAAAAATATATATCTCGGCTGCAAAGCCGCCACAATGCATTTATCCCTGGATGCAGTTTCCTTTTCTCGACTCGCAAAATAATGTATTTTATAACGAGATTAAAGTTCCGGCGCGGGGCCTCGCACCTACATTCGGCGCAAGAATCGCACGCTAATCGACACTGCGAGGCGACCGAAGTTTTAATTAAACTTCGGAGGGAGTCCGGAGTAACGAGGAGCCCGTTTTCTTAATTGCTCCTTATTACGCGTCGATTGTAACCCGCCGCTGCATTCGGATATTTTTTTTTTTTTCTTTTTCGATGCGTTGCCGAGATTTTCCGCCCTTAAATTTCTGTATTTAGGACCGGCTTCGGGGATGAGTTACCGGCAATTAAGCGAGCCCAGACGTCGCCGGTCGCCGAAGAAAAGACGCCGGAGAAAGAGTCGCTTTTCCTTTTTTGTTCTACTTTCGAGGTGTTTAAAGTTGATAAATGCCGCTATTTTGGAAAAAAGTTACTTTGTAAGAGGTCTATTTCTCTTCCTCTAATCAATGAATGATTCTTTTACATAGTTTTAATTGGCCAGATTTGTTAGAAACTCAGTGAAGTACTTTAAAGAGCTTTTATAGACAGTCTGCATTCTTCTAGTTTTTTAAAACAGCTGAGATTCCTAGTTAACTGTATTCCTATACTGTTACTACAGTTTCAAGAAAATTTTATAAACTCCGAGCGAACGTTCCAAATCCCAAAATATATTAAGCTTGCAAAACTTGGCTTTCGCTTATGAACATTTAAATAACAATTACAACCGAAGCTCGAGAATTTCGCGAAAGTCCACATCAGAAATCATCGAACTAAATAACAATACCCGAGTCTCAGCACCTTCGGGCAAGAGTGCAAAAGCGCAGCAAAGCTCGGCCTAATTTTTCCCCGCGCCTTTTGACGCCGAAATCCAGGACAACTGGCAGCGTCGTCTCTCGAGTCCGAGACTTTCGGGAGCGGATACGAAAGCCTCGCGCTTCTGAGAAATGGCGCGGATATATAGTTTTCCTCCTCTTTCCCGCGCCTTTTCTCTCTCTCTCTCTCCCTCTCACACACACACACCTGGCAGCCCTCGGATTTACGAGCTCGCGAGGACGGATGAATAATAGGCGGCGAGGTAACGCGCGGCATTATTTGTGGGAAGACCCTTAACCTAAAAACTAATTATCAAACCCCTTTGACTTTAACGAGCCCCGGTCTTCTTTGGTCCGAGGTTTATTATGCGCGAGAAGAATGGGGCTTTTTTGAGCCGCGACGGTACTTCGGACACTCGAGAAATTGGAGATTTCGAGGGAGGAGGAGGCGGTGCTCGGAGCCAGTCGAGTTTTTAAATTAGCAATTAATGGTGTATTCATAAAGTTTAATGCCGCGGATTATCGGCCGAAATTTATGCACACAGCTGCTGTTTAAATTTATTAGTTAGTTTACAACTGAATGCAAATAAGATTTACGAAGCAATTTATTATTTATTAGTTTTTGCGCGGTCTTAATCTAATCTTTTTCGGGCTGCTCAATAATCTAATGTATGGGCTAACTTCATCAACTATTTACGCGCGAAACTAAACACGTACACGTTGAAACTACAATGAAACATCAGCTGTTTAGAATATGTAGATGAAATGTGAAAGTTACGCAACTTTCGAACGAGCATAAACTTCATAACAAGTTATAAACGAATTCTAAAATGAATCAATAAACGGGAAAGATATAATAATAATGCCCGGCCCATAAAATTCACGACATTAACTTTTTAACAGGGGATAATTTTGCGAAACAATTACACTTACACATCGATTTACGAGATTTAAACAATAAACTCACACCCTTTTCAATCTAACTTTTCAGCTTGAAATACTCGCAGGTCGGCCAATGACGGTAAAAAAGCTAAACCGAAGTAAAACTAGTCTCAGCCCTCGAGGATTTCTATAAGGACTGTAAACTCAGCAAGTGAAACAGAAAAATGTCTATTTCAATATTAAAAGGACGTCGCCGTAAAATATCTGCAATCTTAAAGTAGAGTTACCGCAGAGAACTGGCCTCCTAAGTATCATTAATTCTTCTTATCGCGTAATCCACGGGATTTACCCGGATCGATGTTCCACGAAGTCGACGAAACACGAGTTCAGATAAGCCACACAATCCATTCGAAACGTCTTGAGGCGAAAGGGTCCGTCAGTCGTATGGACTGAAATAAGACACTGCGGATGCAATTTATGAATGGGGCTCCCTCGCCGATGTGATTTTATCTGGGCTTAATCAAATTAAATACCGCTTCGTTCAAGTAATTAATGTCTTATACAATTAAAATAATGCCATTAAACTCTACTCGAATTAAGAATTTGATCACAAATTGCGCTATATAATTTTACTTATAGAAAAAAAAAAGAAAATTTCTGAATAAACGAAAAATCTCTCACATTAACTAAAAAAAAAGCTTCAAAGCATTAAGTAACAGCGGTTACTTCCTAAAAAGCATCTACCCGGGTGAATAACCCTTCCCGGCCGAGCCGAGTAGATCGACCAGCGGCATCATTCGGACATCCATCTAATTAGCCGTCGCGGTCCTCCACTCAGGCCGATTGAATTTGTACGACCTTTGGCGACTCTTATTCACCGGCATTTACGAGCGGCCCGTACTCTTATCGCGTGCTCCGCGGTGGTATATATACCGAAAAGGTGGATTTCGCCGCGACGGCGCTGCAGTTACCGCAACTTTGCGTTTTAGGGCTCGCGCGCCTGTAAATTTCAACCACCGCCCCCCTCGCACTCCCGAAGACGTTGTGTGCCGGCCGGCCGTTTGCGAGCAGCCGCTCTCTCGATATTGCTCACATTCGGTTTTCAGCGGCCGCGCCAGTAGTGAAAACTTTATCGCGCCAGCCGGCCGATATCGCCGCCGGGCCGCGGGACGTACTTGCCGCGTGGCCGAGGAATAAAGGGGGCAGGTGCACTTTGGAGGGAGGGAGGGCCGGTTTAATGTTAGTTTTTAATATTGGAAATGAGGTGGTGAACCGATATGTAATTAGTTGGAAGTTTGGGATAGAGGTGTTGAAGGAAACGAATACTTGTTAAAGATTCGGTTCAATGGAGACGAAAATGTCGAAGAACATACAAAACGTTTACTGTCGTTTAGAGCACTTCAAGATCTTTATTTTGAAACAGACATTAATATGGGGAAAGGGCGGGAAAAAGAATTATAAGGTTTTGAACTTTCATGAATAACGTGGAGAATATATCTAATATATAAAAGACTTTCAATAGTCTGAAGACCGCTAGCCATTAATCTATGGGGATCTTCTTAAATGTATAGAATAATAGTATTTGTTCACAAAATACTCTTGAATGATTTTGAAAAAGTCTATAATTTCAGCAAATATCTTCTAATTTCTTTATTTTGTGTGTTTATTGAACCAGAATACATTGCAATTGCATGGAATTCATGAACGAACGTATATAATATAACACGCATCCTACAGCGCCACATAATGTATCTGTACATAGCATATCAAAGTCATTTATGAATGAAAAAAGCATATCGAATTTCTTTGACAATTTAAATTACAATTTCAGGGCAGCGGCGAAAAAATAACGAAGAATAAGTAGTATAAAAATTAGTAGTAGCATATTTTATTAAATTCTTTCACTCCTTTTTTCATTAAACAGCAAACTTTAATAATACTTAAGCTTCTAAAAGCATTTCAGCGAATATTTCTTTCTTATATCATCTTATTGATTTTTTACATAATTATGACGTTTTACATAAACACTACTTACAACCTAGCATTTGCAAATACAATGACAATAGAATACTGTTTTCTGCTCGTATTAGTGTTTTAAATATTCAATTTACTTCGAAACTAAAAAAAATTTAATTACTTAAAGTCATGCAAAAGTTATTTATATAATTATTACATATATGAATAAATTGCGCTATTATTTTTGAATTAGCAATTACTAGTTCTATTAAAAATACAATAATAGATAATAAGTACCCAAAAATCGTAACAACTTTCAATATTTTGAAAAAAGAATTATTAAGCGACAGATTAAATGTTTTGCGCGAACGTAGAGAATAACCTGTTAAATCGTTCCGATTAAATTTATAATTAATACCTGATTCGTAAGTTTTTCTTAAAATTTGAGTAAATCTTTCAACGTAAGGTGATCCTGGTTCGAGAAACATAGCCATTCTGTCATTTCTAAACACTGGTTTTCCAATTTCAGTTACAGAGTCATTTACTCTTTGAAGAGCGTATGAATAATATATTAAGCTTTCAAAACAAATAATGTTCCTTTCTGTTCTCAATTGTTCAATGCACTCTACATTTTCCATTCTCGTGACTTTGCGAGCTATATTACTTAAATGTTCGTCCGATGTATTGCTAAATATACGATCAAAATTAAAATCATAAATTATAGCAGGTAATTCGGACTTATCTATATCACCATAAGTATCAAACGGTATTGAGCCTTGTTCAAGATTAATATTTAAAACTATGGAATAAAAATTTTGGGAATAAAACATGGAAGTAATAACTAAACATATGAATAGAATTCTACTACTTTCCATGATTGAAGATCTATATACGGGAATGCCGAAAAGTAGTACAACAATTTCAAAAATTTGACAAGGAATAGGCAATATTTTAGACAAATTTGCTGCGTAAAAAAATCCGAAAATGGTAACCGGAAGAATGAAAGCATAAAACCAGAATTCTACTGGAACATGTATTCTTGTAATAGGCAAAAAAGGAACAAGAGCAATCAACTGTTCAACTTCATATTCCACTTCTTGCAACAGTATTCCAGTTTCATTAATTGACAAAGGTATCATATTAAGAAATATGTTTACACTAGAATTCTGAAATATACTGCTTACCTTTTTCACAGGTACGTCATTATGTTCGCGTATTAATTCGAATAAAGTTATTTTGCAATTCATAGCATCAATTAAGGTTTTGAAGATGGGATAATTGTAACCAGATATGGCGGGAACAGAGCTATCGTTTTTATCCACGCGTATAAATGGATAATTATCCCAATAGCCGACTATAAGTGTAAATCGATTGAGGTTTTGTAACTTATAGGGAAGCACACTGACACCAGATTTTAGTGATTTCTTTTCAAACATGGCGTAAAACGGATTGAAATAATAAATAAACGCCTTATCATCAAACGTATTGTTACTTAAATCCAATGCAATTATCGAAAAGTCTAAAAATTTTTTCCACCAAGCATTTTTTAAAATTAACTTTATGACATTCATCGAGTGATTATTTTTCAAAAATAAAACCATCAAACACTGAGGCCTTGGATTCTTACCAGACATTTTTGCAATTAAATCAGTCAGTGAATAAATGTCATTGAAGTAGGTTTCAATGCCAAATATCAAGTTCAATGTCACATATTTTGGATTTTTATACAATGGCAAAGGTAATAACGTATTGTTATTTATTATTATTTCTTTAATACTAACAATTATACTTGGAATTTCTGTTACTAGTTTTTCTATAATAATCTCTTGTGCCTGTATGAATTTTTCAGTACCATACTTACTAGTGAACAACGTAAGTTGATAAAAGTCTAAATCTTGAACAATTTGTTCTTTAAGAATATCCACCCAATGACTTTCCAAGGCAGCAGCAAAAAAATGACAATGAATAAGTAAAATAAAAATTAATATCAGCATATTGTATGCAATATCCTTTCACTTCTTTTCTGTAAGACATAAATTAAATGATTAATCAGGAAACCTTAATAACACGTACTAGATACATTTAAGCAAATAATATTTTTATATAAATAAATTAGTATTCGCAAGTACAATCACAAAGACGGTCATCTCAAGATTTAGAGCACGTATTAATGTTTTAAATATTTAACTTCCCTCTCAACTATAAATAAATTATATAACGGCTATCTTCTAATTAAAAGAAATGTATCTTATAATTAATAATTATTACAGCAAATTAGTTTATAGTTTTCTTACCTATTAGACTGAAAATGGGGGTTATAAATATTGAATAACATGCATTTCGTACAATTTTGCTTGCCACTTGAAATTTCTGGTACTATTTTTCATATGCATTGTTCAAGACGGTAAGTACTATTAAACAATGTAACTTTATAAGATCGTAAATCTTGAAACAGTCTGTTTTTTTAAGACATTCACTTCAATTTTTCAATGACAACGACGAAAAATTTACATTTAACAAATAGAATAAAAATAAATTTTAATTTATTGACTTTTTAGCTTGTTTTCATTACTAGTTGAACACATTTTAGGATGCAGTCTATTTTTTCTTCACGGACAACTAATAACAATTTTTTTTTCATTCTCCTAGAAATAGTTCGATTTAACTAATAAAGTACTATTGATTTACCATTTACATGAATAAACATAAGTATCTAAAAAATTGTTAACGATAAGATCATCATTTCATTTGCTTAAAAAATTGATTCTGCTAAATTATTTATGCTTATGTTTGTAAAGTTACATTATTCTAGCTGTCAAAGCAAGCAAGTGCATGTGTGCCGTTTGTATATTTCAACGTGATTCATTTATTTTAACTATTTTAATAACTCGTCCCTCCAAGCATCGACTGCCAACAGCTCAAAGCAGCAAGCATGAAAACAATTACCCGTACCCAACTTCCAACCCCAGTTTTTGTCCACGCACTTTTCCCCGCACAATAGGTCAGTCGAGCTCGCAAAATTGAATGAGATTATACAATCGCGGGCCAGCAGCGGCAATCACCAGCGATGTGGCTTAATTTCAGCCGGGGCGGTCAGACATCGCCATTCGGTCGCTTGGCGAAGTTGAGCGCGCGCGCGCGTCGGGACGGAGGCAATTTTGAGCGAAATGCGGGGAGGAGGGCGGAATGCTTGCGGCCGGGCCGCGATTGCTCGCCACCGAATTTTAGCCCCCGCCGCAATTTTCGCCGCCGACTCGGCTAATGCGCGGCTCGACCTTAGTTGCCGGCGCAGTATGCAAAGCTCGCGAAAACAAAAGCGCTGCTGCTGGTGCTGCTGTACTGCTGCTGCTGCTTCGATGGGAGCATGTGAGAAATTTCTTGGGCGCTGAGCTGAGGGTGTTAATTCGAAGTCGGGGGAAAGGGCAGATGTCGGAAGATGAAATGCCAAAGACGGGTGGCGTGTTTTTATGTAACTTAGGTTTCAGTCGTTGGAATTGGACGAAAAAAAAAACATTGTTGGCAATTGATACAAAACCTTTCCTAAGATAACTTTCAGCCTCTAAATTAATAATTATGACAGTTTCCGTAAATATAAAGCGCGACTAGGGAGTAAAACTACCTCTAAAATGTTGAAAAATCGATTTTATTTTTGATACAAGAAAACGAGTTATCCCTTTTTCTCTTGACGGCATATCGTGTAAGATATAAAAATACAAAATTAAAATTTTTTTCGGTGAAATCGAATGTTAGAATATCTTTCCAGAGGGGTTTGTAATGGTTAAAATAAAAATACTTTTAATTATTACAAGTAAAAAACAAACATATTAATATTTATTTTTATATTAGGTTTAAGATAAATAGGTTTAAGATGATAAATACAAAATTAAAATAATACAAAAAAAGAAAAGATTAACAAAAAGAATACAATACACAGTTTATACATACAATACAGAGTATTTTGAGTGAAGTGCGATTGTTCAATTGGATTTTATTTTATTTCGAGAAAGAACTTGTTAATGAACGAAATGAATTTGTCATCAAGTCGGTTTTGTGTTGCACGTAAATTTAAATTAATTTACGTTTCCTTGATTTTTAGTTAGAGCAATAAAAAGTTTATACCATTCATTCAAACTATTACGATTTGAAATTATCAATATAAGTATAATAATTATATTTGCAATAATTTATAACGTTTTTTCGTTATGAAAAAATAGATAATAAGCAGTTATTATAAAACACAGCTATAAGCGTCAAATTAATTAACGTAATTTCTCGATAAAGCTTCCAAAATGTACCATTAAATAAGGATTAACACAATTATCCAATAAGCCATTTAATCGGTAATTGTCGTTATTTTTAGACGATTTCCCGAAAATTTGATAATAACCGGAGATCCCCCGGTTAAATTGCTCGTTTCACCTACATATCGGACGTTAAAACGAAACGATTTGGATGCGGAATGAACGATCGATTATCGATAGAAATCTTACTATTGTACTTCTCAACGATGTGCCGCGCGGCGACGCGACGTCCAGCAGCGGCAGCGTCGGATATATCGGAAAATCGGCGGATCTCTCCGGCGGGAAATGCGAGCATTTATATAGAAATTTTCGCGAACGGGCGCCGATTGTTGCCCGCGAAAGAGAAATTTTTCTCGTTTCCGCGAAATTGCTTATACATTTCGCCAAGAGAAATTCGCCGTTTTATCAATTTCGTAAAGCAATTTTTGAATGAATGAATTTGTCTTTTATTAATATTAGAGTATTCAAAGAGAAGTGTAAATTTACTGCTTGGATATAAGAGGGCGCATAAAAAATTTAATACAATTGTTGATTAGATGGTAATTTTTATTCTTATCCCGTCATATTGAAAAAATAAGTCCAATTATCGAGTGGTGATAAAATTCAGATAAGTTTGATAAAAACAAGATACGAAGTTCAATTGATCGTTGCATTGATAATTGATAATTGCATAATTGAAGTACGAAAAGCATACTTGAAAAAAAATTCATTACTCAATTTAAATGAATATCTAAGTGATGAAAAAGATTTAGTATCAGCATTTTTAATAAAATAAGAATTTGACCCGAGAGAAAAGGATAAAATCACTCGGGAGATTAAAGTTTATTCAAAAAAGCCCGGATAGAAGCGGATTAACTGGAAGCTCCTCTTTACCATAAATGTTGGCCCTGCGCAATTAAAGATTTTATAGGCAAGTGTTATTCGCGAACGGCTTAAATGAAAATTCAGAAGCCGGAGGCGGCGGCGGCGGCTCCCTCCCGCGGCTTTTACGATTTTCGTACGAGGTCGTTTATTTTATTTTTAAGGCGATGTGGAAATGCATAAAATGCACTCACCGAATCGTACCCGAGTACAAGTATCTTCCATTAACGCGCGACTCTCGCGCATTTCGAGTTATTTTCTCCAAAGAGATTCACGCGCTCTCGATCAGACCCTTTGGCCGAACGAATCCGGGTCGCTGTTTACTTAATAAACCAAGCTAAGTAGGCTCGGTCGTTATGGAATAATACGTGCCAGTCGGCGCGATAAAGTGCTTTTTAATTATGCTGCCAAGCTTTTGTTATTAGTTGAGCTCTAATCTTGCATTGAAAGATTGTTTATCTTAGAATGCAATGAGCGCATGTATAGAGAAAAGCACGCCCAATTTACGCAAAACAGAATAATATTGAATGCGGGAAAAGAAATCTCATTGAAACGCTTTTGCAACTTCAGTTTTCCATTAAAAGAGTTTGAAATACATTTATATTATCCACCCTCACGACGCGTATTGAATAAAAACTTTTTAATTCAGAGTAATGGATGTGCGTAATTCCCAACTCTGAGCCCTTTTGAAAAACGAAATTCCGCAAGAAAATTTAAGGTCTGGATAATTCATAATCAAATCTGTAATAAACAAATTTGTCTGATTACTTATACAAATACGAATGCAAACGTCGAAAGCATTCGAAATTGGCTCAATTTGGCACAAAAGACCTCTTGCAATCCTTAAAAATCTCGGCTAAAAAGCCATACATACAGAGCGAGTCTCGCTCAATATTCGCTGGCCGCTTCTTGCGCCTTCGGGGCAAAACGCCTCGGCAGCCGAGAGTCCGCATGCGGACAAATGAAATTCAAGCAAACCAGCGGACGATTGGTCGGAATGACATTTGGTAAGCAAATACGCGCTTTTCCCTCCCGCGTCTTCCGTCGAATTTTCTCCGTGTTTTGCTCGCCGCTGATTTCCGTATGCAACGCCGTGTGTATTCAATGCGACGTCGTTTGAGGAGACACACATGCCGCGAAAAGGAAATACAAGCGCGATTCCGGGGTTGGGAGGCGAAAAAATATTAGATATCGTATAATCAAGTTTTCGAAGATTGGAAAATGCAGTTTTAAAGGCGGGCGTCGAAGGGGTGTATTTACATTTTACGAAAAACGAAACGGCTCGTTGAAGCAACTAAGTTGTAAGGCGATGATAAAATGTTTACGCCGGCGGTGAATGTCGCCATCGTTGTGAGAGTGCGACCCTATAAATACTTTTCGTTTGGCGCTCGATTAGTAATTAAATTTACCGACAACGGCGCCGTTAACTCGAGTATTGGACTTTAAGTAAAAGGATATCCGCTCTTTAAAAAAGAAAATCAATTATTCGCGCTGGGAAATTCTGAAAGTTTTACTCTCAAATTACTATTTTCACCCAGGAACTCAACCAAAGCGCTAATATAAAAAGCACTTCAAAAATATTCCGAATTATCCATGAACGGTTATCTCTTTTCAATCGTCAATTCGCTGAAAATTCCCGTTCCATAAGGGGTAACAATTTTTCCTCAAGAACCTCGTATGAATAAAGAAAATGTAATTCCCCACAAAAAAAAGAGAGAGAAGAAAATTCTCTCTCGGATTATCGTCTCGCGTGCAATTGCAGCATCTTCAGCCGAGCGACTTTTCATTTTGCGTTCAGCTCTCGCGTCGATTATCATTTCGCCTGCAGTTTGAAAGCGCGCGAGGAAAATCTCTCTCCTCCTTCTTTCCTTTCCCGCAGGAAATACAATTTTCCGGCGCGGCGCGCGAAATATCCCCGGCCAGGCGCCGCCTAAAATGGACTCTTCTTGATTGCCGGGGCGATGATGCTGCCGGAGAAAAAGATGGGCCTGTTTATACGGTGACTGGGGTGGGAAAAAAAGAAGTGCAGCTTGACAATTGCGGAGGCTGCTTTTTTACGATGCTCGACCCTCTAATTTCGGACGGTTTTCACAGGAGAGAATGTCTTTCGCGCTGCATTTCCTCGGGGATTTTTTGCGGCCAGCTGCTTTGGTGCTTACTTTGTCGGAGTTTGCTTATTTTCTTAAAATTAACTTTGAGGTTAAATTAGGTATAGCGAGTTGAATTAACGAAATTTTTAAGGGAAGCTAAATAGTGAAGTAATTGGTTTAGTTTGCAAAGCTATGTGGAACTCATTTTTTAACTTAAAAACCGTACGCAATCATTGATTTTGTAACGGGAGAAGTTCTACCAAGGCGGTCTTCGTGCACGCGGTGCCAAGTCGCTCGGCACTTACCTCCGTATCCGAGAGCACCCCGACGACGACTCGCGCCACGAGTCGCCGCGACCCGTTGCAACGTGAAGAGGCTTCGCACCTCTCGCTTTGATGTGTGTTTGTGTGTTTTGTATGCGTGCGAGCTGCCGAGCTCGGCAGCTCAGCTTTTGGATGCGATCGTCGTGATCGTATTACCGCGGGGAAGTGGCGGTATTCGGAGCGATTGTATGGCAAGGTAGAGGTAGCGGTCGAATAATGGAACGCGAGAAGCTGTTAAAAACGAATGAGCATCCATTCTTTCCGCTAGTAAATAAAAAAGAACACAAAGAAACGGATTCGCGGATAGTGTTTGCGCTCGCACGGAGAAAAGAGGCTTCGCGTGAGATCGGTGCGCGTGTGCTCCTGACGCATTCGCGCACTACAGGGCGACCGAATCCATCCCGTTTTATCTCCCTCCCCCCTTATCGCCGTTCACGCTACCCCATATGGCGCGCGCCGCAATTAGGCTAAAGAGTCGCGCGCGGGCGACTCGGGCTCGCGGAGACGCTATTTTAAAATTTTCATCATTGAACGAAATGTAATCAATTATTTTAGTTTATGAATCCAAAATAAATTCTGTACAAAATTAACTCTAACTTTTATCAAAATTAAAAATATTCTCAGCCAAATCCGACTCGAAAAAACGATATCGAAAGCCAGAAATGAATTCATCTTCGGCAAACGAAAACGATACTCGCAGTCGAAAATCTCAAAAGTCAGCTTACGGGACGGACGGAGCCTCGCCTCCCATCGGCTTTCATATTTCACCGAACCGACAAGGCTTTAAAACGCGGAGCAAGTTTTCCGGCGTAATGCGTCGAGCTTTCGCTGCTTTCTTTCCGCGCTTGCCGTTCTGTTCTTTGCCGCGAATGCCATTCATCTTCGTGACGTGAAATTTATTATTTATAACGACGGCGCCGCTGCTCTCTCCCCCTTTGTTCCGCGGACAAATTTTATTTTTTTGTCAATCCTAAGCGCAGTGATGCAGTTTTCGTTTTCGACTTTTTTGAATTATATTTCAGCTGTCGCTTATTGTTGCGCGTATTAACAATTTATGGGTAAATAGGATGCAGGAATATTTTTTTGGTTTTAACGTTTGAAAATGAAATGTTTAAAATAAAACGTAAAATAATAATTTAGTAAACTTTATCACTATTATTTTCAAAACTATTTAAAACTGTTTTTAATCTGTTCTATCGTCATTAAGATAATTCCTTTTACAACCGAACATTTACCCCGAATTCGGCTGCAAAATATTAAGAGAAAAGACTAAATCCACCGCCGTTAACTCGTTTCTCCTCGCGTTTCTCTCCCTCAACAAGAAAAGGAAAAAGAAAAAAGCTACCCAGCTTCCCCGAGAATCAATCTCCAAAGGCTCCCTGCTCCTGCAAATTTCACTGCATCCTCCACGTCGAAGCGGAAAAAAAGCAGTCGACAGGAGAGAGAGAGAGAGAGAGAGAGAGAGAGAGAGAGAGAGAGAGAGAGAGAGAGAGAAAGAGGTCCAGCACGAAGAGTCGCACATACGTATACACTAGTATATATAACACACCGAGAGCCGGGCGATTTGTTCCAGCTCGAGGGAGCCGGCGAGGCGGGAAATTGAATGGTGAAGTCTTAACTGGATTTCCGAACTATCCGTAATCTATCCCAATATCCCGGCCGCGGAAAAAAAAGTTAACAGCCCCCCCGGACGCCCGAGAGCGAGAAAAATAAAGTCTCGAGGAGCACGCGCCGGATATCAGGTTGCCGCCGCCGCCGCCGCTGTAACTTCGATTCTGGCAGTTCTCTTTTCGACCCGCATCGGTGTCGCGCGATAAACAATGTTCCGCCCGAGTTTTCTAACGGAGATGCTCGCGGGAGTTGTAATCCGCGGCGGCTGATGATGCGGAAGAGTTTATGTCTGGCTTTTCCGGGGATTTTAATTATATTCGCCGAAGGAACGGTGCGATATGATACTTTTTTTTTAAAGTTTCAGCTTCCGATATTCCGGCAACGTTAAATTTTGGACAATTATCATCATTTGTGCGCGCCTACTAAAAATATATAAGTTTTGCTGTTACAGAGAGCACTAAAAACTTTTTAATGGCTTTTATAAGAGAATGCAAATATAAATCGCATTAAATCTCTCGAAGTAACTAATGAGATAGTTCAGTACATTAAACAAAATTTTTTACGACCCTTAAAGGAACAATGAATATTTTATCGTTCTCCAAGTGGCTTGAGTTAATTATACTTATTCGAGTCTTCAAGTAAATCACGGAATTCGAAATTAATCACAGCCCACTGCTTCGAGCGTCGAATCCAAAGCAAAAAAAAAAAAAAAAAATCCGGCAAAATCACCCACCGGCACAAAAAGCGCCATATTCTCCTCGGCGCGGCGTGCGGCTGATAATAATACACCACCTGCGTGCATCGGCCTTATTAATCAGCTGACGCCCTTTCCATCAGCCTCCGCGCCGCGCTAACGATTTCCACGCGCGTCCCGCGGGCACACAGACTCCGCAATCTCGGCGCTCGCGTGGCGGCAAATGAAATTCTTTTATAATCCGGCGGAGGCTTCTCGCGGCCCGGGTTCTTTTCTACCGTCCGCTCTCATTGTTCTCGGCGACGGTGCGCGCGGTCCGTGCTGCGGCTTCGCGCCGCGCGGGAGTAAGAAGATGAATTTTTGAAAATTTCAGAAGATATCCGTCCGCCCCCTCGCGCGGGTAATGGCTTTCGCGTTGCGCTTTTGTTCGCGGTACATCTTTTCGCGGCCGCGCGCCGTTGTACTATGTGCTTTGTATCGCGGGAGGAAGGAGCTTCGTTTTATTTTAGCGTTATTTCCCTCGCCGTTTTGGGGAGTGCGTTTGTAGCTTCAATTTTTAATGAATTTTTATCGTATTATTGAATGATATTTAATTGGCAACGGAAGGTTTTCTGTTGGTTTAATTTGTTAACGAAATAAGAGACGATAAATTTTGAGGAGTAAAACATCTAATGAAATGATTCACCGCGCCGTAAACTTGATAGATATTAAAAAATGTTTTTGTACCTAAATTATATTAGAGAAAGATGCAATAAATGCAAGCATGAAACTTTTTAAACATTTTTATTAATGCTTTATTTGCAGTTATTACGTCCTGAGACGTACCTTTTTCTATTCTATTTGTTTAATTTAATTTAATTTAATATTAATGGATAAATTAAACAAATGGACAAAGAAAACGGTACTTTTGAGAATTGTATACTGCATTTTAATTTTATAGGTATAAAAACACAAGACAATCTCATCATAAAGAGTTAAAAGCAGTTTAACGGACGAATAAAAATTCGAATCCCATGAAATAGTTGCGTTAAACAGTAATGTAACAACAGACCCTCCCGCTGACCTTTATTCGAAAAATGGCTTTCCCGAGTACGCAGATAAATTGCAAGAGGCGTGGGGTCTAACGATTACGAGACGCCGCTGTCATAATGAAGGTCTGCCTCCTTTTTTCACCTCTATCTCTCTTCCGCTTGGCTCTCCTAAACTAAAATAATCCCTCTCCTTCTCTCCGTCTCCCTCGCTTTCATTACAGAGGAGAAAAACGCTGGTCGGTTTTCCTTTCACGCCGGGTCCGAATGCTCACTGGACGATTGTACAGCGATACACTAAATACAGGATGTACGAGGGGCAGAAAGAAAACAAAATAATAAAGTCATAATAAAGTACAGAAAATTTAAAAAGAATTTCGGGGTAACTAACTTCAAACAAATAATGTTCTTTTAATCAAAAATAAAAATTATTGTAACAAAACGACAGTATTAGGAATAAAATAAATAGTTTTATTATTTTTCATCATACAGTAATTACGGTGATTCACGTGTAATTAAAAGATCTCATACAATATTTAGTGGGAAAATATGCGCTTCGTTTTTTATGTACCAAGCTTAATTTTTAAACGATCAGCACTTCAAATTCGACTGGCATCCATGCAATATTTATATTTTTAAATTTATAAGATCGCTTGTACTATCACATCAAGTTAAGGCACAAAATTTTTACTTGGCATTTTTTATTTTTTATGTTTTCTATAAAAAAGTTTTCAGAATACTAGTAAGAAGTGAATTGCTGATCGTAAAAAGATTTTTCAATTTTTACGCAACTAACATTTTTTAAGAAAATAAATCTTAACATGCGACATTCTATAATTATTAAATTAATGATATCGGTGTTCTAATTAGTATTGTAATTATAATTACAATCACTTATATTTTTTATTACATGATGATGACTTTAACAAAGCGAACCTTCTAATTAAGTGATTTGTTACATAATTTACATTGTAGATTATGTGCAAACTGACAGAAACTCCAAAGACTAACGAAAAAAGTGATTTATTTTATATTTAGATCCTATATAAATAATACCTTATTTCTTTAGCTTTCAAGACATGATTTTGGAATCAATTTTTAATTTACATTTAAATACCACAGTGTCAAAAATATAGAACATTAAAAATTGATTCTTAATTAATATTTGTACAAAATAATATAAATATAGTACTAAGTAGCATTTTAAATATTATTAATAATTTTTCCTGAGAAATTTTACAAGATCGTATTATACACAATAATTTCATTTCAGGTTATGAATTTTGCATTACTTATCTGAGAAATTTATCAAAAAGTAATTTAAAAATTGATTATTCTTAAATTTCTGCTGTGAATCTTGAAAGTAATATTTTAGGATTTTGTAGGCATAAATACAATAATAAATACAAAAAATTTATCTTGAATGTATTAATTTCCTACTTATCGATTTCCTATGTTAAATTTCAAGATATTCATCATTTAATAATTTCATTAAGCAATAACCTATACTTTTAGAATTATTGAAAAGTATTAGTTTTTTTATTGCTGCGACAATTTGAAATATGCATTTAACAAGCTAAATTAGAGATCTAAAATCACATACGATTGAAATAGAATAAAATTACATTTTATTAACCATTTAGTGTTATATTTTCATAATTCTTGGAAAATATTTATGAAATTCCTTTATAAATTTAAAGTATAAGTTTAAAGAGAAATCAATTCTAACCTTCATTAATAGTAAAACATCAGGTAATATAATATAATTAATAATTAATTCATAAATATTTTTTATTAAATACATAAATTACAAAGGTACACAACAAACAAAAAATACTCTACACCAGACTGGTCCAACATATTAATAAGTGTTTTGAACTACTCAACGCGAGTCTGGCCTTTATTTTTCTGTATCACACCCGTATTTTAAGATATCTTAATTTTTAGAAACGTTTTTGTTTTTTGTGTACCTGTGTAATCTAATGATTCATATGAAGAATAAAAAATGAATAAAGAATTATAAAAATAGAAAACATTAAGTGATGACTATCCAAATTAACCATAAACCTTTAAAATTTATAATTACATTTGTAATTTTACACTATTCACAGCAGTTGAAAGTTATATACTTCATGCAAAATGAAGTAAAAATAGAAGTAATTTTGCATTATAGTGTTTTCAAATACTATTTTTTAGAATGTCACTGTGTACTTCTTCAAGGATTTTTCGTCTTTTACTACGTTGAATTCAATGAATCAGAAATAGACGGGGTAGATATACTCTGATTGAGTAGCTCATTCAGAGATGTTTCTGAAAGTTCTTTTAGTATATCATCCGTTTGTTTAGAATTCCAATGCTTTTCCTTTAAATGATCGCCGTAGGCGACCCTTGATATGAGAATTTCGTGACAAACTCTGCACCTGAATTTCTTTCGATCGGATTTTTGTTGAGGCATCATATGTTCCTGCATATGGTGCGTTCTTTCTTCCTGCGTGCTAAATGACTGCTCACAAACTAAACATGTATACATTTGTGTGCCAAGATGCGTAGATATGTGATCCCTAATTTTAAGCAAATACAATTATTATTATATTTATGACTTACTAATTAAGTCTGTTATTTCTTCTTAATAAATTAAAAGATACGTACATTAGACTGGCTTTTAAAGAGAAGATGTCTTGACAGTATGGACAGTTGTAACACTTCTCCTGTTCTATATGATTTTCCTTTCTTGTTTTCTTCTCATGAATCTGATTTGGAACGTCTCCATCATGTTTTCCGTGAATTTGGTTTATATGGTTTTGAAGCATGTCTTTACTATCAAAACGATCTGAACATAACGTGCACATTAAGTTATTAGCAGTTATATGTTGATCCATATGAACTGTCAATCCTTGAATCCGTTGGAATCTTTTTGAACATGCATGACATCTTAAGTCACGTATATCTACGTGAGAAAGCATATGATTTCTAAAAATTTTCAAATCAATCATTTTAATCAATTTTATGAATAAAACTATAAATAATTAAAAATTAAAATTAACTGTTTAGTAAAAAAATATTAAATTATAAATTTTAATTAAATCATAAAATTTGCGATTACAATTTTAATATTACCTTAGATTTTCTTCGGTGTAAAAGGTCTTCGAACATAAAATACACAAAAAAACATTAATGTCTGTATGTTCATATAAGTGCTCTATAATTGTACTACTGGTCACAAATTTTGTATGACATATTGGACAATAGAAAAAGTCTTGATCTGAACTAAGATGCATTTCAATTTTATGCTTTAATACATCAGCATAAGATTTGAAAAATCCTCCTGAACATAATGCACAAATTTTTGGTATATTGACAGATAAATATTTTACTAAATTTTGCATTCGGAGTTCAAGAATCTTCTTACTCTCATTAGTTGGTGATAAATTAAGACTTTCATTAAACGACAGCTGTTTCACAATTTTTTCCATTTCATTGTCTACACTAAGTTGCATTATGGCATTAATATCATCATCAATTCTCATTGGTAAATTATCAGACATACTTAACCAATTATTATCAGATTTTTCAATACGCTTCATGTTTTCATCATTATGTTCATTATTTTTAAATATGACTTGTTTTGGAACCTTCCTTAGATGATTAAAACTGTTGTCATTTTCTACTTTCCTTTTAAGCCCCAATTTTGTAAACGGTTGTTGTTTTTTATTTCTGAGAAAATTAGACTTTTCTGAATTATGTGGTTCAGAATAATGAATTCTATCAGAGGTATTGCTTGTAAAATTGTTTGAGCTTTCCGATGCATACAACGACGATCTATCATCATTATCGGTTACATTAGCATCCTGTTTAAAAAATTTTAAGTTATTAATTATGTATTTTTTAATATTTTTAAGGTGTAATTTTATTTTTAAAAACATACTTCTCCCTTGACAGCTGCAGAACTGTAATTCATGACTGCACTTAAATTTTTATAAATGTCTGAGTTAGGTAAAACTTGAATGGATTTAATTTCAACACCTGAATTTCTTTTCCGTTTCTTTTTGGCATTGCGACTTCGCCGTTTAGCGTTTTCTACTTCTAATCTAGCCTCTTCTGATGCATACTCGACTTGGTATTTTTCTTCATCACTGGATGAAATAGCATCTGAATGATCTTTAGCTAATAATTATTCAAATTTAAGTGATTATGAAATTTTATTTTTCAATTTACAAGTGTTTAGTTATAGTAATATGTAATCAAGTTCTTTACCTTTTCCTAAAATATATTTATCAAAGCTTTGATCAACATAATTTGACTTATCAGCTTCGGCTTTAATGTTATTATCCAAAGAACTTTTTAGTGTCTTCTTTAACTTTATTTCTGACATTTCACATTGATCTTTAAAGCAATACATTGAATCTACAATGAAAATACATTTCTTGCACATCATCTTTGGTAGCTCATCATCTTTTAAAACCTGAAAAAAAAAAGAAATACTTTATACATTATAAAAATATTTCTTTATTATATACATAGAAATAAGTAGAAAAGCTATAAATTTGATTAATTATTAAAATATCTACAATATATCTAATTTATAAAAAGAAATGTAAAAAGAAATTTATATAGTACTAACTAAATGTTAAAAAATCTGTGCAATATTGAAAAAATTTTATTTTAAATTGTAAGTAGAATAGAAACGCAAAATTGACTTTACAAATTATCAGAAAAATCTTGTTTTATGTAATATAACAATACTAAAAAGATAACTAACCTCAATCCTGGTAGTGTGGAATAGTTTGTCAGGCAAATTATGCACATAATAGTCGTTAGAAAAAATCGGTACCAACTCGCCAGAAGTGGCCAAACAAGTCCTACACATTTGCTCCAACATTTTACGAATTTATAATCCTAATTTCAAGATCGAATATTGCAATATAATGCAAATTGCACATATATATACGAGTTGATATCAACAGTCAAGCACATAACAACCAAGATTCTACCATGATGTTATCAAAACAACTGCGTGCGAACTGGGATGGCAGATGGCGGTATATCTATATCTATATGGCACTGCTACTGCGCCGTGCATAAGGTAGGCTGAGCATGCGCAGTATCATATAGCTATCTTCCATGTTTTATTCGCACGCAATTTAAAAGTTACATTTTATCGTTAGCTAATAATACTATATTTATATACATAAGCACATAATAATCTTAATAATCGTATTAATTTTAAGACTAACATTTATATCTTTAAATTAAAAGAGTAAAAAATAATGAACATTGAATTTAAATGCAATAAGATAATCAACTATGATGAATCAACTACTTTAATAACCACGCTTATTACTGTATAAGCACAATCATTATACGCCTGTTCTCCAACACGACAACACAGCAATGTTGCAGTTTTCGGTTTTTCCGCATAAATGTCATATGTCGATGTCGTAAAGTAGTTTAAGATTTATTTTGAATCTTTTATTGTCTAATAAATAGTATTTTTGCAATTAAAGCTTAATTTTCTTTTTAGAAATTTTATAGAACACTTCCATCTAAACTGAATTATTTACATTTATCCTATCAAAAAAAATCTAGATTTCCATATGAAAAAATTAGGTAGTATCAGATCGATTTCGCTTAAATTTTTTGAATGGGAATGCAGGATTTTTTTTAATAGGGTAAAGGACATACTAGTTTTTAAGAATTTTCTTAAAACACTAAAAATAATAATTCTAATATGATTCTACTTTTTTAAAAGCGTTCCGCCCTATTACTTCCTTTTTTCTCATATTTATATATATAATAGGGAATTAAAAAAATATTGCTTTTTTGAAATAAGATTAGTTTAAATATTCTACTCAATTGGCTACTATAAAGAAATTAATACTCATTAAAATAATTTTTATAACAAATTCTGTATTTCAATTTGCTTTGGTTCGATTTACTCGTTTTTTTCTGAACAATACAACAAGTGGTACTTATATTATATACTTATCTATAAGTATATGAAATTGATAAACGTTTATTTACATTATTTTAAATTTCTTAAATTAATTAATTGTATTTTCTTAAATTGTAGCGTTTAAACAATAAAATAATGACGCAAAATAATACCATATCGTTTTTATTATTATTCTTAATCTATCAAGTTTAAGTTTAATTGTTTTTTTATTTCAAACCTAAGTTTTGTGCACAAAAATTTTTATAAAATCGCTTAAAAATTTACATTTACTTTCTCAAAGAGAAGGCTTCGTAACGATGAAAATTTTTAATTCTAATATATATATATATATATATATATATATATGTATATATATGTATATGTATATGTATATGTGCATATGATAAAATTTAATGTCTGCCATATATATCTCTTAAACGCGTGCATATATCGCGTTGAAACTTTTCAAATATTTCAGGTAAGTACAATCTAATCTAGATTTTGGAGCTGATCAGTTAACATTTAATAGCTTTTCCAAAATTTTTAAATTAAAAAAAAAATGTTGACTTTTTCAGCCACTACTTCTACTGAAAGTACATATTCGAAATCGAGTTATCACAAAACTAGTTCCATACTCCTCAATACGTAGTTGAACATTTTTGAAATTTAAATTTTGATTAATTTATTCTTATTTTCTAAACCGTTTCTGAGACCTGATTGATTTTGCTCATCTTTCTATATATTTATTTCCTGGAAACTTTGAATTTGATATAAGATAGTGCATAAAATCTATGAATTTATAGTTACAAGGCTACACCCATCCCAATTTTTATGTTATTTATTTTTTAACCACCTTATTTTTAACTGATTTTCAGCTTTTTACTTCTAAATATCCTAGGTGTTATAATTTTAAATACTCTCTATTAAATTAAAGAACAAAGCTTCTTTTAATTCTTTTTCCAGGTATCGAAAAGTTTTTCCTTTCTTTTCTCCACGAAAATTGTAACATTTCTTTAATATTAACCGACCGAGCGTTAGCGAGTAAGGAATACCGTTAGTTAATTATTATTAAGTTTTAATTTTGAATATTTTTATAACAATTTTATGTAAAAATCGTTAAAGTTTATAAAAAGTTCGTATTAAAAATATAATCCATAAAAAATCTAAGAAATCATTCTCTTTGAAAAAGCACTCTATCAAATCAGTTGGCAGCGATTTTTAAAATTCAGTCACCGACATCAGAGTCACCATCACCGATAGCATTAAGAAGATGGAATGCTATACCGAGAAAAGCAGTTCCAACTAAATCTCCTGCAGCAGTTAAGTAAGGAATTGCAGAACTATCAGGATCCATACCTTTAAACCACATCCAAACGACGATGAATCGAGCAATATACAACAACAAAATAACCTAAAAACAAAATAGAATTTAAACAATTTATCATTATTAATGTACATATCAGGGTGGCTTTCTATATTTATTTTAAATAAAAAAAATGATAAATTATATAACTTTCCAAAAGTAATAGCAGTAGACAATACCTGTAGTAGTGCCGCTGTTAAATAAATTGTCATAAATATAGGTGTAAAAGAAGTATGTCCTGCTTGTAAGCAACTAATTGTATAACTAAATATTAAGTGACCAGGGATGACCATCATTAGCAGTACTCTAGCTGTCCTTGCATGACTTCCTAAATGTTTACAAAAAAAGTAATTTTTTTATAAAAGTTCAATAATCTGCCCTATTATCACCTGGATTCCATTAGTGAAATATAGGGCACAATGTAGGAAAATTATAAATTTTAAATTACCTGCTGAAAAAAATACTTGGAAAGGACTGACACAAATAGCAGGCACTTCTTCTATACCATTATTTTGTTGTTTATGTAGTGATGTAGAGATTCGACTAGCTTGAACAGCAGCAAAATTACCTCCAACACCATTTATAACAAGTTGAAAAACAGCAATGCCTTTGTAGCTTGAAATTGTATAGTCAAGAATTAACCCTCCAGCGCTAAAATATTAAGAATTCATAAACATATTTAATAAAAGTATATTCATAAAATTGTTTTTCTTATAGAAAATTAAGTAGACTGAAAGAAGTAACCTGCTAATTAACATGGCAGATATTACAGGTGTCCATCCATGATCTAAGACTTCTTTTGTAAAAGGATTTTTTGCAGCAATATATCCCCAAATAGGAGTAACCAAAATGCAACAAGTTATTATAGTTGGTGCAATCCATGGAGCAGTATCTAAATTTATTGTAAAATTTAAAAAATAGTATACACTAATTTTACTAAATAATCTTTTTACTTTGGTAGAAAATATTAAAAATTATGTGCTTGTGTGTAACTTTTAGACCTTTCGGTTACAGCAGAACATATATGCTCCTGTTATTCTTTATTTATTTGTTCATTGTATTTTAAAAATTTAATCAATTTTAATGAGTGTTTTTGTTTATAAATTATAATAAAATTCAAATAGGAAAGCTTAAGAGTTATTATCAATATTTTTGTATATTAGAAATTAATTTTTTAGTTTCATTGCATTGCAGAAATCATTGTTTTGCAATTTAAATAATGCAGCTTTAAAGAAAAATTTCAACATTTATCATATAAAAAATTAGTTTTTATTTGTATCTAACTTAATGTTTACGAAAATTTAAAATAATGATTTAAGCTAATGCACTTTCTAATAGGTATTTAATATTAATACTATTAAATGTATGTCAAAAAATTACCAATTGCTTCATACAAAATAGATGCTACCCAAGAAAGTAAAGCTAAAGTTGTCAAGTCTCCTAATGAAGCTGCAATTGGTGTTGCAACATTATCTGGATTAATGTTCATACGCCTTGAAAAAAGAATTACAGCAACCATAACTAGACCAAGTACAAAACTAGCAATAGATGCTGTTACTAGAGAACTTGCACAAAGAAGTAGTCCATGATGAATATCAAAATGAGCTTCAGGAATCCATCCAAGAATTACAGCTGCTAATGAAGCTAACATTCCAACCACCATAGCCTGACATTCTATTAAAGCTAAATTTCCAACAATTAAGCTCCATTGCTGATTCTTTGTATCCATATGTCCAAGGTTTGCTTGAGTAGAGAGACGAGATGCTAATGTCATCTCAAGATTTCCTTTTAAACCTAGTAATGCTGGAACTAATATATAAACTTCTGAAACTTCTTGATATACTGCCCAATGCTAAAAAAAATTTTGATAATTATTGAAACAAGATTTTAAATGATTGTGTTACAGAAAACATATTTTTCAATTACAAAATACATTTCATAAAAATAATTAAATATAATCAACCTGAACAACATCTAGAAGTAGACTTGCAGCAACCATTCCAAATCCTGCAAGTAAAAATGGAATGAACATTTGGACAGAAATGGACCAAACATTTTCATCTTCTATTAATCCATCTAAGCTTTTTGAAATTATTTCAGGTTTTTTAGTAGGTGTTTGAGAAAATGAAGAACCTATCAAATGTTTTGTATCATCGCTAAAATCATCCTCTGAGTCGAGTTCCAGTAATTCCATCCTAATATCCGACAGGTCATGACCAAGAGGTTCACCACTTCCTGAACCCACCATCTTTTTTCTAAAATTAGAAGATTTTTTCCCTTTGGATTTTCTTTGATGTATTTCACTTGTATTACTTTTATATTTTGATGTAGATTCTGCATTGTGCATACTAAGTCCAGAGGGCTAATGATCACTACAAAACTCTGAAACAAACAGAATAATGTTTTTACTGAAAGTGTTTCATTACTAAAATAACAAATTTCATCACCAAAATGATTTAAATAATTTATAAAAATAATGGCGATATTAGAGTATAAATGTAACAAATTTAAAAAAAAATTATAAAATAACACGAATTTATTTAAAAGCATTTATTACTTAAAAATGAAAATTTTTTTTTTGTTTGATTATTTATTCAGATACTTTTGTCTTCAAACTTTGTTACATGCGCATGCATAATGACTTAAAAATTTCCGATCATACGTACGTACATATATCATTGTTTATTATCGACTATGTACGACGTTAACCTTCAGAAAATAAAGTCAGACGACAAAACTATCCCAAATGAATTTTTTAGGACAATTCTGCTTAAAAAGAATTCATTTGGGATAGTTTTGCCGTGTGGGAAATGAAGAAAAACATCAATTTATTTAAAAATAATCGTTTTTAATGATTATTCTTTTTATACTGTGTACTTTCAAAATTTACTTACTGCCAACAAAAGAAGTAAGTGAAATTTCAACGAGGGCGGATGATAATGATAAGACTTGCGATAAAAGCTCTGTTATCTTATATTTCTATTTGATAAGGTAAATAAACGATTCTGCAGCTACGTATTGTTCAAATTTCAAGTTATCTTTTTACAAATGATGATTAAAACCGTAAAAATTAGATCAAGCTTTTCGAGAGTAACCGAATCAAAATAAGCGAAGCTTACATTCGACTCATTAGATCATGCATCTGAAAAGAATTTGAATCAATTTATATAAGGCGAGAACTAAAATAGATTCGATTAATGTTATAGATGGCAAAGCTGCACGCTTACCTCTTGATAGTATTATAACTTTCAGGCGAGAAAAATTCGCCGGAGCCATCTAGCATCATAAGGTTCTCTCGGAGCAGACAGCCCAATTTCTGCCATGCACACGTACTCACGTTACGTGTTTGCATACACTTGAGACTTGACACTGTAGATTAAAAAGACACTGTAGGTCAGACTGTTAGGCTGGTGCTGTTTGCTGCCTGCGTGGCTGCCTGATTTGCGGAGTACGGTTGTGATAGGGAATGTCGATTGTCGGGCGCGGTTCCCTGCACAAAGCCAGTTCGACAACTTCGCTTAATTGGCAACATTATATGACACGTGTTTTTTTCGGCACAGATGGCATGCTTGAAACTGCATGCGAGCTACCGGCAAAGAATGGATTGGAAAGTGATTGTCCTCTGCAAGCTCAACTCGACTTGCAATTCACATCACTCGTGAACAGAGACGCGCACGAAAGGCGCGGGCAATTTAAAATCAGTAGATACACCGCCTAATAAACAATGTAAACCGAAGAGTTCAGAGGAAAATATTTGTTTATTAATGAGTTAAATAGTCAATATTTGGTAACTTATATTTCAAAGTGTTGCAACCAACGAGAAAAAGAGTTTCGAGTTTTTAAAATTAGAAAAATGTAATAACGAAAAAAAATTTTTTTTTTGTTTAATGACTTTGCGAATACTGCCAAGATTTCATGTGCAAATGTATACATTTACCAAAAGAATTTTATTTTAAAAGTATGTACGTATTTTTATTAAATTGTCTGTTCAGGCGTCGACGTATAATAATTGTAAACTGAGCCGAAAGGAGAACACGAACGCGGCACCGCGCGAAAAGTAATATTCCAAAACCTAACCTTAAAAAACTCGGAAATATACAGAGGCATCGGCGGCGGGATCATAATCATAACAAAACGACGCGTGCAAATAGCTCGTGTTATCGTACGCGCATACATGCATCAGGAAGCCAATCGTGTGTGACGTTTTTCTGGTTTTCATGGTACGTCAAAGGGCCACAACTTCTCGCGCCTCAAAATGGGCGACATTCGGGCCGGTCTCGAGGAATTGAACCTCGATGTCACTCTCTTTGCCAAAGTTAAGTACTACGTCAGCGGCGAGGGTGATCCTAAGGTATACCGCTTCTATATTTATTTATTTAGATTAATATTTTCGATTTCCTGCGCTTCGCACGTTTGCATCGAACTTTTTATAATCGTTTAAAACGTAGTTTCACTGATTGCCAAAAAAAGAGGATTAGCCAATGAAATTTGATCATTGTTGACAAAGTACGCTTTTTTTTTATTATAGGGTGTTATTTTTCATGCAACCAGTGGTGTGTTCTTTTTTTTAAATAATGAAATAATGATTCTTCTATTGTTTATTTTAACCTTTAATTAGTAAAGTATGTATTTATTTCAGTTTGTAAACATATATTCTTTAAACATATATACTTTACTTCCTTTATTCAGTAAATGAAATTCTATTTTTATTTTTTGCATCAAAGTTCAAAACATTAAATTTATATTTTAGATTTTAAAACTTTTACAAGACGGAGGAGCAGAAAGGTCAAATTACTTCAGTGATTATGTTACTCACTTGATTGCTGGCAATGAAGCTTTGGAAAATGACATTTCTGCAACTAAAGATTTATACGAAATTCCAGCTGTTACACAAGATTGGATTTTATACTCCGTAAAATGCAAGCAACTTCTTCCGTATCCTTTTAATAAAAAAATATTAAAGATCAATCACTAAGATATTTTAGTAATTTAATAAATAATATTAATTAAAATTTGTTATTTTATTTAAATTCCTCGTTAAGTTTCGATTATTGCAAAAATATTTAATTATTTACTTCTTTAAAAAATACTCTGGTAAGATTTAATTGCAATAAATTAAAAGAATTAATATTTTTAGATGCTGTCAAATTAAAATTGCTTATCATCGAATACATATTTACATGCTTAGATTATGCTGCACAGTTTCATTGATTCATTGATTCTTAACAATTTTTATTATCAGAACTCACTATTTCTCTCCAGAGGAAAATCAATTGTTTTCCAATGTAAAAGCTTGTATTTCTCAAGTCAGCCGAGCAGATAGCAAAGCAATATGGGCAATGATAACACTTCAAGGAGGAAAATGTCAAGTGCGTTTAGATCGGTCTTGTACTCATTTAATAATTACTAAGGCTGTTGGAGCAAAATATGAAGCTGCTTCAAGACATCAAATACATATAGTTACACCTGACTGGGTCACTGAATGCAGCAGAAAAGGAAAACTTCTGGAAGAATCAGAATATCATCCTAAACTATTATTACAGCCTTCTCCTAATAGTTCAACAGCTTTAATTACTGGATTTATGGATGAAGATGTAGAAAATACTGCTGCTCAAGAAGAACAAAATCGAACGAAAGCTATGTTGGAGCAATTAAAACAAAGGATGCCTTGGAATCAGCAGAAGCCCCAGCCAACTGTCACAACCCAAGCAGTAGCTCAAAGCCAAAGCATTACATCTACTTCATCAGCTACTTATCATCCTACAACTACTCAAAATATAGTTAATGCAGATGTTCCAGATCAATCGTCACAGCAGCAGCAACAACAACAACAACAGCAGCAGCAGCAACAACAGTTTCCATGGACATCAGCAAATACAGTTCAACAAATACAATCAACAAATACAGTCGGACATGTAACAACAGCAAGCAATCCTGCTTCATCAGTACAAAATACTGTTCAGCAAAGTGGATGGCATTCTCCAGGAGTTCAAGCAAACATGCTAGCAATGAAGTCTCCAACACAACAAGAGGTTGTAACCACTACCCAAATGAATAACTCACAAAATTTACATCAGCCACAACAACAATTAATAAACCAACAACAAGAATTACTTCAAATGCCGCAGCAAAATCAAATGACTCAACCTTCTTCTGTAACTCCTCAAGCGATAGTCTCTCAGCAGCAACAAGTAAACACACAATTACTTCATCATCAGCTATCATCCCAGCAACAAATGAGCACTCAGCAGCACGTGAATTCCCAGCAGCAACTAATACCTCAGCAGCAAATAGTGCAACAGCAACAACAAATGTTACCTCAACAGCAAATGATTAATCAACAAATTCTACCTCAACAGCAGATGCAACCTCAACAGCAAATGGTATCCCAACAACCAATGACTTCCCCTCAGCAACAAATGGTGCCTCAGCAGCCTATGGCTTCGCCTCAGCAGCAAATGATGCCTCAGCAACCTATGGCATCTCCGCAACAGCAGATGACATCGCCTCAACAGCAAATGGTATCTCAACAGCCAATGACTTCTCCACAGCAACAAATGGTGCCTCAACAAACAATAAGTACTTCTCAACCACAATTGGTACCTCAACAACCAATGACATCTCCGCAGCAATTAGCTCCACAGCAACAAATGATTCCCCAACAACAATTGGCGCAACACATGGGATCTCAACAACAAATGGCGCCTCAGCAACAAATAGTTCAACAGCAAATTTCTCAACAGCAGATGATATCGCAGCAACAATTAGGGCCTCAGCAGCAAATGGGGCCGCAACCAATGACAGCTCAGCAACAATTAGTCTTACAACAAAAACAACAACAATTGCTACAACAACAGGTTCATTTAAATCAACAACCTCAGCAAATGAATTTACAACAGCAGCAAAATCCAGTACAAAAACCACAGCAACAGCTAACACCTGAACAGCAGATGCTTCTTCTGCAGCAACAGCAAAAGATACAACAAATTTCCCAACAACTTCAGCAATCAGCACCGCAAGGTGCGCAGCAATTTGTAATTCGAGAAGGCCAGATACAACAGCAATCACCAACTCAATTGATAGGCCCAAATCAACAAGGTTTTATGGTCCAAAGAGATCCTCAGTGGCAGCAGCAACAATATCAATTACAATTGCAAAGACAGCAGCAACAGCAACAGTTAGCAGGACAACAAAGGCCAGGTGGCCAATGGACACAACAGCCTCCACAACCACCAAGGCAACTTATTCAATTAGATGCACAGACACATCAACAATTGCAACAATTAGATCCTCAACAAAGGGCACAATTTATACAGAAAATTCAAAAGCAAAAAAATCTACTTTTTCAACGACAGCTTATACAACGACAAGCACAACAACAGGGACCACATATTGCTGTTATCCGCAGTCCTGGAAAGCCTGGACAGCCTGGTGGTATTCAATGGGTTTCACAGCAGGGTGGCATTCGACCTCAAATGATGGGACCTCAGGTATTTGTAGTAATATGTTTTATATTCAAAGAACTTCTTTAGTAGCTTATAAAAAGTTTTAAAACAAATTATTTTAATATTATTCTAAAAAGTACAAATTTTACGGCAGTTAAGGTTTATTTTATAACATAATGTATTTTCTCATGGTATCTTACTTGTTTACAAAATTTTGTATTTAAGCTGTTTGACCCTAAACTTAAACACAATATAGTTATTTACATATTAAAGTATGTTGTCAAATATTCATAAATTTTACAGATTTTATTTTCTGGAATTTCAAATTCTCAATTTTTATTTACTTAGGTTTCAGGAGCACCAGGTCCAAAACCTGCTCAAATGCACCCAAATGTGCAGCCTCCAGCTCTTACTCCAATAAATCAAGGAAACCAAGTTGTGCTTCAAGCTGGTCAAACTCCTCCAGGGCCTCAAGTAGTGCAAAACCAACAATTCCCCCAAAGTCAACCTCTCACGCAGCAGCAACTTGCTCAATTACATATGCAAAAACAACAGCAACAAATAGCTCGAATGCAGCAACTGCAACAAATACAACAGCAGCAACAGCAGCAACAACAGCAGCAGCAACAGCAGCAGGTCGTTCCTCAAGAACCTCCGTTGACAACTATTCCCGGAAATGCACAAATTCCGACGGATCCGCAACTTGTTGTTAATGCCAAAACGAAAACAGCTCTGGCAAATATGCTTACAAATAGATTACAAGGTGGAACCGCAGAAGGTAGTGCAGCAGGTCAGTTAAGACTGATGACAGCTCAACACAGGCCACCGCCACCGCCTTCTCAGGATCCTCAATTGTTAGCTGCTTATCAAAGGAGAACTTTAGGCAATATTACTAATGGCGCACCCCCAGGTGGTCCAGTAAAAATGCAATGTGCGCCTGCTGTTGCACAGCAACCCAAGGCGCAATTTTACGGCCACAATCCTAATTTAAAACGTTAGTATGAATTTGAAGTTTAGCCCACAAATTATTTTACTTTAACTAACTCAATATACTTTTATCATTAAAGCAGTGCCTCCAGATGTGTTCCTACTAGGTTGTATTTTTGTAATAGTTGAATATGATGTAAAGAGTCCGGACGAAGTGTCGGTTTGGAAGCAAGTAATCGAGCGACACGGTGGTGAAGTTGAACCACAATACTGTGCAAGAGCAACGCATGTTTTATCAATTACACAAAAGCACCCAATAGTCGTGCAAGCACTACGAGAAGGCAAACGTTGCGTCAGTGCATATTGGCTTTCCGATGTAGTCAGCAAACAGCAAGTTCTTCCACCCTGGCATGCACTACACTTTCCTACACCGTTTGGCTTAACCGAGTTACCATGCAGCAAGCAAATTATATCGTTGTCAGGATTTGAAGGAGAAGAACGAGGAAAAGTTAAATTTATGCTGGAAGCAGTGGGAGCAAAATTCACAAAATACTTTTCTCGCCATAATACTTTACTTGTTTGCAGGAAGTAAGCATAATTTTGACTAAATCTTGTTGAAAAATAACTTGAATTGTATTTTGTTGAAAAAAATTTTAAACGACATTCTAATTGTAAATTATTTTCAAAGCAATATATTTTTACATGAAAGAACAATTATTTATTATTGCTTTTAGGCCTGATGGACCAAAATATAAAAGGGCACGCGAATGGCAAATTAGTGTGGTGAATGCTCAATGGCTAACAGATTTACTTTGTGGACAAATGAGTGCTTTGCATCAGTCAGATGCTCCCAAATATCAACAGTTTAGTTTAGGAAATCCATTTAGATTAGATTATTCACTTGTGCCTCATCTAATGGGTAAACAAAGTTTTTTAAAAAATGTTATATAAAATAATTCAGAATTTATAATTTTATTTTCGTTTAACAGCTGCGTGGAAAATGCCAATAAATATAACACAAGAGTCTTATGATAAAGTGAGAAATGTTGGTCAAGGTCCAAATGCAATGAGAAAGTATAAGAAACCTAAATTGGATTCACCAATGACAAATAAAGATCCTCATTTACTGGGTCTTGATGAACCAATTGTCATTAGCAATCCTAACCCACCGCCTCCAGAGAAGCAACCTAGAATATTATTTTCGGGTATTAGTCCAAAGAAACATGCAAAAGTAATTATAATTATTTCCTAATTTAATGTAAATATTTAATTTTAAAATATTAATCTTTTTCGTGAATTTTATTTTAGCGCATACGAGAATTAGGTGGTGCTCTTGCTGAAAGTTGGAGAGACGCTACGCATCTTGTTATGAATTCACCCATGAGAACAGTTAAGCTTCTTTGTTGTTTATCGCGATGTAAATATATCGTCAGTTTACAATGGCTCCTCGAGTGCTCAGCAAAAAATACTTTTGTTGATGAGAATTCCTACGTGCTAGGTGATCCTGAATTTGAAAAGAATTTTAATTGTAATATTGAAAAAGCATTGGCTAGTCCTAATCGAGGAAATATACTTAAGGTAAATTAATTTAGTATGAATTTTTAACTGAAATAAATTTAATAAAAAAATGTTATATTCAGGGGAAAACGTTTTACGTAACACCAAGCGTTATACCTGCTCCATCAGCGATGGCAGATATTATAGAAAGTGCTGGCGGGGTCATGGAAAAAACAAGAAGATCGCTCGCTCAAATTCAAGAAATGAACAATGGAAAATTGGATTATATTATAATCTCAGTAGAAAATGATTTGCACTTGCTTGGTGACGTTCTTAAAGCAGAAATCCGTAAGTATAATAATTATTTTGCAATCTTGACAAAAATTAACTGTTTAATGATGATATAATATCACTGTTGAAAAAAAAATTTAATTCTATGATGTTTTTAATATCCTTACTCAATCTAGTTTAAGTCTGAAAACAGTTATTTTAAAAATAATAAATTTTGAATACATTAACCGACGTTTGCTAAGTAAAAAATTATTTTTAGGAGTATTCAGCGCAGAAATCGTTTTAGGAGCGATTGCAAAACAAATCTTCCAACCCGAAACTCCTCAATCTTCGTAGATGATATATATATATATACACGTAAAAACATAATTGAAATTTATATATATATATACATAAAAGATTTTATATACAGTCATTTTATCAAAACTATATTGGAATGAATTTGTGAATAGTATTCCAGAAAAACTACTTTCGATGCGTATCTCTCATGAGACAATAAAAGTTTAATTTTATAATTATTTAAAATATTCATTACATTTTTGTATATACATAAAAGCTTTATTTTATTCAAAGTGACTATTTGAAAGTGTATACAATTGCAATTTAATATCATTTTTATACAAAAATGAAATATCAACGTTGAAGAATATGAATAACAAGTCGATTTCGATCAATACTACTCAAAATATATCTTTATATTATATAGACAAAAGTTAATATATAAAATTTTCGAAAATATTAATTTTTGTTTTGTATTTTGATAAAAAATAGTGATTTCTATTTTGAATTACAACTTACAAAAAACATCTTTATTTTTGTTAAATATTAAAATAAAATATCTATTTAGAATATTAACGCATTACTTTTTTCAATACATACAAAATTTTAAAATTCTTTATCTTAAAAATCATTTTTCAATGATTATTATTATTATTTAATTACTTAATACAAATATTATCAAAAAAGTAAGCTTTAAAAAATTTATAAACATGAATTTTAAACATTTTTAAATGTAAATTTTTGTATGTTTCTGAAGTATTCTTATTCCTAAAGTTTTTCAATATTATTAAATACATAGTTTCTGTAATCCAAATGCATCTGCTAAAAATTGAAAAGGTTTTTTTTGACAAATAAAAGCATGATATTTAAAAAATTTTAATAAAGTAATAAGCTATTTAAAACATTGTTATTAATTGATTTAAAATGTATTATAAATTAGAAAAAAAATTATGATGTGATAGGTAATAAGGCAGTTAACAAGGTAACTGCAGAGAGGCAATATATTTCAGACATTTTAAATAAATTTTAATTGAAACAACAAGTAGAAGTTATTAATTACAGAAAAGTTTGTAATTTAATTTTAGAATTTACGTTTTTTCTTAAAATTCATTATACATGCAACTTCGTAATCAGGCTTAGATTTACCTATAAAATTATTACGTACCTGCAATCTACATAAATGAATCGTCAGCAAAAATGGCCAATAAATACGTACGCACATGTATAGGTCTTTGGTATAGGCATACATAGAAGTACACGTGTATGTATACTCTCCGTTCTTCTGATGTGTACATAAACAGCCATATGTAATTGCGTGCAGAGCACGCTGTTTTACACTATACGTTGATATAAATACTTAATTTGTATTTAAAAATGGTAAGTAAAAATTAAAAATTTGATTGATTTTATTTGTCAGTATTAAAAATCCGGTAATAATTATCGCATACTATTTTAATAATTCTCTAGTAACTGTTAACTAACCTTACTTTTCATTGAGAATTGCAAATTGCCAATTATTTAAAAAAGTTATTTAACAGTTTATTAAAAAAGTATGGCAATTTTGTGATTGGATTTTAATTTTTAAAGTACTTTTTGTATTTTAATAATAAAGGTAATAAAAATATGTTTAAAGTAAATATATTAATAACCATTTTAGGGTACAACTAATGAAAGGAAAGGTACATTTAAAGTTGAATATTTACAAAAGATTGAACAGGAAGCGCAGTATAAATGGGAAACCTCTAAGATATTCGAAACAGATGCACCTGCTCTACCAAAAAAGAAAAGGGAAGAAAAATTTTTAGCTACATTTCCATTTCCTTATATGAATGGTAGATTACATTTGGGACATGCATATTCAATATCAAAATGCGAGGTAATTTATCTAGAAGATTTTAGTTAAAATTATTCCTTTTATTTAAAGGGTACAAATAATCTAATTACCTTTATATTAGTTTGCAGCTAGATATAATCGACTTTTAGGAAAAAATGTACTTTTTCCTTTTGGTTTTCATTGTACAGGAATGCCTATCAAAGCATGTGCTGATAAATTAAAGCGAGAAATGGAAACTTATGGATATCCACCTCAATTTCCTGCTTTTGAAGAAGAACAAGTGCAAGAATCCAATAATGATATAATCATTGTAGATAAAAGTAAAGGAAAGAAAGTAAGTTTGTAAAGTAAATTAATATTTTATAAAGTGTTTATGTTTATAGACTTATAATTAATTTTTATTTTTATAGAGTAAAGCAGTGGCAAAAGCTGGAACAGCTAAATATCAGTGGCAAATAATGCAAAGCCTTGGTTTAAAAGATGAAGAAATTAAAAATTTCGCAAATGCTGAATATTGGCTTGATTATTTTCCACCTCTTGCAGTTCAAGATTTAAAAGCTTTAGGTCTTCATGTAAGTTGTGATAAATAAATTATATTTGTTTTGTTAAGAATTTTTTCAAATCAGTTTTACATGTAGGTAGACTGGCGACGCACTTTTATAACTACAGATGCCAATCCATTTTTTGACTCATTTGTAAGGTGGCAATTTGGCCATCTAAAAGAAAGAAACAAAGTCAAGTATGGCAAGAGATATACAATTTTTTCACCCAAGGATAACCAACCATGTATGGACCATGATAGAGCATCAGGAGAAGGAGTTGGTCCTCAAGAGTACACTCTTATAAAAATGAAAATGTTAACACCATACCCCAAAAAACTTCAGTAAGTATTTTTTTAATTTACTTTTGTAGATAAATAATTTGTAATAAAAAATCAATGTTTTAGATCTGTTTCTGAAAACACTCCTATATTTTTGGTAGCAGCTACTCTTAGACCAGAAACTATGTATGGTCAAACAAATTGTTGGATAAGACCAGACATGCGTTACATTGCTTTTTCAACTGTAAATGGAGAAGTTTTTATTTCATCTGAAAGAGCAGCAAAAAATATGTCTTGGCAAGGTTTTACGAAAGAAGAAGGCAAAGTTGATATCATTACTGAATTAATTGGATCAGTGAGTAATGTTTTTATTTTAATCTATTGTGATTATTTTAAAATTAAATTATAATTAATTGTGAACATCAAATTAGGACATTTTAGGTGTATCTTTAAAATCACCAAAAACCTCATATGATATAATTTATACTTTACCAATGCTTACCATTAAAGAAGATAAAGGTACTGGCGTTGTAACATCTGTACCAAGTGATTCTCCTGATGATTATGCAGCACTTGTCGATCTAAAGAAAAAGCAACCTTTTAGGGAGAAATATGGCATAGCAGACAGTATGGTTTTACCATATGAGCCTGTACGTATATTGAAATTTTACTTGGAGTTACAAATCTAATAATTAAGAAAATTTATTGTATTTCTGCAATTCCTATTTTAGATCCCCATTATTGAAATTCCGGACTTCGGAAAATTAGCAGCCGTTACAGTATATGAACAATTAAATATTCAATCGCAAAACGATTCAGTAAAATTACAACAAGCTAAAGAAATGGTTTACCTAAAGGGATTTTATGATGGAATATTGTTAGTTGGTCAATATGCAAATAAGAAAATTCAAGACGTCAAAAAACTTATTAGAGATGAACTTATAAAAAATAATGAAGCTGTGATTTATTACGAACCTGAAAAGACTATTATCTCTCGATCTGGAGATGAATGTGTAGTTGCGCTTTGTAATCAGTGGTATTTAAATTATGGAGAACCCGCATGGCGAAAGTCAGCTGAAAAAGCACTAGAAGATTTAGATACTTTTCACGATGAAGTAAGAAAAAATTTCCAGGCTAGTCTTGATTGGCTTCATGAATATGCGTGCTCAAGAACTTATGGTCTTGGTAATTTTGATAATAAACTTTATTATTTATTTATAAATTATAAATCATCTTTTTACGTGTGTACATGTATTTTATATCTATAGGAACAAAGTTACCTTGGGATGAAAAATGGTTAATTGAATCATTATCAGATTCAACAATCTATATGGCTTATTATACTGTGGCTCATCTTTTACAAGGAAATAGTTTTAGGGGAAATAAACCAAACAAACTTAATATCAAGTAATAAATAAATTAAATACAGTAATTTTTTTCAATAACATAATTTTATAATTTATATTAATTTTTACCATTTTAGAGCTGAATATATGACGCCTGAAGTTTGGGATTATATTTTCTTTAAAGAAAAAAAATTACCTTCTCCTGAAACTTGTAAAATTCCAAAACAATCTTTGGAATTAATGAGAAGAGAATTTCAGTATTGGTATCCCGTTGACTTACGAGTTTCTGGAAAAGATCTCATTCAAAATCATCTTACGTATTATCTCTACAATCATACTGCTATATGGCCTAATGAACCAGAGTTATGGCCAAAAGGTATACGTGCTAATGGTCACTTACTTTTGAATTCAGCAAAGGTAATGCAAGGATTAAAGTTAGAAGTGATGAAGTAAATTACTTCACTAATTTATTTTTTTTATTTTCCAACTAAAAGATGTCGAAATCGGAAGGCAATTTCTTAACCCTTTCTGAAGCTATTCAAAAGTATTCCGCTGACGGTACTCGCTTGTGTCTGGCAGATGCTGGAGATTCTGTTGAGGATGCAAATTTTGTAGAAAGAACTGCAGATGCTGGCATTCTAAGACTTTATACTTTTATTGAATGGGTGAAGGAGACAGTTTTAGCTTCAGAAAGTTCTTTCAGGCAAGGAAAATCAGATACTTTTCATGATCGAGTATTTGAAAGGTAAAGTTTCCAAGCTTACACATGACAACTTTTGATACAATAAAAAGAGTAAATTTCAAAAATGAATTTATTTATTTGTAGTGAAATTAATTTAAAGATTCAAGAAACTCGTGAAAACTATTCTAACATGCTCTATAAAGAAGCACTGCGAACTGGTTTTTTTGAATTGCAAACGTCAAAAGATAAGTATTTACAATTAAGTGCATTAGAAGGAATTAATTTAGATCTTTTGATGCGATTTGTAAAAGTACAAACGATACTTCTTTATCCAATATGTCCTCATGTAGCAGAACATGTTTGGAGTTTAATTCCGAAGGTAATTTATTTACAATCATTTATCTCAAAATACATTTTTATATTACATTACCTTTTCAAAAATAAAATATTTCTAATCATAGTTTGGAAGTTAACAGAGCTATGTATACATTGTACATCTCTATAGGAATGTAGAGTTATATCGGATATATCTCTGTTAGTTGCACAATTGTACTTTGACTGATAATTAAAATAAAATACACATCAATCACGCTTTTCTCCATTTCAGAATAAAATTAATATAGTGAATGCTGGATGGCCTAAAGTGGGTTTAATTGAAGAAACGTTAATCACATCTTCGCAGTATATTATGGATGCTGCTCACTCATTTAGAGTACGCTTAATTAATCACACGACAGTTAAAACTAAAAAGCAACAAAAAGGTCCACCTGTTGCAATAGAGAAACCAACTGCTGGTACTGTTTATGTAGCGAAAACTTGGCCAAATTGGCAAAGTTTAATTTTAACTACCATGAAAGAATTATACACTGTAAGTTTAATATCTTAAACTTGTTTCAATTTTTACTAATATGTAATTTTTAAAAATTGCAAAAGATATTAATGAATTATTGATTTTGTGTGTTTAGAAGAATAAGAACACTCTTCCAGAAAATAAAATTCTTGCTGCTGAATTAGATAAAATTGCAGAATTAAAAAAATATAAGAAGAGGGTCATGCCATTTGTGCAAATGACAAAAGAGAAAATGGAAAATATCGGTATCGCCGCTTTTAAATTAACTGTAGATTTTAATGAATTAGAAGTACTTGCAGGTAGTAGAGAATATCTTCGCAGTACCCTCGATGTAATTATAAATTTATTTATAATAATAAATATCAAACACCAACAAAATACTAATAGAAAAATCGTTTTTATAGTTAGAGGAATTAGAGATCAAGTACTCTGATGAGGCAGATGAAAAAACGAAAGAAGAATGTTGCCCTGGTGCACCATTCATTACTTTTTCTGCAAAGCCCAGTTTAAATCTCAAATTTGTAAATCCACAGTTTTGCAATGGCTTATTTGAAACAACAATTAGGATTTTTAATGGCGACAGTCTGAATCCAACGGTTATTTCAAAACTGGCAAAAGAAATAAATATTAAAGGTAAAATTATACAAGAAATACTCATATTTGTAAACAAAATATAAATTACTTTAGTTAATTTACAACTATACATTATTGTAGATTCTTCAACGATAACGATATATCGTCATGAAGATCCAATTTTAGGTCCTCGTACAATTCCGACCTTTGAAAATATTTTGTTAAATAAACAAAAAATAGTCGACGATGCAGTATTTTCTATAGACTTGGAGAAAAAAATTATAAGCTTAAAAATTGGTGATGTGGTTTATAATGTAGGCGAAGAACTTGTATATTGCGTGGGACTTTAAGAAAACATACAAGTTGGCCAATATTTCTATTTTTAAAAGAACTGTTCTGCAGCAACTATGAAAGATTGTATTTATTTATACATTAATTTTATGAGACGCGTTTACATTAATAAATTATAAAAATCAATCATTTATCATTTTTTATAGAAGTTTTATTAGTTCTTAATTATACACTATTAAATTATATGAATTTAACTGCTGAATTTATTTAGAGAAATTGTTTTCAATTTCTATTTTGTAAATTATTTTTTTTAAATTTACCACAACGTAGCTGTCAACAGAAGCAAATTACAATCTAAATTATTATTTGATCACTTTTTTAAATGCTTTATTTAATTGCTCATTTTGAAATTAAATAAAGAGTTGAAATTATAAAAATACGTCAAAATTGATAATATTTTACTTTTATTAAAAATGTTTATTGGAAAATCGATATACAAATCACAAATATTACAAATATACTTTTACATTGCAGATCCATCAGATTTACATTTGCAGTACTGTGCATCGGGGCTCTTGTATAAAAGGTTGCTAGGCCCCAACGCAGCGCTAAATTGGCAAAACGATTTACACGCCACTTCCGTACTAGAATGTCCCTTTCCGAAAGCTACTTTCTCGATTGGTCGCTCGATAAGTTTAATATTGGATCGCAACAGAGTATCTTTCTCTTCCGGTATGAAGGCAGACATATTGTGATTGTATTTATTTATCCGCCAGATGCAAGTTAAATTTTTAACGTATATATATTTCGAGTCGACAATCATAGCGTTAACATTCTCTACCGGTGATTTTGTAATTGATTTAATTACCTTGTCGTCGTCTAGATTCACGTACCCGATCATTCCATCACTTGCGAACCAATAAAGGCGGCTCTCCTCTTTATACAATGTAATGCCAGTTAAATTGTTAGCCCCAAGCTCGATAACCATCCTCTCTCCTAGCGGATTACTCTCCATTTTAGCCACTACACTGTCGTCAATTTTGCGGTGAAACTTAACGGTCCGCCCGCGTATCTTATACAAAAGGCTCTTATTAAGTGTTTTATTAAAGCTCAGTAGATACAAGTAATCGGTTATGGCATCGTAAGCCAGCGACAAAGGAACTTCCCCTTTGATGAAATTCGAATATTCGCCCATCAGCAGAGTGCGATTGACGGGCTGTGCCAAATCCGTTTTTCCGATGACAAAGTAGTCGCCGCTGTTGTTCAGCCACTTGTCGAGGTAAACCATCGTGCGTCGTTTGGCATCGTAATTGAAACTTTTATAGCAGTATCCAGTCCTGTTGTAGCAGCGCTTGTAAGCCGAGTTGTAAATGTCGTACCAGTCTTCGAAAACGAAGTTCGAGCAGTCGCCGTAAAAGAATTTAAAATTTTCGGGATCGTAGTCGATCGTGGCGAGCTCCTCGCTCTTATCCAAAATTACCTCGACGAATTTCGGTGGGAAAACGTAATTCGTTTCGTTCACGGCCTCGTCGGCGGCGTCCTTACCCAAGATGAAATTGTTCCTCTCGAACAGCAGGTACTTGAGGATCGGCTTGCAGCTTTTCGAATCGACCAGTCTCCATCCAACGTTGCAGATGCAAGTGTGATTTATGCTTTTTTCTGTGAAATTATTCGAGGGCGACAGTAGGCAAAGGTGCTCGCAACCTCCGTTTTCTTTCGCGCAAGGATTCGTAAAGGCTTTGTTTGGAGTCGGGGTGACTGCCTTGATTTTGTGGGGAATCGCGTCGTACATGTCGGCGAGATGAATGTCACGAATAACTTTTACCTCGCACAGCTTGTCTACGATTCTGCAAGTTCTGATGCGAGAATGTTTAGCAACGTCTGAAAAGTATTGGATCATAAATGTTCACCCGAGTAATTACTGTAGAGAATCATTTTCTACTTTAACTTACCAGTAGTGTTTGACGACCAGAAGAGAAAATCGTTGTAAACTGCTAAAGCTACGATTTTTTCATTTTTCAGAACAGTCGTGCGATCGTTACCGTAGTAATCTACGCTTTCGATCATATCTTTTTCGCAATTAATCCAGTACAATCTTTTGGTATCTCGGTCAATGTCCATTTTCGTACAGTCTTTAGTGACTTTTCCAGAATCCTGAACGATAATTGCCGAGGATTTCCCGTCCATAGATATTTTATAGATCTGAGAAAATGTAATAGGTGGAGAGTTTATTATTCGTGGAAGTATTATTTTAATTATTAAGACCGAATAAATTGCATTAGAATTAATTAAAAAAATTTTATTTCAATATGAAATCTTAAACTAAATGAATAATTAATTTTTTTAATATTATCGTAAAAGCAATTCCTTACCCTACTCGTTTTGTTTATTTTCTCGGTAGCTAATACGAAGATTGTACCATTGTAAGGATCCAGAACAATTTCATGAGGGAATTCTTGAACAAGCAACATTCCTTTCGTACTAAGTTCATAACATTTATCTCCCACATATCTGTCGATAGCGTAACTTTTCGTTTTATTAATAGGTTTAAAGTTGTAAATAATTGATTTATGCTTTCCATAAAAATCGACCACTTCGATCGTCGTTCCATCGTACGTATCTATTGCGTAAATCTTTTGATTTAAAAAGTCAACGGCAATTTTTTTCGCACTGATGTCCAAATACTTGAAAGCATTCCAAAATAAAAACTCGTCTACCGATTTACTATTTGAATAAAATTTTTCATTCCACGTCATCCAAATTACGGAATTGTTGCCGTAATCGAAGTCAAAGTCAACGGGGCCGATGTTAACGTCTCGTTCGTAATAAAGCGTTGTTTTATTAGTGACGAGTTTTTGAAATTCTCCACTAAAGTTTATTTTTCCGATTTGCCCGTTTTTTGCACTAAATATAAGCGTTATGTTTTCGGCGTCTTTCTCTTTAATGTCCTCTGAAAAATACGTTTGTATTATCTTTAAAGTTCTAGCCTCCTTGCATTATTTTATTTTATATTACGCTTTTCTTACGAATTTTATTTTCAAAACTTATAGACTATATCTTACCAAGATTTCTCGCCAAACTTAAATCTAAAAAACATACAGCTAACAATATAACTAACGCTTTCATTTTTTATCACGTAAACAAACAATTTATTCTTAAGAATTGCACACACGAGTAATTACAGTCGGTGCTATCGCTACCCGCTCTGGCACTGTACTGAGCCCCGTAAAAATCACGACGAGTTATATAGAGTCATTGAATGTAATGTACGACGAGATTTTACGGAAGCATTTATTTCATTACTTCAATCATGCAATGAAGTTCCCCATGTTGTCACAACTATAATTCTTTTACACAGCATATTTTATACTATTTACTTGATCAATTTGAATGTTTTACTGTAATACATTCAGTTAACGAATAAAAAATTTATAAATTAGAACAATTTTATAATTGATGCTGGTCTTTTGGCTTTAAAGTTTTGTATGCAAAACGTAAATCACTGTAAGTTGAAGATTTCATTAGAATCAATTAAACTGTGCTGATACAATGTGTAGGAAACAGGAAATTGATTCATGTGCTTTAAAAAAGTAAACTAGTTTAGTTATACTGATACACAAAATAAGAAAAAATATATGTTTGTATTTTTATCTAAATGTAATAATTTAAATTTAAAATTTAAATTAATAAAATTTGATAAACTTTTAAAGGTTTTAATATAAAATAAAATAAATAAATAAATGAAAACGCATTTTTTTTTATAATGGTTACATGAATGTACTTTTTTACCTCCTGTTTATGATAAAAAATAATAATCGTTCCTAGGAGTCCCCTACTTGATTATAAAAATATTTCAACAAAGGAAAAGAAACTAATTTTTAGTATGGAAGTTTTTTAAATATCAAGAAAAATTTTTGATGGGATAAATATAATCATAATGAAAGGTGTATGAAACAAAATATATAAATTTATTAAGTAATTATTATCTATCACAGACAGAATTTGGATGAGGATCGGAAATTCTTCGAAATACTGCTAAAAACTTATCCCCTTTATTCCTAGTAACTTTTTGTCCTTCTTCTGTACTTTCATATAACTTTTCAATAATTGGATCTGATACCTATTAATTAAAAATTTTTCATTTATAATTAAATTTACAATATTAATTTGTTATTTAAAAAATCTTACCAATTCTTCCTCCGCAATTCTTTTAAATAAAGGGTGTTCTGTTAGATGTTGTACCATCCAGTCATGTAAATCTTTCACATCCGTCATTGTATATACAATTGCCTAAAGAAAATGAATGTTTATTTATCACATTTGATTGACATCTAATTATTTAATGCATTTAAATAAGCTTACATTTTCTGCTAAAACATAGGCATACTCTGCTAAAAGAGTTTTATTGATAATACGCCACTTATGCTTTGCCTTTTTGAAATGAGGATCAGGGTACAGGAAAAACATCTTTTTCAATTGGCCTTTGTGAAAATAGTTTGGTAAATATTTCATAGCATTGGTTCTTACACAAGCTATGTTTCCATATTGCCCTTGATGTTGAGAACGCAAAGCTTCTATTCTATCCATCACATAATCAGAAACTTTTACTCTAATTTCCATTCCAACAATTAAATTATCAGGAAACATTGGTGAAAGAGTAACTAAAAAATAATATTCTTATAAAAACTAAAAAAAAATTGAGAATTGAAGCCTACACAAAATTTAAATTTACCAAGTAATCCTCCATAGCCACAACCCACATCTGCAAATTCAACATGTTTATTTAAAGCTTTTTTATTGCCATCCATTTGAGAGCTATCAACAAAAGTTGGGTATAGTGTACTCCAATCCATAGCATCAGGTTTTACTGGACTAAATACAAAATATATTTAATTAAATTATATTTATATTTAATTCAATAAGTCTAAGTGTCAAATGTAATACTCACTATTCAATACAGTGATCTGCTATGGGATTGGAATGAGCTCGTTGTCGATAATATTTTTTTTGAGGTAGAGCTTTTTTTGTAACAGTTGCCATTCTTGGTGCTTTTGTAAAACTGTAATATACAAATATAAAAATTGAATTATTATTAAATTCATTTTTATTTTAAGTAAGTGAACACTTTTTATTCACCATTCCAAATTTTATTTAATATTAATTTAATTTAAAAACAAATATGCATAAGATGTAAATTAATGATGTATAATCAATTAATAAAATTTAATATTCATTAAAACAAAGCAAACCATTTGTTTACTTTAATTTTTATTGTCTGTTTTATCCCAGGATTCATGCTTGAATAAACTTTGAAGCAGGAAGTAAGTAACTAACCTTTCACTACTGTATTAGTGAATCGTTCCGTTGTAAAGTAACTAAGGTAAGTAACTCAATGTAAAAATAGTAATGAGAAAAACGATTTCAGCTCTTTAAATTCAAGAGAAACCGTGATAACAAGCGAGAGGGTCACAGCTGACACGTGTTGTTCCCAACACGCGTTACATCGAACGGTTCGCCTGGTATCAGAAAAGCTTATACCGCCCGCGCATGCGATCTCAGTAACAAACAAAGACAACAAACGTCGTACAAAAAGAAAAGCCTGAGGCCTGAGCTGCTCTTGGAGGATAAAAAGGGACAGAGAACACGCGGTCGAACCTAAAACGGCGAGAGATGTGCGCGCGACGTTCGAATCAGCTGATTCCCAGGCAGATCGACGCTCCCCCTCGCGGCCTACATGCGTGCGCGCGACTGCAGCGCAATTATAAGAAAAACGTCCTTTCTTTCTCTGGCTCTTTATTCGGCCAGGCACAAAGCAGCGCCGAGGCTCGAAAAAAAGCGGAGCAGAAGCAAACTGCCTGGTGTCTTGCGACGCTACTCAGTCAGGACTCCTTTCTTTTTCCGCCTCTTTATCTTGGTTTTCTCGCAACCGTGTCTTCTTTTTGCCCTCCACGAGGTGTGCGTGGATGTGTGTGCGCGTCCCTGCTTTTCTCGGGGAAGGCTCGTCGTCGTGCAGTGATGTGACTCCCTTCGATTCGTCAGCTGCTGCTGCTGCCACCCCCTGTTAGGAGAGAAGAAAGGGAGTACCGACATACATCGAACCAGGTTATGCCAGGGAAGTACTGCTACGTTACTGCTCAGCTGCCGAGGGAGACGAGCTTCTGCCGTTAGGTGAGCCTTAGATTTTAGCCCCAACCGTCAGGTTATATTATTATATTCCCGTTGTACCTTTCTAGCATCACTTTGGCGAACGTAAACGGTTCGTTTTTGTTCTCTGTGAATATATACACTAGTGTTATCGGTTTTGCTTTTTTTACAGATTTCGTTGTTATCGTATTTTTTCTCTATGTTTGTTTTTATACGTGTGGCCCGACGATGTTACTGTAAGTTAATATATTTTCCAAGATTGATGAAGCCAATTTTTGCGAGGTTACCGAAGCTAGATTTTCACACGGTAATGGAACGATATAAAATGAGATTAGGAAGGTCCGGGTGAGAAAGCAGTTTCGACAGGATCAACGGGAGATTTTTTATTTTTATGAAAGAAAAGGTTTTTCAAATTTTTGAATTTCGGTGGAAATTTAGTGGAAATGAATATTACTAACCGAAATTTTAGCAGTTTACCAATTTGCGCAATTTCGTTTTCTTACGAAATATAGACAGAAGATGCCAAAATGAAAGATTTTTGAACGTATGAATACTGTTGAAAACAATTCCCACTTTAATTCATTTAAGTATGCCTTTTAAAAAATTCAGCATATTTCGAGTGACTTACGAAATTTTAATTTCAATTTTGTGAATTTTTATCACAAAATACGAAAATAAATGTGCATTAGTTATTAGTTAATGTGCATTAAAGATTATTAACTAATGAAAGTACGAAAAAATCATTCGATCCCTTTATGTTTTTATAACAGAAAATAATATTGTTTTGAGTTGACATTGGCACAAATCGTACACGTCTTATAGTGCATTCGTTTCGAGACGTGAATTTTCGAAAATATTTTTATTTTTAGAAATCATTTTACGTAGGGTGTCTATTTTCCCTACGTAAACATCAAAACTCATTTATCAAATTTTATACCTACAGCTATTTGATAAGAAAGTGAAAACGAGCGAGATTTTATTTTAGTGTAATATTTCAACTAGTAAAATCATATTTTATTTTAAACCGTAAGTAAAACGGATGGCAGAAAAATAAATAATATACAATTCGGAATGCTTGAAGGCATTTTGTTATAATTTGTATGACTTACGTACACAGAAAAAGCGGTTTGCCTTATCGAAGCACGTCACAGCAACGGCCTAGTCACATTTTTTTTACGATACATTGACCTCTGTATTTTAGGAAGAGTGAGGGCCGACAGATTTAAAATAATGTATTCAACGCGCGGCGAGTATGAGCTTGGAAAAAATTTGAATACAATACACACAAAGTGTAGTAATTATTAAGCTATTGTATAAAAATAAAAAATTGTGTTAACTTTTTATTTTTATATATATTATTTCTTTTCGTGATATTTGCTAACAATTTTTGAACAAGTATTTAAGTTTATTATGTTTTATTAATAACAGTAGATAACGTCAGTAATCATAAATAATTAAAAGCTGTCGGAGACCTTTTTTTAATAGTTTTAAAAATTGTACAAATCACTTGTAGTTTAAACAATTTGATAGTAAGTATCTTTTATACCAAATTATTGAAAAAACTTTTAATTTACTAGAACGACTTTTATTTCTTGCCACTTATCAAATTATAAAAATTTCAAAAAGAATATTTGCATTTAGTAATGCAATGGTTATTCAACCACATCCTATACGTATTTCTGCACTAAAGCTGCTCCGACTATCCAACAATGGAAATGCATACGTAAATTTCATCGACGTACGTTCGAGATATATTTTTTAGAGATCGAAACGTCCGGAAGTGAGTCAGCTGCAAACATTTGCCAGAATTTAAATCATAGATTCTAATTTTAAAGGTAGATAGGTTCATTATACATATTAAACTAGGAAAGTACTTTGTTGCGCTTAATAATCGTCACTTGTATTATCAAGTAAACAGAGCAATTTTGCATTCCATTGTCAACACATGTTTAAAAAAGAGGAAATCTTTATGCTCCTAAGTAATGAATGAACAATCGGAAATAGATCCTTTTCATTTCATAAAAATTAGTAGTCATATCATACTAAAATAAATAATAAATCGGAAATAGATCCTTTTCATTTCATAAAAATTAGTAGTCATCTCATACTAAAATAAATAAACAGTGTATAAATTAAACGATTGAAATTTGAATCACCCCTGTTTCTAAAAAAAATGCCATAATCCCGTCTTTATCCAAGTCGATGCAAATAAGACTGGATGTAAAATCAATGAACCTATCAACAAGAAAAATGCAGTTTAACAGCTCATTAAACCCGTTAAACTCATCTCGGGCTGTCCCTCCGTCTGCTCGATATTCCAGGTTCTTCGAAAATTCTCGCTTTCGCTTTACGGCAGAGCCGAGCCACCCCGAGCGAGGCTGAACCTCAAACGCAGCTTCTATTCAAGTTTAATCTCCAGCGCACGCAGGAATAATAATTATCCCCTCCCCGTAAAACTTCCCTGTATTGCTCCCTCCGAAGCTAAACGGGAGAAACTTCGTTTTACGTTGTAGTCGTTCTGAAATATAACGTATACACATTTGTCGTAGTAAAGCTTAAAAAGATATCCGAGAAACCAACTGTGTAAAAGTATCGTCAGTGAACCAATTATATTTTCTTAACATTTTAAATTTTTTCTCAAAAATATATATTTAACCGTAAACAGTTAGAATAATCAACGAGAGAATTTTCATTCCGTCTTTCTGCTTTGAAACCCGGCGCAAAATTTCCTTCCATACCGTCAAGTCTCTACAGCAAGTGTAATACAATCGAGCCCTCGCGCGTATATCCGACAGTCGCTCGGATATACCGAGAAAAGTCGCGCGGAAAAGAGCGAAAAAGAGTCAAGGGGAGAGTCTCTCTCGCGTCCGCGGCAAAATCCAAGAGCCCGACCTTGAACCAAATATTCGCGCTCGAGCGTCGGTTGTACATCAGCCCGCGAATTTCCGCGCGCCGTGCCAAGCTCGTCTCTCTCCTACTCACTTAGCGACGTCGCGCGCGTCCGACCGACTGTCTGTCTGTCAGTCCGTCTGTCCGTTGCGATATTGTCTTCCGGAAAACGCTCGGTGTTGTATATTGCGACTCGCCGCTATTCGCGCTATTTCGATAAAGCGCCGCGCGCTCTCTCGGCCCGAACGAGATAGCGATAACGAGAGGAGCTCTTGCTCGGGGAAAATGCAGCGCTTTTACGAGCGGCGGACGCTGCAGTTTCGTGCCGAGGTTTTACGAGTGGCTTTCCGTAGCAATTGTTCGAGGTAATTAGACGGCCTTTGGGTTATTGTATTTTCCGCTTATCGCGCCTATTTTGCTTAAGCGATCCGAGGCCTCTTCTCGCGGAGTGTGTTTGATCAATACTTTTATCGGGATCGCGGGCTTTATGTATCTGTATGTTGGCTTGAGTTACGGTGGTCGATATATTATCGTTTTTTCTTACACATTTTTTTTCGGTTTAATATCAAGCGGATCAAGCATCTTTATGAATGGCAAGGATGTAAGTACTTGATAAATTAGCCGTTAAAAAAGCAACCTTGTGCATAAAGAGCAGGACCTGGATGGATCAATACAAAGACTATGTTCTCTTACTTTATCGACTCTTTTGTTATATTATTTTGTTGGGTCATTGCTGCAATATGCACTCGCAGTTTTAAATTATTTGTGCGGATAAGATTATTGGAATAAGCAGATAAAACGGTACTACTTTGTATGAAAAAGAAACGTTTATAGAAGAATCTCAAATACCTTCGGATCATTTCACTAAGAATGAGTGTCAACGGGGCGTAAAAGACTCTAATCCGAAGTACACAAAATTATTTTGTACGCACGTTTAATATACATAGTTTGAAGCAGCTATACATTAACCTTTATAATTACAGTATAATTCCATTTTACTAAAAATCTTTATTTATACTTTTTATCCAAAATAAAATTTCCTTTTTTCTTATCAAAAAGCAAATAAGAAACTAAAATTATCAGTATCCAAAATCTCTCCGCGCCACTTGGAACGACGATAGTCGAACTGAATGGCCAAAATTCCGACAATGAAAAGCTTTACTACCAGCAGATCGATATAACAACAGCCGGGCATCCGTTCCACAGTCCCTTCGTAAATATTCACGTAAACATCAGAAATCGGTACTCGGGTTAAGTATTGCCCCCCCTTTCCCCTCTCCCAGTCAGTTCCGGGCTCTTTAACAGCCAAAGCGTGCAGCGATAAAAGTGTCCGATATACCGCCGGGGGCCTCTCTCCTCTCTTTTTTCTTTTTCCCCCAATCGATCGGCGGCGGATTTAACCGTTGCACTCGCGTTCGTATAATACAACGCCAGCAGCGCTGGAACAATAAAGAAAAGTGCCACTGCCGCGAAAAGGAGCGAGAAAAGTATCCATCGGTCGCGTGCCGCGGCGTTTACTACTATGTATTCGTGGCTGAGCCAGATTAACGAGCGCAGAGCTTCGTGGCTGATCTTCGACGCCGACGGGAATGGGGTAATTATTATAACATTGCAACGGAGCGGTTTTGTTTGCAGGCGAGTTTTTTCTGCTTCGATCGAGTTTATATAGCTTTCGGTGTGCGATTTGTTCCGGGATTTTGTGCGAACGCCAGCGCCGAGATTTCATTTCGTAATGCACGTGGGAGGCGTTACCGTAATGGTATTGCGGAGATTCAATTAGCAATTAGCGAGCGAAAGGAATTGGACGTTTACGTTTCCTCGCGGAACGTTGCTTGCAAGGCGTTCGTTAATGCAATAGCCTGCCAAAAATATTAATGACTTTTATTGTTGGTTTAATTTTATAAATTAAGCCTGTTTAAATTATCTAATTTTACCATCTATTATTATTAATTTAAACGATTTAATAACACATAGAAGAAGACAATATATCGCATCTTGTGCAAAAATATTTTTTCTAAAAACTCTCCTTGTAATTTTTAAAATTATTTTTTATAGAAAATACTTATATAATTATCGTTAATAGTAATATTTACAGTTTATTGTTTTAAGTTTAAATTTAGTTTTACATTAATCATTACTTGGTGTACTACATTAATCAAATGATTATAGTTGGCAAAAGTTCAAAATATTATAAATTTCAAATTTATGATTAAGCATCAAAATTTAATTTGCCAAAATATAATCAAACATCAAGCAATAATTAAATCTTCGAAAATTCTTTGTACCAATATCAAAGCAAACTTAATGCAGAGCCCCTTTAAGTTACGTATACATATAGTCATAATGGAGTTCCGCTGCGCGCTGAGCAAATAAATTAAAAATCGATTGCGCGTTGAGCGTCGAAAAAGAAGATAAATGTTATTTGAAGTAACGTGAAGTATTTATTTGCAAGAAATTGCATGATCCCACTTTAAAAGAACGCGTTTAAAAGTACCAATTTAAAGTTTTGTAAACAAGAAAGACTTGCCACTTTGCCGCTTAAATCGTATTCAGATTCAATTAGAAAACTTGTTAGTACTGGAATGAAAATTGCTTTTTTAACAGACCGTGAGAGCATCGACGACTCTGCCGAGGAAAAAAAAAGTTTTTTTTTGTTGCTTCAAAGGCTTTGTATATGGAAAAATTAATGAGTGTTTTGCGTAGAGTGGAGTTGGGGTAAAGTAGAAAATAAAATTATAAATAATATAATTATTACATCAAGCTGACCAAATTGCACATGCGAGAAGTTTATCGGCTTTGAAGCAGATCTATCACCACCATATACTTGTAGCGCTTTTCTCAACACCAAGCAGACGTTCAGAAAATTTTCAAGAGTCCATGCCATATAGAGCACTGCTCAAAATAGCGACCGTCAGCGAGCATCGCCGTAACTAAACACAACAACGACTATCAATAGCTCATCAAATAACGGCGTCTGGCAATCAAAAAAAAAACAAGGCACCCGTCGCGAATCAATCGACTCCGCGAACAATCGCGTCCAAACCCGCTGATAACCCAAATCGTTCCGGCTGGCGAGTTCGTCAGCTCCGCGGCAGACGCAGGCTCGCCTCTACCTTTACGTGCCGGTAATCTTAAGCAAACGCACGTGGTCGCCTGCCCGGCTAGCACGTGCTTCTTCCGCGTCACTTTCGCACACGAGCGTATATATATATACGTACGTCCCACTCCCTCTCGTCTCTTGCGCACCTAATCACCGAGCCGCGCGCGCGCGCGGGCTCTCCTCTCGAGCCGTGACCCGCTTAAAATTCGCTCTCCTTCCACGTCTCTCTCGCCGGGCCTTTCTCCGAACGGTTTCGCGGTGGATTAGGCTTTTGTTCGCCGGCTTTCCCGCGCGCGATATGCGTGCTCGCGGTGTGGCCGCTGATTCGATTGTAAGACTGTACTGTTGGTGTTTTAAATGGAAAAATAAAAGGGGTATTTTAGAGGCGTTCGGTTTCAGGGTGCGGGTTTGTTCAAGCATACTTAATTCTTTGTAAAAGAGTATAGGACATTTTTATTCTATCAAAAAACTTAATAAAGTTTGGAAATAAAAAATAAAGTATTAACAATTAATTTCTTACTGAATTTTTTTTCTCTTGGACGTTTTTTAAAAGAACCTTCTCGCGCTGTCGCACTGCAAGTTTTGCTGCTGAGTAATGCGATCGTTGCCTTTTTTTTTGCAATTATACAAACACGATAAGAACATTTATTGACAGTGTTTAGTAAATTGAAGCAGTATTTATAAGCGAGAAATAAAAACACTCCTCACGTGTTGTATCGGCATCAAGAAAAAAGGCTTAAAAAAACATTTTGATTGTTTTATTTATTTAAATTATTGTAGTAAATTTTTAGCACTAAACCGTTGTTTTTAATTAATAAGGAAATTGTGTAACACGATCCCCAAAAGATAATTTTCAAAGCAATTAAACGTAATATAATTAATTAAAATTTTTAAATCTATGAGCCGAAAAACTCAATCTTATCACCATTTATCTCCGTTATCTAATACGATATGGATTTTATTAAACGTGGACTCTAGCACAATCATACGACTGACCAAAGGTTTTATAAGATCGTCAGACGAAATGACAGAAATCGGAAACTTCTTTGAATTAATTTTCAACTAAACTTTCAATTTACAAAAAAATATCATTTCAGAAGCTACCAGTTACGTACGCACGACGATTCAAAAACGTTCGCCCATTCCGTTTCTCGTTCTGCTTTTTAAAACAAAAAAAAAAAAAAAAATACCATTGCCCGCGTCCAGAAAAATAACTTTTACTGCCAAAGCGCAGCGCCGCGAAAAAAAAGCCACGAAAAAGCGCCGACTAATAATCGCAAAATACCTCCGCTAAACAATCTCCCCCCACTTCGGCTACTTCTCACGAGGAAAAAATCTCGTAACGAGTCCTTCAAAAGTCCACTTACAACTTCCGCGAAAACCTCGCAAAACTTTCCAGCTCTCCTCTCGATCCTCGACACACATCCAGCGGCGGCGGCGTCACACGTCGCCCTGCGTCCCGACTTCCCGCACCGAAAAAAGCCGCGCGACGGTCACTCCCTTGGTCGGCGTCGATCTCGGCTCCTGCTTATTTTTTTTTTTTTTTTTTGCGTTTCACCTTTTTCGCTTTGTGCGCCACGGTGGGAGGTACCTTAGCGGAGACGCTCTGTCCGACAGACACAAGTGTGTCACTAGGCGAGGAGCGCGGCGACAGCGGCGGCGGCGACTTTTGTCCTCTTCTCGAAGCGCGCGGCGAGCGGCACACGCGAGAGAGCAGCGCGGCGCGGCTCTTTTATTGTATATATCCTTGGCGCTCCGGCCGAGGCAGCGCTTAGTCCGCGCGAAACCTCTTCCGCGGCCGCACTGAAGGCGAGCCCCCCGCGCCGATAAAACGCTCTCTCGCCCGCTGGCCCGATTCCGCGCGATCGCGGTGTGGCGCGAGCTGCTTCCTCCTCGCTTATCGCGCGAGCCGTGTGCGCTTTTCGAGCGAGGAGTGTGCGAGTAATCGGGCAGTGAAAAACTCGAGTCAGCTGGAGGCAGTTCCTATCCTTGCGCGTCTTGGGAGAGGAGAAAGTGAGATATATATCTGGGCCGTTACGTAAAGCAAAACACAATACCTAGAGCTCTCTCTCTCTCTCTCTCTCTCCCGATAATCTCTCGTGGGGGGGAATCCGGTTTACATTGTGTCTGGGCTCTCTCGGAGTGTGTGGTGCTTCGATCGAGTGCGTATTTTCGTCACGGCTGGTCTGCGAGTAAATCAACGGCTGGCAGGAGAGTGCGCGCAGACCGCTGAATTAGCGCGCGCGCGCGTGCCGGCCGATTAAACGAAAGCGAATTCCTGATGAGTCTGCCGCCGGGAGCGGCGAGAGGAAGAGGTGCTGCTTCGCCGCCGAGCTGAGAGAATACGCGCGTCCACCTTTTCCCTCGTGGAGGGAAGGTTTAGATCGTTCGGCAGGAGGGAAAAGTGCACCGCGCAAATGTCGCACCTGAGGAGGAAGACGAGCGGCGGAGGTGGCATCGGTAGGAATTATCGGAAATTGACCTTGCTCGGAAATGGACGGCAGAACATTGCGATCGTGCGGCTCGCCGAGCACCATTTGCACGAGGTATTGTATTCCTTCTTAGCTTACGCGCCTCTTCGGGTTTCTTCGCGAGGAGAGATTAGCCGAATGGGGATTTTGTGCCCTCCTGGCACACACGTGACTTGTGCAGTATTTATTGATTAGGCGGCTAAAAATAATACGCCCTTTTTCAATGGGCGCCGCATTGATTTTCTCTTTAAGTATAATGTAATGTAAAATTGTCGTATATAAAAATAACCTGTTGAACCTGCAGCTTCGGAGATTTTGTACTGTTCTAGTTGCATGCATAGATTCAAGGTCGATCGCCTTAAAGATTATTGGCTGGGGAGCTTATTCTTCTTGTTTTTATGTAAAATACCGATTAGATTCTACTGAAGTATCGGTAAATATGGTAGTCAAATCAATTCGGACATCGCGGATTACAGATAGTTTTGTAAAACTATTTGCTGAGGTAACACAAAATGACCACTTTTATCTCATAAAAGTGTATTGATCTTTTCACCCAAATCTATAGATAGATGACGATAAGCTTATGTACTGTATTAATCATAAAAGTACTTAATATTTTGTCAACTCAAAAGAATTTAGGAGTTAGTACAATTATTTCAGATTAAATCTTATACTCATTATTTTTTTCACGTTAAAATCAAAGTAATAATAAATATATAGTTGTAAATCATTTTATTCTGTAAGCTATATAAGCCTTTATATATAAAGGCTTTTGTAGCTTACATATATATTTTTCATTTCTGAAGAAATGAAAAATGTAATTAAAACGGTAAAAGATTTTATTGCTTTATTTATGTAATTTTTAATAAAAGTTGTATTTTTAACGGTACTTATATCTTTAATTTACTTTTCATGAAAAAATTTTAAGTAAAAAGCTGAAATATTCAAAATTAAAGTGAAATGAACAAGGAACACCTTATATGTAACAAATACAATTTCGATAAGCAGCACGTTGTTTTTTGCTATACGGTTGGTAAATTTAAAGAATTTACAAACTGCTGCGCAAAAAAAAAACGTATTTGAACAATACTTTTTACTGCTTATATTTATAAAGACAATTTATACAATACTTTAGATACTAAGAAACTGTCATTCTTTGAAAGTTATAAACTAACTTATAGACCAGGAACTGTGTTTTTAAAATGCAATCGGGAAAAAATAATGTATTGAATATCCGTAATATCGCATAATATCAGTGATCAAATGTTTTATCTGTCATGTGGTTTATAGTCGAATATAATATTGTAATTCGGGACGAAATGTAAAAAATAAAAGAATTAATTATTTTGTCAATGAAGTGTAGAAAAAATGAAGGTTAAGTTTTACATAAGTTTTTCGCACATTTATTATTAGTTAAAGAACCACCGAAATTTTTTTCGTTACTTAACAATGGTTCTTTACGACTCAATGACATTAAAGGAAAATCTTTAATTGTTCCTAGTATTTTCTGTAAAATTTGAAATCATTGCCTTTAATGCAATGCTAACGCTTTAGAATTACATTTTTGATGAAAATAGCAAGACATTTATCACTTTATCATACGATGAAATACAAAAGAGCGAGTACTTTTCGCGTAAATGATATTTTTATACAATGTAAGAGTTCGCATCACAAACTGTTGAATGAGTTTCGTTTTTATTCTTACGCTCGTTAGTCATTTATATGAAATTTTGCAATGCGTTACACAAAGATTCTGTGAAAACATTGCCTAAGGCAGGAAGCTGCTGCTGTGTACTAATAAATAAATTTCGAAGATCAGGCATGTACCGAACAATGTCATAGCACGGCTTATTCTACGTTTAAATTTCGTTTTATCTACATCGTGGAAAAATGTTATCTTCGTGTTCTTTTTTAAATTACAAATTACGTTACATAAATCTACTGTAGCTAATGAAATTCGCAAGAAAAAGCTAGGCTATCGTAATTTATGTAAAAACGCATAAATTACAAATGACTTGATGTTATCTCTAAACAATGGTTTTAGCACGTCGTTGAAAAATTTTGAAATGTATTTTACTACATTATGATCCTGCCAAGCCCCCCAGTGATGTCATCTGCGACTTCGAGCTAAGCTACTCTAAAGTTTTATCGTTAATAGAAAAGTGGTCGCATTTATTCGTAGTAAAAATTTCCTTTTTAACATTTATATTTGAACTACCTAATTTTATTCTGTTTAACAACTGGATGGTATGGTATTATATATTATTTATTTGTCGTAAACTTAAAAAGTATTTATAACTGAGGAATTCCTCGAGTCAGTAGAAATTAAGACTGTTTTAATTTCCAATTAAAAGTTTCTACCTGTTCCTGCTTCTTATATCTGTACTGCATTTTCAGCATTTTTATCGTTTTTCAGTCAATTAATCAATCGCTCGCAATAAAATTGCATCTTTACGGTTGTCGAGTAACAAGCAGTTCCTGGTTTGAAAATAGAAAATAGAAATTTCGGAACTATTTGCGGCTCCAATAAATTTCTACTTATTGGGATCAGTCTTTGCGAAAGTGATCTATTAAATTAGTTAACTAATTGTTGATTTATGTTAAGTTTCCGAAATAATACATCAAAACCGCTAAGCAGCAGTTTGCATTATGTACAACTTTTAACATTGGCCAAAACCTAACTTGATACTCTGTTAATTCTACATACCTTAACCTTTGGCAGACTTCATTATCATTCAGAGCAAATTTCTTTGAGAATTCCAGATATTACTCATGTCGTCAAATTATTTCTGAGTCACAAAGCTGTTTTAATTATCTCGGAGCGACAATTATACGTATACTAAAAGCTAAATGTCATTAACGCATTCAAGGTTATAATTAAATACAACTGATTAACGTCAATTATAGGAAGAATAAAACGACCTATTTTCAACTTTCTAACTCGTAAACTATATAATTTTTATTACATCGTTTGTAAAATTAGCTAAACTGTGTTATAGTTTGTTCAGCGAGATATTGATTGTACTTATATTTCTAAAGAAATAATATATTTTGACTTCATCTCGCTAAAAGTAAATCATAAGAAACTTGTGCCAAATAGTAAAGTGAGTCGAGATTGTACATAAAAATTGAAATACAACTTGATGAAACCTACATGACATTGCCATTGTATTTAAGATGAAGTAGATATAACCCGATTACTTAATCTATGAAAGTTTTTTAATCGCTTTAAAGTACTAGTTTACGATGCAACATTATAGAAACGAGTGTACAATTACAACCTGAGAATGGCATAATAAATAAAGCTATACGAATGCAATATTGTATCACCCACCATTTTATAATAGACCCAAGATTTAAAAATTCTATATCCACATAATTATGAAATCTTCGATTCCAACAAACGCGGAACTAATCCGACGCTAATGAAAGCAGCGGCCTGAAAGAGGAGCTCATTATCCAAGCCGTTGCGCAATTAACGGCAAAGAAGTATATCGCGACCTCCTTCTCTTCCGTAATTCCCAAATCCCGCGCAATTATTACGTCAGGCTCGAGTAATCCGCGAGCGCGCGCGCGAATAATTTTTTTCCTCCTCCTCCCGCCGCGGTTCAGTATTAGAAACCGCGTCGCCCGCGATTCAGTCGCTCCGCGCGCATAAATTTTCCCGTCGGCTTTACACGCTCTCGCGCAAATGAGTGTACGTGCCCGCGTCCTTGCGGAATGCAACCGTGCATGACCGCGCTTTTGCCTCACTTATTTAGGCACTCGCCGGTGCGAGACACATTTCAGCCGGCTCACGATGATACTGATCTTCTCTCTGCTGTGCGATACGCCGGTTTTTAAGAGCCGCGAATTTTCTGCGCCGTTAAAGCCGTTTATGAGATGTTTGTTGTGACGGAGATGTAATTTTTTCTGACTTTGTTTTGCTATTAGTTTTGGAAAGTGACGGTTTTTGGGTTTTTAATGAAGCGAACGAGAATTTTTCGAGATGATTGATCAGTTGTTAGTTAAACATCGGGTAAGTGTGTGTTTTACTTATATTTTTATGATAGGAAATATTTGTTTTTATTAAAAATATTTTTTAAATGATTTTGCAAGAAGTAAACAACTTTTCATCTCGTTATCATAAACAGTAGATTGAATGTTTAGATTTCAGTTTTCTTATGCTTATCAGATGTTTACTTTGAATAATGATAAAGATCAGTTAAAACTGAAAAATATGACAAGTAGAAATTTTTTAAATGCTTTATCCAATTACTAGGGTGAACCATATGTCTTAACGTTATAACTTTTTAATGATATAAAACAGTTTTCTGTTTTATTCGTTGAGTTGAAAATTATTTTAAAATATTTAAACGATAAATAAAGTAAACTTATTATTCATTCAAAAATTGATAACGTCTACAAACGAAACTGCAGTACCGACTGAGAAATAGATATATGATATGCGCTATTTGAAAAATGTGGGTAATAGCCTGCTTCCTTTTTTTACGTAAACTTAAATTTACAACTTGTTTGAACTAGCAATAACTAAAATCAACATAGTCAAGAATATTTTCATAAATCACTTGAAAAAAAGAAAATTAATAACAAAAAAAGAAATTACTAAAATAAAAAGCTTTCGTATTACATAAAAAGAAAGTAATACAAATTTTAATTAAATGAATTAATAATTAAAATTTAAAAATTTTCTAATCCAAAGCTAATCGCACAGAAATGCATAATAAAGCTTCACCACGTCAGCTTCAGAAAACCAAATATACCACCAAGCTATTCCTGTTCAACCCGCATAAATCTCGAATATTTATCAAACCCATCCACCTCACCCGTCACCTTCCCGTTCCTCCTCGACAGCGAGAGAAAAATGCCCCCCCAAGCCCTTGCGCAATATCTTCGATTCCTTCCCTCCCCTCGGCGGACGCGAAGCCACTCTCATATCCTCGCGGCGCATTACATTATAGCGGCCGGCTGATCTATGACGGAACTATTTTCGTTGGCTCGAAAGCCGACGTCCCGAGATTTATAAGCCTCTCACGCGACGAGCCGCGCCGCTCTGCAATTCCGCCGCGATCGCGTCCCCGCGGTTTATTATTATGCGCCACGACGCGACGACGACGACGGGCTCTTTTTTTTTACGCGCGCCGAGGCTTTTCGCCGCTCGACGAGAGTCGATTCTTTTATTCGCGCGCGGATTGATCGTCGGGAGTCTCGCGATCGACAGTCGAGTTAGATGGTCGCCGGCGACGGGAAGCACGGACTTTCGGTAATTCGATTCGTTCTTTGATTGGTTTTTTGCGTTGCGCTTGAATGTTGAAGGAATTGATAGTGAGCTTTGTTTCTTTTTTTTTTATCAGATTATTAGTTTTTTTATTTAGAAATAAGTAAAAACTTTATTTATTTATTTTTATTGATTATAATATTAAACTTTGTTCAAAAATGAATTGAAAATGAAGAATTGTATTTTTTAGTACAATTGTTGCTTGACCTTATTTTTATTTTTAAAGTTGTTTTATAATTTTTTAAAATTTTTATTAATCGATGAATAATAAGTAATAAATATCAATACCTTAAAATTAAAGAGGTACCTGGAGAAAATATCTTCTAGTGCTGGCACAATTTTGACTACAATGGACTTTGACATTATGTTTCATTTTCTTAACGTACGTATCCGTGTAAATTTATAAAGTAATCCCTTCTTAAAAAAGTGTTTTATAAAATAGTTGTTCTGCATTACCGTTGAAAGATTACCAATAATTAATGTTTGATTTTGTTGTTTTTTACAATTAATGTTTTTTATAATAGTGAGTAGTTCCTGAACATATTATATAATATAGATTTTTGTAGAAATTTTTAAAAATTGTTATCGTGACTTAAAAAAGATAATATACTGTGATGATAAAAGTAACATTTTATTACATCATGGATGTCGATAAAGAAGGAATTAAAAACTTCCTTTAAATGAATACAGCATAACTTGTACAGACTGCTAATTGAATACTTGAATTTTATTAACTTGTCTTGACGATTAAAATTATAATTTATATTTGAAAATGGATATGGTGAATATATTGTAAAATAGCAAGAAATTAGATTTCTTGGAATTAAGTTATAAGAATAATCGCCAAGAAGGGGTTGACAGAACTAAAATTCTTGACTCTTTTCTACTTACTTTCCAGTAATATTTCGATAACTCGAACATTCCAAACTCTTTACGCGGCTGACATTTTCTGCGATTAATTAGATTAGATTTTTTATTTAAGTAAAAGTAATTGTAAAAGTTTTATGTAATAAATACGATTTCGTTGCGAATCTAATCAGAAAATGTAGTAAACTGTATTATCAACATTTATCTTAGGAGAAACGGAGATAGCTTTTTTTTTTTTATTGAAACCGCAGAAAACAATTATTCAAATTTTTTTAAATACATTGGCAGTTTGGAATTTTTATTTAAATAATTAAAGTTAAAATTTGAGTTGTAATGTTAATTTCTGTCATAATAATCGGGCATTTTTCAATTCATTCAAATCCGACCATCATCAGTCCACCTTCCGTACCTCTTACCTTCGATTACAAAAAAAAGCCGTCTAAATCCCCCAACCACCTCGCCGATACACTCTAAATCCAGTCCCATAACACCATCCTCAAAAAAAATTCAATCATCCAGCCGGAATCACCGGCCTCTTCAGCCACGAGTCCACGAGGCTCATCGATACATAGCTTATCACACCTGCGTGCGTGAAAAAGCGGGGCGCCGAGCTTATCGCTCCTACCTGCGGCTCCTCACCGTCCGGCGATAAGGGGTCCGCGATTCGGGCTAAAAAAAACTTTCCCCCCCTCCCCCCCTGCTCGGGCATCCGATTTTATCGGAATCGGCGTTGACCGTCGGTGAACGGCGACGAGGTCCGCGATAGATAGCCGCGCGCCGCCTTCTTCCTCGCTCGTCGTCGTCTCCCTAGATATTTTTCGCGCGGCCAGTCTCGCGGACGCCGCGCGACGAACGCACGGGATGCTGCGGAGTGTCCGTGTCTGTTTCAGTGTCGTTTTTCTGCCGCCGAGCCGAGAGTGTGATCGTTGATAAGGATTCGCGCGGAGGAGCTGGCAGAGTTTTTATATTTCGGTGAAGATTATCGGCGTCTCGGGGGGAGAGTCGAGAAAGTTGGATCGACGCTGTTGCGAGGAGGAAATTTACTGTTGCGTCTTTTTGTACTTTGTGATCGATGAGGGTTCGTCGGTTTTGAGGGGTAATGTGAATACGTTATCTGCCTGTGGTAGCACTGCGTCGGTGTTCGGAAAAGAGGAATGGGGATTAATCAATTGCGAGAGTATTAATTTTCGAACGTTTGATTTATTGTTTCAGTAAGAAAAATTGTTCAATGAATTAGATTATTTGATCCGGAAGCCATTTCTGATAAACTCATTTTTGTTCAAACGATTATCTTGTAATTCAATTGTATAACATGGCATTTCTCACGTTATTTTCGGCGCGCTTTTTTGTAAATTGAATCATTCTGTTTGAAAAAAATCTGTACTTTGTCGTTTACCTATCAAACGCGTAAAGATGACACATATTTTAAAGAACAAATTACATATTCAATTGCACTTTTAATAAAAGTAATTTTAATACATAACTAATAGAACTAATGCGTTTTTAGGACGCAAAGAACACAAAACAACAATCATTTGCCTTACTACATTGTATAGCTTTGATACAGATAATTGTTCGAAAAGAATATCTGCAGATAACCGGGCCGAAAAATGCAAACAGAGTCGGGGAACAACAAGCTTTCCAGATGAAAAGGAGGAAGAAAGTATAGAGAGGCTATCAAAAGAGCGAGGCCACGTCGGGCGAAGGAAAAAGCCCGAGTGACACAGGGAGCGATTACTGCTAATTATAAATCGCACTTTATATGCGATGGAACTTCACTTCGAGGAATATTGTCCGCGCGATTGTCCATTTCTCTCGAGAGTCGAACGTTCGCCGCTCGTATGAATTATTGGCGATGTTCACAGAAAATTCAGCTTTCCTCGAAATTCGTTATTGTCGATGTGGTTTTTGTGATAAAAGCGTTCATTCAAATGGTGCATTGTGCCGCGGAGGATTGCGTTAAAAGTATGTGGCGGATTTGGGTAATTAAAGTTTAGTTCAGTCAATTTATTCATTTAACGTGTTTGCATTGAAGTTAAATGGTAATTATTGATCAATTTGCATCGTACACCGGCGGTGACTTGTTTACGGCATTATGTACTTTGGAAAATTCGAAAATTAATATCAATTGCAACAGAGTTTAATTATTTGCATAATTAGTAAGTTTTCCAGTTTGTCAGGTGATAGCTTATTTACAGCAGTAATTTATTACATTTAAAAACTAATACACAACGTAAATTTGACGTAGTGATAACAATAGTAAAGAAAAAATTTCTTAAATTTTAATAAAACAGTTCCTCAATCGCAAGACCAACTTTCTCGATAAGCCTCCAGGAAAATTTAGAAACTTATTGAAAAGATAACGAGATTAGCTTACATTGATACAAAAATTTGATGACGTACATCCTTTATAATAATGATTCGTCCGAGTTATAATAAAATTAACATCAGATGTAATATTATATATTATTAGTAGTTTTTTTTAATGTTAATTTAATTGAGCGACTTCTAATTAAATTTACCTTAATTGAATATGAACCCGAATTTATAGTTATGACACAAAAATCCTTAACAATTGATCACTTCGTAAAGTAGTTAACGTAAATAACATCCAAGTGCTTTTAAAATTGATTTTAGAATATCGGTCGCGCTTAAATGACAGCAGGTCCCTAAAAACAACCAAAAAAAAAGAATGATAGTGAACAAGTATACTAAGAGTGCGAAGAAAGTGAAAGAAAAAGTTGACGCTTAAAAATGAGAATTGGTTCAAATACCGATGTTCACATGGCGGAGAACGTTAACGAGAGAATGGGACTTTTAAGCCCAATAAACTTGAGTGCATCGAGTACATCGCTGACTAGTAGCATAAGCAAGTCTTACGGTTCACTAGTAGACAATTGTCAGCAGGCCGTTAAATCGTTTTGGAATCGAAGTAGACAGGTAGGAATTGTTTCTGTTTAACAATTTTAAATTCAAAGAAACCTTTTATCTTTAAATGGAATGTTTTGAGTAAACATTACTCGATCGGTAACAGCTCTGTTGGTAAAAAATGTGTACAAAACATGATTCTTTTGTACAATTAAATGTTATAATCATTTTGCACAGAACATTGTCATTCTTAAAATTAATTTTAAAAAACAATTTTATTACTATATAATCACTTGAAATAATTCTAATTCTCGTACAATGTACGTATCTTACAAATAGAATTTTCAGTGTTAATGAACTTCGCTTAACCTTACAATCAATACCAGATGAAATGATCTACGATTCACGTCAAACCATTGAGATTCTTTTTTTGCCGTGTACGATTAAACATTATCGCGTCTTAGTTTGCGAAGAACTCGCGACGCAACTGTTAGATAAAAGCTTCGGTTTTCGGACCGACAGCTTCGATCCCCTTCTCTAATGACTTTTCTTCATTGACTACGCATGAAGAGACGTAACTCGCTAAATCTCGTTAGTGCTTCCAATGTGTTCACACTGAAAAAACGTCTTTTTTCTCCTTCTTCAAAAGAAATTGTGACAGTGTTGAAACGATCATCTCAACCGAAAATTGCGCTCTTTCAGTTTGTCTTAGTAATTTGCATGGTACGCTGATGATCGTTTAATTTTGTTTCTCATGTAAAGTGTATTGCTGTAATTGAAAGACACTTTTCAATTACGTAATGCCATTTGCCAGACTTTTCGTGATCTAGAATTAAATGTTTAAAAAAAAAATTGTGCTATGAATTGAAGAGAATGATTAATGTCTTTTTTGTTAAAACCAGGCAGCTCATCGAGTAATACAGAAACAATGGTCAAAGGTATTATTTTAACACAACTTTTGTGGTTGCAATTATTTCATTTCGAAAATAAAACATACATCCCCAATGGAAATAAAAAATGTATGAAAAAGTATGAAAACGTAAATTTTGGTATATACAAATTTGTATGTTTTTGTACGTTTTCGTACATTTTAGTACGTTTTGTTAAGATTTCTTATTTTTTTATACGTAAAAAAATAATTTAATTTAATAAATAAATAATTTTTTCATACATTTTATTTCCATTGATGAGATTAAACATATATTTGAATGCACTTACTAGGAAAGACGGGAAAATTGTCTAGTTGAATATGTTAAAAGTATACAAGTTTATGCTCTTTTATCGATTCATCATTGCCTTGACTTTTCCTGCAGCAGTCTGGTAGCTTTCAAAACAGATAAAAAGATTGCTTCAGTATTGTCTGTAAGTACACACAACTTGCGTAAAACTTGCGGACTTTAATACGTGAACTTGTGATTGGCGGAAGCGCTTGTCTACGTTAACAGCAGATTTCGATTTATAATATTACTTTATCATTTTGAATTAAATCTATTTGAAATAAATATGATCATCGAGAAAATTGATTTTATTATCAACCGTAAATCATTAAAAATCAGAGTTTATAATTCATGTACTCACTATAGATATTACGTAAAAGTAAACAGAATGAAGATTACTTTTTAAAACGACAGCAGTGGTGTTGTCAGAAGATTAAAGGTAGAAATCATTAAACTGATATAGCAGCGTAATTTGAAGCATGTGTGATATTTTGTAACTTTGTAGAAGCTTTGATGATTTACTGTTTCAATTCTGCTGTACAAGTTCAAATCCACGACCTTGAAGGAAATAGAAATTTTTTATGATAATTTTTTTTTTATTATTTTTTATTAAGCTGATGTTGATAATTTTTAAAAGTACCTTTACTTTATTACTTTATAAATTAATAAAAAAAAACTGGTCTCTCTGTTTTTTTTAAACGCCATTAAGTAATAAATATAAGGAATATAACATTTTTTCACTTAAAATATTTTGAAATTGACTTAAAAATATTATTCTACATTTAAAACATATTATCGAATAAAAGCGAGCCATAATCAAAAAATAATTTATTCGTTTTTAAAAACGCACATCTGAACGCTAAATCTTCCCGATACCAATAGACCTCGCGTCAAAAACATTTCAATACCGCGCTCGAACACCTTTTACCCACCTGGCATCATTTACCTTTCCGGTCGATTTATCCAAACCTCCGATTCACCTCCCTATCCGGCAACATCGACGCTCCCGCCGCGGTGTCGCTTCCAATCGGCGGTCTCCGCCACACTGCGGTATCTCCCGGTACACAGGCATCAGCAGCCTTTTGTAATTTAAAGCACGCGGCTGCCTTGAAATAATACGTACACTCGCCGCGCACATCACCCCGGAGTTTCAAACCGCGGCGAGCAGAGAGGCTCCTTATTAGTTTGCCGAGCAATTCAATTGGCTCAAGTGCCGGCGTATGACAGAGGCTCGTGACAGCGGAATTTTTTTTTTTTTTCTTGCTTTATTATTATTATTATTAATACTCGACCGGAGAGAGAGATGACGGCATTACTAATAAAGCGGCTTTCGTTGCGGTGTTTCGTCTCTGTTTATCGAAACTTTTATTGGCTCGGCTGGCTTTATCTCGCAAACGAACCTCGAGGGCCGCGGACTGTGGGAGGAGATTCGGCGCGATCGAAAGTAGGTTATTGTTTTGGTAATCCTTCGAGTGAACCCCCCCCCCCCCCGAGATGGTTTGCTCGGCAATTAGATTCGTTTGCTTTTGTTCCCGCGCACTGACAGGCTATTGCGCGCGCAAATGTTTAATCGTACAATAAAAATCAAGCACTATTAGTCCGATCGAAAAATTCTTATCTAAAGACAATACAATATTCTATTGTGTGCGCGGCGTAGAATTGAAAATTTTTTGCTTCGCAAAATAAAAAGTACAAATATTTCATTCCCATAAATTCCGTGGCAATATACCTAATAAAATCGTTATTCCTTGAGCCAGGGATTAGCCGAATCGATACGAGTTTACTTTTCTAACAAGAAAGAAGCATCCACGCGCTCGAAAAGTATATACCCGCAGTTCGTGTCTCGCATGACGAGAGCTCGTAAATATCGTCAAACGTCAAGGAACAAATAAACTTTATTACTTTACATTTAATAAATATTCCCTCGGTTCCAACTCGTTCTCCGGCAGTGTTTAAAATTCATTTTTACCCAGTCCGCCGTCAGCAAGACCGCACTGTAAAAAAGTTTACGATTCCCCGCCCGAGCCAACAGCGCGAGAAGACTCTCTCGCGCAAATCCTAAAACCCGCCCGGAGAGAGAGCAAACTCCCGCGAAGCGCAGCCCCGAAAAAAAATATTTGCCGCGCGCAAGTGGCGCGCGGCGGCTCTCTTAAATCATCTTTCCGCGCGCTTTGCCGACTTACCGGCGGCGTTACGCGCACTGGAGGATGATTATGTTGCCAAACAGCGGCGCGTTCAAATGAAAAGAGAGAGAGCGGTGTTGTTGTTTCTCGTTGTATTTCTTTTTATATATATACGAGGCGCGCTGCTCGCACGAGTTGCACATTGCGCTCCCAGGAACCGAGCGACGATATATATCTCGAGCGCGCCGAGAGTCCCGCGGCTCTTTAGCGTATCGCCAGTTCTTCTATGCTCTCGCAATCAGTCGCTCAACCGCCTGCGCCGCTTCTGCTCCATTTCTGCCGGAGCTCCTTTCCTCCTCTCCTTCTGCACTCTGCGCCCGTCATGCGGCCGAGTGCGGCTGCGATATTTCGGTGAAAAACTGCTGCGGGGCTGATTTCAAAGGGGCAGGCAAGGGTGGTAACGGTGGTCACGTGCGACGAGCTGTCGTCGGTCTGCCGAGGCGGCACAGATGGATAGAATGCTCAAGCTCACCACGCTGTCCAGGGTTCGTATATATATATCGATTCGATTGATTTCTTTCGGGACACGCGTATCTTTTGCGCTCGATGCGTGCGCTTTTCCGGAGTGAAATTTAATGCACTTTAATTAGGGATTACTGCGACCTTATCTGCCGATCGTTATCTGTGAATGTGACATTGTCGCACTACCGATATTTCATTGATCTTATCTCAATTTGTTCTAAGAAGAAAAGTAGTTTTTTTTGTTAAATATTATCAGGAGCATTGCTTTTTACGTGTATGTTGGAATAATTTTTTTAAAAATTGCCTTTGAATATTTTTTTTCTTAAAGGTGGACGAATACTGCATAAAGATCGCTACTGAAGTAATAAAAAATCGTTCGGAAATTTATGTTAAAATACTATACAACAAAAAGGAATAAATTTTTTCTTTATGTACAGTGCAGATGTTACTTTAATTTATGAGCATTTTCAATTTGCTCGGTAAAGCAGCGTTTTGCAATCTTTTTCGCAATCTCAAACAATCGCGTAGAAAGCTTCAAATAATAAAAAGCTTCGAGCAAGCATTATCAGCAATTTTACTTTTTTCTTACGACTTGGACAATATTGTTCAGAAACAATTAGACGATCTGTGCCATACTCAAAACAATATTACCTTGCAATTTCATAAAAAGTTAATTGCGCTCTTAGATTTACCACATAACACATACTTAATATTAATATCATCAACATTCAACAAAATTCACACCTTTAATTGCACATTTGATGACAGATTTTAATAAGGATATAAAATCATCGTTATCGCAGCTGATTTTAATAATTAATTTAGCTACATTACGCTTCCATAATCCACTAGAAGTTACCGAGTCAAGAAAAAAATCTTTTACACACCCACAAAAGAAAACAGCTGTGCGGCGTGCAGCATCGTAGATAAATTTTAATGCGTCCACATAAGCGACGACGCAATCCTTAGCCTGGCGAAGTCACGTATTCGTGAATGCAGTCACAATTAACTAGCTTATCTTTTTTTCGCGCTCGAACCGACTATTCGCGCGCGGTATAGAACTTCTTTTGCCTGTAAGCGTGAGAATCGCCAAAGAAAGGACGTAAGCGATCGTTCTAGCTCTTTGATGCGGTTAAAATTATGTCACTTGACGATACGGTTGGTTGAAGCTTCTTGTAATAGCTTTTTCTTAATGTTTCTCTTGCAAATTCGTCCGGCTCTTTACTTTTAATAACACTTAGTAGTTTTTATAAAGCTAATTGTCAAGTACGAATTTTATGGTTATTTTAATGATTATGTTTGCTAAGGATAATACTTTTAACCATGAAAATATGTTAAAACAAAAGTAATTCTGTATTTTTAAAGGGGATATTTGCGAATGCATATTCATACTTTTTAACGTTTTCATACTTTTAAAGCGAAGAATGTTTTACGACCTTTTTTTTAAACAATTCTTTCTTACGACTGTCAATGTCAAGCCTTTGTTATTTTATTGCTTTCAATCTAATTATCTTAAGTCAGACAATTTTTCCGGCAAGATTTTGATACTAACAACATTGGTGATACAAATTCAACATCAGTTTTTATTGTCCATCATTAGTATTTATTTGTAGCTCCAACATAAGAGATATTATTATTTAAAAATTATGTATTTTTAAATAATACTATACAAGTACCACATCAAAAGACTTACCATTTTCTTCACCCAAAGTCACTAGAAATAATGCCATGCGGAAAGCGGCATTCACATCCCAACGTTTCCAAATTAAATATGGCATCACCGAAGAGAACGAGGAAGATCTCGCGGCTGCTCAAGAGGATGCTCCAATCGATACTCCTCCACAAGCATCCATACAAGAAATCGACGTTACTGCAATACCACCAGTTGTGCCCACAGAAGATTTGACACCTCTCGTGCTCGAGGCTGTTCACGAAGAATGTCGGGAAGTCACTGTAATACCAGCTCCACCTGTGCAACCAGCACTACTAACGCCTGCAAACGGCAATGTTTCGTCGCTGCGTCGCCAAACCATGCCGGAAATCTTTCTCACCACACCGATCGAGAACATCGATGCCAGGAGAGCCAGCATCACCAACGTCGCCATTTGCTCGAGCATCGGTCCAAGTCTTGCAGGGATCTTCCCCGGTGCTCCTACGAGTTTGTTTACGGGCGCAATGGACGACTCTGGATCAGCATCCCAATTACTGACGTCCAGTTTACGAAGAAGCGTCACATTCTCATCCTTAACCGAGCCTTTGAACCTGGAACAGGCGGCTAGCGACGCTAGAGGGCGCAAATGGTCACCGAAAATGAACTTCTGGAAAGGACTGCATCACCAGGACTCGAAAGATTCGACCACCACGGAAAGCAGCGACGTACAGCTGATCGATCAGCACCGTTCGAAGCATCACTTTCACCATCACCATCACCACCACCATCATCACCTGCCACATCTACACATGCCTACCTTCTCGATCACGGGACCCAGTAGCGAGGGTGCTGGCTTAGGAACCGGTCGGAAATTCAGTTTCGGCATTAGGAGGCACTCACAGACGGTTGGTCCCGAGGTTTTCTTGCGTGTTCTCTCTTATTGCCGTTTGCTGAAACTGACACTAATAGGACTATCTTCTAACAGGGTGGGAAAGACTGAACGACGAGAATCGAATTTAATTTAACAAAAGAATTTTTTATTAGCAACTTTTTATTAATTAAAGTTTGTTGTCAAGTGTAAACATCGTAAAAAAGTTCCCTCCGACATTTAGAATTTTTGCGTTTAAATGCGTACCTTTTATTCCAGCTTTAAAAGTTTGTAATTATTGGAAGAAGTACAGATCCTGAATATTTGTATAAAACGGGTAAAAGGTTTTCTCGTCGTCTTCTCTAAAATGAACATAAAATTTTTATGCAACGGTTTAAAATTGGAATAAAAAGAACACATATTTGAACGTAAAATTTATGCTTGACGGTTGTGTACATTGCACTTTTTATCATTGGTGCTTATTTTATCGAATTATTACTGTACATCCTTCGTGATATACTTTTTTTTTGTAATTTTGCCAATAAAGCCATATCAAGAGCATGAGCGATAACATATTTATAAAATGTAGAATGTACTTTATTGCATACTAGATCACATACTCACTGAAAAACAGATAAAATCCATTGTTTTGCGAAAACAATAGTTTTCAATACAGAAAGGATAATAACAGTACAAAACAATACTTAAGATTATAATGAAAAAAGTAATTAAAAATCTGCTCAAGGAAAAGATCAAAAAAAGCTAATTAAAAAGACGAACAAGACTAAAGTATGGAAAAGGGAAGGGAAGTGGACTTGCTACCGCTGTACCGTTGGGCTTTGATGTCCAGCGAATTTAAGCTTCTGCGTTTTTTTTTTTTTTTTTTTTTCGTTTTATTCTGAATTGAATCGAATAACATTATGCAGCCCAAATACGAGGTCAACGTTCTTTATACAGTTCGTTGACTTGCATATAAGTTAAGCCGCTTTGTGTGGTCGTTTGTGACTTGTACCTTTGTTAAAATATAAATATATAATATTATAAAAATTTGGGTATGTACATTGAGTATGTTAAAAAATGCAAATTTTAATTTTAGTAGTAAGACTTCAAAATTTATTTTTATCTTTCCTAACCAAAAATACTTCTTGTAAATACCTTGATTTACTTATTGCGTTGCGTGCGTGTTAAACTTAATTTTATGACTTTGCTCCGACCTAATTTTCGTCACCCGAATTGCTGTCAAGTTATTGTCAGCATTTAAGTAAGATGTATTAACACTGCTTGTCTATGACAATCGAGTTGCATTACTTCTCATACATGAGCATGGAAGAACACTTTCTCGTTCTATAATACTGTTTGATATTTGGAAAAACCGCTTCTAAGAAATAAGCTTTGATATAATACAAAATCTTTATGAGGAATTAACTAACACTGCTATAGCTTTACAAGGTTTTTAAATGTTATATTTCAAATGTATATAGTGTTAAAATTATTTCATTTATATACTGTAATTATATGCACATTATTGTAAAGTTACTTAAGACAAATTTTTATGACATTGATTATTATATAATCGTTTGAAATAAATATAAAAAACTTGTATTGATGCAATCATACTAATTAAAATTCAATGAAAACCAACTTTTGAAAACAATAAGGAATTTTAATGTTTACTTAAAATAACAGATATAAAAACAGATTATAAATTAGGTGGTACTTTGAGCATTTAAAATACACATGCATTTCAAGGAAATAAAAGTGATTTTGACACCATTTTTTTGTAACTACAAAACTTTCCTTTACATATAGGAAAATTTTCGAAAATAGAAGTCAATGATTGAACGTCATCATAGTATGTGTGGTTATTCTACTTTCCTCTAAATGCTTATCTCCGGTGTTTTACCTTGCAGGAAACTCATTACCAAAGAATTTTCTAGCTTCATACCAGGCTCAAATCCTATCAGTGACCTTGAAATTCATGCGTTTTTTTTAAATCCCAAAAAATATCTATCAACCAAAACTATCACTAAAAAAAAAAATCATTTCCAAAACAACGTTTAAAATTAAAACGACCCCTCGAAACCCTGCCGCCAACCTCATTCCCGGCCCGTGCATAACAAGCCATCCTCCTTGCAAACCGAAGCAGCCTCAATCGGCGGACAATCGCGCGTACCTCCGCGCTACAACGGGCGGCATTCCGGTTTTCCTCCTGATATCGCGCGAGGGAGAGACGCTGCTCCATGGAGGTGCGCTTCTTCTGCCTCCATGGGAGGCGGCGGTGCACGTCGGCCCGCCACCTGTGCCGTCTCAGTCCTCTCCGAGAGTCTCGGCCGCGCACATCGACGCTCCGCGAAGCGCTCTCGGCTCTTTTCGTGGGATTTGTGAACAAAAAAAGAAGTATATACAATACTCGTGCGATCATGCAGCTCGCCATCATCTCCTGGCTCAACACCGTCGCCTCCACGTACAGTCTCAACGTCTCTTTGACTGTAGAGTTTTTTTACGGTTCCTTTGTTGTTTTTTTTTTGTTTTTCCAATCGCGATCGCTTCGGGGACGGTGCTTTTTCCTTGCTTTCCGCCCGGGGCGTGGAGCCGGTAATTTGAAGAGTTTGACAAGTGATTTCGACGTCATTGAGAATATATATATATATACGCATTTTGTACTGAATTCGAAATTCTAGAAGTTTCTTTTAAGCTAAATAACAGTATAATAATTATTATTCCAATGAATATATACACCTAAGTTATAAATAAATAATCAGTAACACACTTTACTCTTATCATAACGAGATTCGTAACATTAATTTTTATGTCAGTAGTTTGCGCGAAACCAAGATTTTTGAAGCAACGGATGTTCTTTATTGGGCAACCCTCTCAATTTCGTTCACAATTAAGCTTATCTCTCGACATCAAAGCTTATCTCCCAATTAACCTATTTGCTCGTATTAATCACACTTGACTAAATAATCAATGAAAGGCCAGGCTCCGCAAGACCAAAGATCCAACCGAGCAATAACAATTGCAAAACTAATCAACCTCTCGTACGAAACTTCCCGAGAAAACAATCCTTACGCACCAATAAGTAACCCGCAAACACAACGCATTGACGTCTAACGGCGTGCCACTGTGTGACTTTCTTATCAGTCGCGCTCTACAAATTGCGTTTTATCTATTTTGGCCGGTTCTCGCATCCGATTCGAGAGAAGAGCCGGATGATCTAAAAATAGCCCGAGTGCACAGCGAGCTCCTGCAATTACCCCCCCCCTTTTTTTTTGTTTTTGAAAAATCGACGCGCGAGAAGACGCTCGACGCGCGAGGACTTTCCTCCTGATGACGGCGTGAATGTCGTCAGCTTATGTGTAATGTTCGTTACCGCAAGGAGACGTGTTATTTTCTATTAATGCTTTGTTTTTTTTTTAATTCTCTTTCCTTTACAACGGAAGATCTGCATGCAACCGATCGCTAATCGCAGTGGCTTCACTGAACTGAGTAATAACACGCTTGAAGGGATGCAGTCGGGACTGAAAGCATTTTTTGGATTACGAATTGATCTTTGATTCTTTTGGAAAAAGAGATTCTGCGGTTATGTTCAAATAAAAGTAAACGGAAGTAAATCGTTGTTTCTCAAATTGAAAAAAAAATTCTATCTGAAAAATGCAACAATTTTGATTATTTGACTAATGATTAATCGAAATTTCCTTGAATTCGAGTGGAAAAAATTTAAGGAAAACGAACGAAAAAAAGCTTTAAACGACAGCCGAAGAATGTTCGATTACAAGTAATAACCTCTGCGACCGCTAATTAGTCACGTCTGCCTTTTGTTTGCCCCGTTTGTTGTTTTTTATTTTGTTCTCGAAACGAATTCGATAGAGGCCCGCGTTCGATCCGCGCGCAATCACGTGTCGAAAGTAAACGTTTTTTTCTTTTTTTCGCAGACTCTGCACCGGACCGACTCGATGGTATCGCTTTGCTACCGCACATTAGCCTCGTACGTCAGCGATGACAACCTTGCCGGCTTGCAGAACTTCCTCGAGAACAAAAGGGTCCAGGTCGACGATCGCGACGAGGTGAGTTGTCGGAGTTGTCGGTTGTTGATGATACAAAACGATATTTTAAATTTTACTCAAATTTCTTAGAGATTGTAATTAAAATATATTTTTATAAAAAGGAATTTCGTTCTAACGCTAAGAGATAAAACATTTTTAATTATTCAGTGATATAGATTTAGATAATAGAAAAAGCTTTTATCTTTTATCTTTCAACCGTATTTTTAAAAATTATATTTAAAAAACCTTTTCTATGTAACTAACCCGCAATACAAAGCTCTGTCGGTCGAAGCATTTCCTGATATAAAATTGCCCTTTCAACAGAATGGCAGCACGGCTCTCATTCTTTCCGCGAGCAGAGGGAAAATCCACTTCGTTCGCGAACTCATCAACCATGGAGCAGACGTCAATGCCGAGGACGCGGTGAGTCCCGCGATTTTACTCTATACTCGCAGAAGAGTTTTTTATTATTTGTCTAACGCATCGGTGCAATTTGCAGGACAATTGGACGGCACTGCTTTTCGCAGCTAAGGAGGGCTTCAACGACGTCTGCGTCGAGCTACTCGAACACGGCGCCGCACTTGAGCATCGTGACGCGGTAAGCATGCACTACTAACCAGCCGCTTGCTCGATTGCACTTCTTTCGCTCTTCGCGACTATTCGTCGTTTTCGTTTCTTATAGCTTTATTCCAAAGCAAATAAAGTGATAATGATTTTTTTGCAGGGGGGATGGACGGCTCTTATATGGGCGGCGTATAAAGGTAGATCGTCTACGGTGACGTTACTGTTGGCACGAGGTGCGGACGTAAACGCGCATGGAAACTATCACATATCCTCGCTGCTGTGGGCAGCCGGTCGCGGCTACACCGATATAGTCAAAGAGCTGCTGGCGTATGGCGCTAAGGTCAATGTCGGCGATAAGGTGAGATACTTGAAGCTCTAGTTGACTCTACCGATAAATTTGCTTTTATTATTATTTTTCTTTTGTATTCTGCTGATGCACTGCGTTCATGTTATTTTAATATTAATGTAGCGGACGCCATTTTTTTTTTGTTGATAATATAGTTTTTTGAAGCTGTATTCTTTGGCCACACATTTACCCTGGTAGAAACATTAAGCAGTTTCTAGCCAATTCTTAGCTTGTTTTGTAGTCGAAAACGACAAATTGCAATTGTTTTTTGTCATTATCAAATAATGAAATATGTTTGCTCATGAATATATCAGTAATGTATTTTATCTTTTAAAATTATTTTCCAATTATTTTTATTTAATTTAGACATCAATTTTAGCTAAAAAGTGTTCCATTTAAAATACACGTTAACCAGCCCAACTGGTTAATTTTTTACTAGGGCAGTAAAGATTAATATTAAGAGTTATTCTTAATTAAATAAATATATAAAAAATTATGATTAATTTTGATTCAGTACGGCACGACGGCCCTTATTTGGGCTGCCAGAAAAGGTAGTCTCGAGATTGCGGATGCTCTCCTAAAAGCTGGTGCCACAGTCGACACAGCTGGCATGGTAAGCGATTTTCTGTTGTTTTTTTATGTAAAAAATTAAAAAATTATAGTTTAGTCTTTAGAATAAAAATAATGAATTTACAAGTTGAAGGAAAAAATAAACATGGAATAGGCATTAAGGTGCACCTTCTTATTTATTTTTTAAATGTTTATTTTTATTTCAACTGTTTGGTGTTTCTTTGAGTTTTATAACTGTAACAAGATTCAAGATTTCTCTTTGATTGTATTACATTCCACTTGAGAACAGCGATAAATTTTAATATTTTGAATCTAGCGGTATTTTTTTTTACCTCATATTCCGCCTGAAAAGGGACGAAATCGCCATTTAAAACTTTTTCAACAACTACACGAATCGAACGCTTCACAAAACTCGAAACTCTCCTCCCGCAGTACTCGTGGACGCCGCTGCTGGTGGCCACGCTGGGCAACCACGTGGAGGTCGTTCTTCTCCTGCTCGAGCACAAGCCGAACGTGAACGCGGTGGACAAGGACGGCTGCACCGCCCTGTCCATCGCGTGCCGCGAGGGCTTCCACGAGATCGCCAACGCCATGCTCAACGCCGGGGCCTACATCAACATCCAGGACAAATCCGGCGACACCAATCTGATTCACGCCGTCAAGGGCGGGCACAGGGGTGTCGTCGAGTCGCTGCTCAAGAAGTACGCGGACGTCGACATTCCCGGCAAGGTATGTGACACGGTTCTCAAATGTAGAGTCTTGGGGCGATTTGGACGGAGGGTGACTTGGTCGCGTGCTTGTTAGACACGCGGTAACGAGATAGATTTATGTTATAAAATCAAATTTTTAGATTTTATTTACGTACCGAGTATGTAGAGATGTGTTTTAAAAGCATTGTAGGAAGGTATAGCGGAATTGTACGAACAAATATTGGATGAAATTTACAAATCAACAACTATAAACGATAGGATAATTTTAAATTAATTTTGACGCACTTAAAAAATAAATTGTAAACAGGGAAAATAAGGTTTTATCAATGCGAATATAAAATTTCCAAACCTTCGGGAAATATTTGCGCAGACTGAATTCTTTGTACTTCGGTGTAAATTATGGAAGACATAAGACACTTTATTTTCAGACTCTTAAAGTCACATGCAAATCAGAAATAACTTTGTCCGGAGAGTGAGAAATGAGAAAAAGCAGCCTTAGTTTTAAAGATAACGCAAGTAATATTTCACGTGTGACGCACGTCTGACTAAATGTAATCTCCATCTACTTTCAAGTATTCGCGAGCTTCCACCTGAACTTTTCCTTCAGATTTCTGCCACTGCTTCAACGACAATTATCCGTTCATATTTTTAAACAACAGTCATTTCTATCCAAAATAAGAAAGTAACAAGAAACATTTTTACGTTACCCCAGGACAGAAAAACGGCTACTTACATAGCGGTGGAGAAGGGCAACGTATCGATCCTGAAAGTGCTGTTAACGGCGAATCCGGACCTGGAAATAGCGACGAAGGATGGAGACACGCCACTGCTGAGGGCCGTGAGGTCGCGCAATGCCGAAATAGTTCAGTTGCTCCTTGATAAAAAGGCGAAGGTGTCGGCGACGGACAAGAAAGGCGACACCGTACTCCACGTGGCGATGCGCGCAAGATCGAAAGGCATCGTCGAAATTCTACTCAGGAATCCTAAGAATAGTCAATTATTGTACAGACCGAACAAGCAGGGCGAGACGCCTTACAATATCGACATCAATCATCCGAAAACGATCCTCGGGCAGATCTTCGGCGCTCGTGAGTTGAAATTCGTTTGGAAATTCTGCAATCGTTAAAGTGTTATAATTGAGTTAATAAATGATGCTTTGTTAAAAGGTCGATTGAATACTAACGAAGATAACGAAAATATGCTGGGCTATGATCTCTACAGCAGTGCACTGGCAGATATACTGAGCGAGCCGTCGCTTTCCACTCCTATTACTGTTGGTCTTTATGCAAAGTGGGGATCGGGAAAATCTTTTTTATTAAATAAGCTTAGAGGTGAGTTAAAGATAATGATTTGTAATAAGCATTTAGTTTGACTTTATTTCTGAGAGTTAATGATTTTACAGAGGAAATGAAGAATTTTGCTCGCCAATGGATCGATCCATCTTTCCAATTTTCCTCGTTGTTATTTCTCGTTGTGACGCACGCTTCACTTTTGATCGGAGTGACTATTGGTCTTATATGCCGATCTTGGCTAATAGGACTTATTTCTGGAGCGAGCTTAGTTGTTATCGTATATATCTTCCTAGTGTTGGTTTGGTATGCCAATAAAAGGTAATTTAATTTAATATGCGGCTTTAAAAACTAATTTAGTTTTACTTTTATCAAAATAATTTTATTGCAAATTTTTTTTTTAAATTGTAGTACTTTCAAACAAGAATGAAGTCCAAAAAGCATTTTTAAAATCTTGAAAAAAATCGAATCAATAAAAGAAAAAAAAATTAAGATCATTTCGAATTTATTTTGCGTTAATTTTCACAGGTGCGACTGGTATTGGCCGTACAATTTCACCGTAGCGTTGTCCACGAAATTAAACTCCCTGAAGCTGCTGCTACAAGTGACCTTCTGCCATCCCCCGGGTAACACGACGCACGACGGCCTCGCCATACAGCCCATAAAATTCTACTTCACGGATCAGACTCGAGTGGGAACAACGACTGCCGGTGAGAACGCCGTCGTTCAGATGGTCGGCTCGCTGTACGATTCAATCGAAAGCGAATTTGGTTCACTGCCGACTCGACTCTACCGGGCATTCAGGCCAAAGCCAGTCAAAACGACTACCTCGTGGAAGTGGAGGCATCTGTGCTGCCTGCCCTACGTGGCCATTTTCGAGTTCTGCTTCTGCAGCTTTCTCGTTGGTGTTACTGTGCTTACGGTTTATCTCATCGATCTGCCTAATGATAAATCGTAAGTTTTTCTAATTTACCTTAGCTTTTTGCGATAAGTATTGCTTTTAATGAGTCAAAAATGTTTATTTAAAAATGTTATTAATAAAAAAAAATCAAATATGCTTTTACAGGCCAGTAATTCGACCGGTGACAGCGCATATAATTATGATCAGTATTGCATTGTTGTTGGCTGTCAGTGTAGTCGCAAATTTATACACGTGGAGTAGAACCATACAATCTCTTATTTTCTCGCAACGAAGGCAGCTCAGGAGACGGATTGCCAGGCTCGAAACTTTGAAGAGTGAAGGATTTTTACAAACCCTTAAAGGCGAAGTTAATCTTATGACGGAAATGGTAAGAATTTTTGTAAATATCCATAATTTGCTAAAGAATTGCTACATTAGTAATGGCTGGTTTTTTATATTTTTTTTAACAGGTAAAGTGCCTAGATAGTTTTACGGCTCAAAAGAGTAGATTGGTAGTGATTGTTGATGGTCTTGATAGCTGCGAGCAAGACAAAGTATTATTGGTGCTCGATGCTATTCAAGCTTTATTCAGTGATAACGGGTGCCCCTTCGTTGTTATTTTAGCTATTGATCCTCACATTATATCTAAGGTAATTCTTTATCCAACGTTAAACAGAATTTTATACTAAAGCAATTATATGGATTAAACTTTTTTTATTTTTATTTCTAGGCTGTGGAAGTAAATAGTCGAAGGCTATTTACAGAGTCAAATATAGGTGGTCACGACTACCTACGCAACATGGTGCACTTGCCCTTTTACTTACAAAATAGCGGTCTACGCAAAGTCAAAATAGCCCAGCAGACGGCTTTACATAGCAATAAGAAAACGACCTGGAACGACGCAGAGGAGGGTGTCAATTACGCGACGACAAATCCAATGCAGCGCTCGGTATCGAACCGTCGCTTGAGTACAGAATCTGGTGTAATGAACAGTAACGAGAAACTAAAGCCACCGAGTCGAAAGGGTAGCAGGAAGCTGAGACTCAGTGAATCAATAGCTAGTAGTATAGGCAGTAACTTGAATCGTCTGGGAGGTGCTCAGGATTTAAACAAGATGCTCTTAACGGACGATTACTTTAGCGACGTTAATCCTCGTAGTATGCGGCGATTGATGAATGTAGTTTACGTTACAGGTAAATATCTTTTAAATATTCGGTACCTTTAATTACTATATTAATAAATTCTCATCTGGTTTTTGTTTGTTAATAGGAAGATTATTAAAAGCATTCCAAATCGATTTTAACTGGTATCATTTAGCTAGTTGGATTAATATTACCGAGCAATGGCCATTTAGAACTTCATGGATGATTTTATATTATGATACATGCGAAGAGAATCTGGACGATTCGATGTCCCTAAAAAGCTTATACGATAAGTAAGACATTAATATACATTATTCATATCATTAGCAAAATAATCAATATATAATATTTAATAATTCTTCACATCATAGGGTGCGTCCACAAATTCCAATCTTTAAAGATGTTCAACCTCTTCTTGAAATGGACCGGGATGAGCGCAAGCTCGATGTCTTCCTGACTTTTCACCGTTCGAGCCTTCTTGTTAGTGACATGAAGATTTTCCTACCCTTTACGATAAATCTCGATCCTTATATTAAAAAGAAGATCAAGGAAGAGCAGCAGAGCTTAGACGAAGATCCTACTCATCATGCGATGTATAAGTGGAGCAACCCATTGCCAATGACGGCTGGTTCAGCAGCCCCGGAGCAAGGCTGGTTGAACCGCAATAGACACCCAAGATTGCCAAGACCACATGTTGGAAATCATCCACCGTTACCATTACCACAACCTGCCGATGTTTGGCCCACTGTGAGGCCAGGCTATGAATGGCAATTACCTCATCAATGGCCGCATTATCCACCCCCTGTTGAGCCAATGCATAAACCGCTTTCTGCAGTTACTCATTTACCAGTAAGAATACACACGTATATGAGATTTATAAATGCTTTGTGATTTTAATTTTATAATTTGATATCATATTTTCTCCGCTCTTTTACCTGCTAAGAGACGAGTGATACGATAAAACTATTAACTTGTTATTGTTTTTTTGCAGTCGGATATTCTGGACATAAAACTTTCATTACTGACAGTCGATACATTATGTGAATTACTTGATAAAATTCAAGATCTTAATCCGAATCAGTTGTTACATTACAAAGAAATTATTAAAGAAAATAATATTACTGGCAGAGTTTTGCTTCATTGCGATTTACAGGAATTGAAAAATGTAAGTTAGAGATATACTTCATCTATAAAGAATCATTATAAGAATATTAATAATTTAATTAATTTCAATGGCAGGTATTAAGAATGTCATTTGGCGATTGGGAATTGTTTCGTATGGTAATTGTGTCGTTAAGAGAGCAAGAACTGACTAGTTTTACAACACAGGAAGAGGGACCTCGAAGTGTAAGATTTATTGTCGGAACAGATGAAAACAGCAGAAAAGGTAAATATTGGTAAATTTTCTTTTTGAAATTTTTATCCGCATCAATAATACATACTGTTAATAACATTATCTACAGATCACAGTACCCAAGGTACTTCCGTGAGGGTCCCAACAATCGTTGAAAAGGAAAAAGGTATATCTAGAACTGATGGTCCTCCAAGAAGAGATCAGAATAAGCAGTCTATTATGGAAAAGCAGGTAAGATACTTCGGTCAAATAATTTATTGGCAGTAAAACAAAAACAAGTAATAAAATTTTAAATTAACGATAAGATGTACATACAAATCATTAATTTAAAAAAAAAAACCCTGTCTTAAATTTAATTGAAATAAGGTTTTCCTTATGTATAATATATTTTTTAAACCTAGTTAATTATTGTAAAGTAATTTAATTACCCCAATTTAGCCATACGTTTCGAATAATATACAAAATTTAACTTACCTACCATACTTAATTTACAAAAATCACTGATCACAAGTTCTATTTATCTCACGCACGCATGGATAAAAAATAAAATCACAGCTCCAGGTAAGAACTGCATCTGTGCACCTTTTAGCACATTTAAAACTCTCCGTAAAAACCTTGGTGTGCATTTCCGTAGACAGCTTCGAATACAGCCGCATATTCTTAAACCCGTAAAGTGCAGTGTGCTTCAAAGAATATCAAGCCTTCCCAAATATGTGACAGCGATTATTTTGCAGGTGACACTGGAGGAGCAGATGATCTGCGGCGCGCTGCAGACGCTGAACGAAGAGGCTTGCGAGGACGTGCTGGACGTGCCGGTTTCCCCGGCTATTGTCCCCACGGACTCACTGCCAGGTGAGCCCAGTTCTCTTCCGCTTACACTGCCCTTGGTCATAGTCCAAGAGCCACCGAGGTCCGACCAAAGCCCTGACTCCGTTAACGAATACGCCACGAAACTTTAGAATCGCATACCAATTGCCTAATTAATTATGCACTCACGGCGACCGAGTTTATAATCGAAATACACGTGTTATGTTTCGTGTAAGTGCTGCCATTACAGACAATCTATACACAGTTCACTTGTTGTTTTAAATGATTCAAGCGGCACACTAATACTTGTTTTTTAACTCGAGCGTGTGCGAGTACGAAAAATTATGTTTCCTTCGCCTTACCGTCGTATGCCATTATAAGTGACTTTCGATAGTTTTTTAAGAATTTGAAAAATTCAACTTTTTAATACCTTTGCGTCGAATTTTAATTTGAAAATTCTACAGTTGGCATCTATTAAAATAATTTAGGGACTTATAGCGTAGAAATTTTTTTTATATATATAATATGAAGCATTTTTTTCGCACTTTTATTTGTGTGCTAAAAGATTTGGCAGTAGATACGCAAAATAATAATACTTTATGAGCTATATGTTCTGAACTATGAACAGTCTAATAGTTTGAAGCGTGCACATTAATTCAAATAAAGATTTAAGACTGTAAAAAAAGTTATACATTTTATAACTTAATCAATCATAATATAATGTTTCAAGTTATTGAAAAACTGCTGACTGTTGCAATGTATTTGCGGTTACATAATTAGTGGTGCCATTTCGAAAAATAGTTATAGTTTGCGTATTATTGGAAGAATTATGATTGTTATTTGAATTCGTAAGTGTTGTGTATTTTTTACTAATGTAAATTTAAAGACTTGTTGCCATTGTGCGTAAAAAGATAATTGACCGTATTGCAGCATTTCGTAATTAAGTATAGAATAAAATGTAACTTATAATTACAGACACGCAGGCTTGCCCAAAGACACTGTTGTTATAAAATGTAAATCTCGTACAAAGAAACCAATGTTAAAGTTGAATTTATTAGGATTAACGAGAAAATGTTGCCATTATAATATATACTTCATTTCGTAAATACACATATGTGAGCGTTGCTTTTGACGCCTTGTAGCTACGAAATGCAAAAACTAGATGTTATTTAGCTGAAAAAGAATATGCATATATTGTTAGACAATTTGCAAACAATAAGCAATTTTTATAAAATTTATATGTATTTCATTATGCTTAGATTTTAATTGCAATAGATAAAAATGTTGACTAATCATCAGTTCGTTTAAAATGTACAAAACAAAGAGTAGTCGATAATAGAGAATATAAATATGTGTACGTTGAGAAAATATAGTAAGGTACAAGATTCCATATTATGAGTGCACAAGTACTGCAATGTATAATGCGCGATTAGCGTCTTAGCATGACTCCGAGATCGTCATTAAAGTACTTAAGTCAGTACAAGCTTGTTAAAAAGCACAACATTCGTTCGAGGAACTGTGATATATGAATTATGCGATAGAAGCCTATGTCTTCACGAGGAGCCAATCAATTGTTCCTTTTATTGATCTCTATCGAGGCCATGCACGATGCTCTATGAAATTATATGTAGATTTGAAAAAGTGGCTGGCTTTTCGATTATTCGACCAGTTCCAAATGTCACAGCTTCGAGTACTTCGCAGTTTTGGCGTGTTGTTGAAATGTTTATAAATAATGTTGAATGATTAATTTTTGTTGGAAGCATCCGATAGAACTTTTTGTAAACGTGAATACGCGAGCGTGTGAAATTTGCTGATGAACAGAAGTATTATATTATAATTACAAATATATATATATATATCTATATATAAATGGCAATAAAGCATTTCTTTGAAAAAAGTTACCACAGAAGCACGAGTTTATTACTATACTGTTTTAGTTGAAACGAAATTTTTGCGTGAATGAAATGCCGACTACAAGTCTTTGCAATCCAGTGCTCCGAGTTGCGACGGTTGTCAGGGCAGGTCTTGAAGGCAAAGGACTTTTAGTGTAGTCAATGTAGATCAAACTTTAGACTGTTTTCTTCTGTTTTTTATAACTTTTCCACTTTCAAGTATACTTTTACAACTTTTGCTTCTAATAGCATGTTTATTTAAAAACTTATTGTGTTTCCTCTAATCCGGGGGTTTTATTATACAAATCAATTTTAACAGCATCAAATCAATAAATTGGAAAATGAATCTTAATAAAGCCCTCGACTAATTAGATCTTTTTTTTTCTCTTTCAAGGTTGAAATGACTAAGCGCCTTATCTCACTTCTCTAAACGCAAGAACCTGTCAATTAATTAACAACGTAGTAAAGCTCCAGCTCGCTAAAAACACTCCACTCCTTAGCCTCCTGTATTTTTAAAACAGTGCACTATGCATGCAGTGTCGTTTAGCACGAGTCCAGTCAGTAAATAACTCAAAAAACCGCATCCTCGATCGGTCGAACAGCGGAAGATCTTTGCACGAAAACTCACACCCGAGCAAATAAACGTACCAAAAAAACCGCAGAGCACGCCCAGAGAACCGGCAAGAGAGAGCGACGTCTCACTGTAGAGCCTTAATTTCCAGGTGATCGGGTGCGATCCAGGGCATCGAGCGTCTCTCAAGACACGGACTACGTCATCCTGCAGTCCAACCCGTTACTGCACTGGGTGCCGGTCTCGGACGAGCCGGAGGAGACCAGCTCCGACAGCTCGCTGGACTCGCTGAGCCTGCCGCCGATTCACCGCACGAGCTCTCAACGTAGCATCAGCTCGCGCTGCAGCATCGTGTCCAGCTGCTCCGCCAACCACTACCGCACGCCGCCGACCAGCACGATCCACCAGAAGAGCTCCGGCAAGCAGATTTCTGTCAAGAGACCCTCGTCGCTGCTGGTCTCACCGCCGGCCTCGCCCAAACCTGCCTCCAGGTCCAAGTCGACCGACGATTACGGCAGCAGCGGCGACATCGGCGGCGTCGTGTCCAGGCGTTCGCTCAAGTCGCGCCGATCCACGTCGTCGCTGAGCGAGGAGTTTACCATCTCCATCCCCGTGCCCGTGACGACCGCCACCTCTGGTAGCGGCAGCTCCACGGGCCTAGGCAAGTTCAGCCGTCTGAAGGACAGATTACTCAGCGGCAGCAAATCCCAGCAGCACCTGCAGGGCGAGGCTGCAACGTCGGTCGTTGTCACCACCGAGGATAGCGACGGCGAGTCGACGCCGCTCGTGTCCGAGATGTCCAGTCCGTCGCACTCTACCTCCGACAGCGTCTTCAAGCCGTTGAGCCCCGACGACGAGAGCAGCGACTCGCTCTCTCCTGTATCCAACACTCTTAAGAGTCTACCCAGTGGCGGCGGAAACTCTAGCTTGGAAGCTCTCGACCACTGCGCCGACTCCATTGGACTAGTCGTCCACGAGACCAGCTGGTCCAACGGCAGCCGCTCGCTGTCCAGGCAGAACGCCCAGGACTGGGAGAATCCCGAGACGCCCGTCTGAGAACGCCGCTCCTGCCGGGTGAAATCGGTCGCGGATCTGTCTTATTACTTTAGCGCTGCAAGCGGCTGGAAACTGCGCGGCATTTAAGCAAGGTAGAAGCTTAGGAGTCTTTCGAGCACGCGTCTTTTGTAGTACGAATGTGCCAGGGATCTTTTCCCGAGAGTTCGCGCCATTCTTTATTGAAAGAGTTCTCGGTGTATACATTAGATGACGAATCGTAGAGCAAATATGCCTGAATGCCTGCCTGCGTTTATCAGGTTTTTATCGTGGAGAGCGTTGTTTGAACGGTTTCCCGTTTATTGAGTCTTTTCTACGGAAGATCGTTTTGCAGGATTTATTTTAATACGATTTTATACGTAAATGTTCCTGAAATGATTTCTCGCCAAGAGAGTAGTGTTCGAAAAAAATTTTCACAATATTTAGGAATGTAATGAGAAGGATTTCTGTAAAAAAGTATTGTATGTATTGTTAAGACAGATATACTTATAAAAATGTACTTATTTATATGACCAAAATTGCATTTTTAGAAATGAGCAATAATTTTATTCATTTTTCTTTTTTTTAGAAATTTATTCTTTATTACTTTTTGAGAAATCCTTAGTTGCTTTTCTACAAATTGTGCAAAAATTTTTTCGAAAATTTTTTTAGGAAAATAATTTGAAACTGCACGAGGTAGAATTCAATTAAAGATCGTTTACTATACTTCTTTACATTGAGTCAAAGCGACTGAATTAATTCAATTTTAGATACGTAAATGACAAACATGTTGTGTTTACACGGCAAACCGCAGAAACCCATTGTGATTTGAGCGTTACTACGGTATTTAGGTACTAATTATTTTAGGTTAATGATAAACGACGGCAGTATTACTTAGCGAAAATTTGTGCCTTAAAAATACCATTATAATTCAAATCTTTTGATTTTCATTCTTTGATTAGATGAATTTCTTTAATATTGACAGGCATGTATTTTTGTATGCGATGTCTTGCGTTTTCATTATATTTAATCAATTGCATTGGTCGGGTATCATCTCCTTCAAAAAACAATTTTTGATATCGGATCAGAGTTATTAGAATAATTTTTATTGCTAAATTTACATGTTTTTCATGAAACTTATTCATAACTTTTTAATGCTTTATTTTATTACAATTTAGTTCATAATTATTAATTGAAATTCTAGTGGCAATGAGAATCTTGTTCCACAGCAAAAAAAATATTAATTGTGTTCATTCAAATAAAAATAGTTTCAGTTTGTACATATTAACGATAACCTGGGTTCATGAATTAATTGTTTTAAATTTCATTGACTGAAAAAAATTGGATATTTCTAACTGCATACTTTTAAAAAAATAATGACAGCTAATTCGATTCTGTATTCAAAATTTACGCTAGTTTTCATTATATCGAACAAATATAAATTTGTATTTCTAGTGTATAAATAAAAATATTTTTTGAAAAGTAGTTAAGTCATAAAAGTATTCACATCTGTATTATAAACCTAAAAAAATTGTAAAATAATAAATAATTTGAAATACAACGAAATCTTTTCTTATTAATTTTCTATACTTACCTACTGTTCCTTTGATTTAAAAAAAGAGTCCGCTAAAATGCGCACGGGAAAGCAGTTTGAGGCGCTGCGATCGCTCGAGCGAATTTTGCAAGCTTTTTAAAAAAAACGGTTGAGAATTTGAGGAACGGGTTATTGCATAAAAAAGATTAATTTCTAAAGCAGTTCGGTACAAAAATCCTCTTTTCTTAAAAGAGAAAATCTTCATCATCCTCTTTTCATAAAAGATAAAAGTAAATCCAAAAATGGCGAATGTAACGCGTCAGTCGATATCTTCTTTACAGCCGAAAATGCAGAATACTATCATTGTTGGCGTTATTATACGAAGCCAAAATTCGAAAGTGATTGATCCAACACGAACGAGATGTAAGTAATTTTATCTCGATATTTCCTAGTTAAATAAAAAACTTTGTCGTTATATGCAATTCCATAATGCACGCAGTACGTAGTATAAAGTAACCTACTTGCCACAGGGCGTTCCCGCGCATTTTGATATTCGTAGTAATCAATTTCATCATAAAGCTCGTTCATTTTGTTAAACTCATAAATGCCTAATATTTTTACACTAAATTTCAATGGCTGAAATTTAAGATTTAAGATGTACCGTTTAAATAAATGTGTAATTAAATAAATTATTTTTAAAATTGAATTACAATTCTTCAGTCAATTTTGGATCAAGAGCAGTTTGGAATTTTACTCTTAGAGATTCAATAAACGACTTTATAAACGCAACTGTTTGGGGTGCAGTTGACTACATCAATAAATTATTTACAACTTTTACTATTGGAAGTGTAGGTAAGTGAAAAAATAAATAAATAAATTTCATAAAATTTCAGTGAAAAATAAAACAATTCTTTTTAATAGTTGAAATCATCAATGCTAAAATATCGGAACGTAAACTCGACGATCCAAACGAAATTTACGTTCCTTCCGTGACTAGTCATTTAACGTTAACTCTGACTCAAAGCTCATCTCTGATTCAAGTGCACAGTAGCCCGGCTGCTCCACGCTATCAAGCTTTGGTTCGTCTACCAACGAAAAATCCTGCGGGAGCTTTTGATTTAGCGTATATTTTAAAAAATTGTGAGACTTTGAAGAATCAATATATCGACGCTATTGTTGTTGTAACTTTTGTGCGTATTTCCCTTTTATTTTATTTATAATGTCTTTCGTTTCTCTGCGGTAAAAAAGAAAACATCAGTTTCATTAGCTTTTTTATTTTATTTTATTAATCACGTCACGTTAATTAGTTTTATCAAGTATTCTGATAATTTCCTCTAAATTATAATAATTCTAGAATATTGTTGAAATTAGGTAAGTCAAACTCGTGAAATAGTTACACGTTTGGGAGAACTGACGAAAATTCGTGAATTTGAAGTTGGAGATGGATCAACAGATCAAACAGTTTCTTTAACTCTATGGGATATTGAGTGGATAAAAATGGCTGATAAATGGGAATCGAAACAAACTGTGCTATTTTTAGCGGATGCACAAATTACTTTCAACGAAAGAGTGAAAAAATCGTCCTTGACAATAGGCACGTCAAAAGCTTGAATTTTACGCAAAAGAGTCATAAAAGAAACCTATATAAATGATAAATAATGTGACCTTATCTTTTCAGTGAGAAAAACCATAATTACGGAAAATCCAGAAATTCCTCAGACTAAGGAGATTAGGCAGTTAATTCAAAGTAAACCAGATATTGGATCAATGTCTCCATTTGCCATTCCAAATCGTAATTTGTTTTATTAACAATAATTGTTTTAACTTCTCTTTGATTAAAAATATGTGTTTATTACTGCATTTCGTTAATTAATTTTGAATTTATCAAGCAAAACAATTAATTAATTACTTTACAAATACTTACGATAAAATAAATAATACGTTTGATAATTCATTTTAGCGAATTCGATTACGAAACAAATGACCATAAGTGAAATTACTAGCAGATTGAATCGTGCGGCTGTAGTTCCTTCTGACGACAGATTGCAATTGCTGGTGCTTATACATGCAGTTGTTGATGATATGAACCTTGATAGCGATAATAGCGTTCTAATGTGTGCTAGATGGTACAGTATTAAACTAATCAAGCAACATAAACGATTAAAAAATAGTTCTTTATTATAATTTGAATAAATCTGTCATTAATATGAAAATCTTTGTTTATTTAATGATATATTTGAAATTTGTTTTTTATAGTGCAAAATGCAAAAGGATTGTTTCGGATGCAAAGGATTCCTGTATGAATTTAGAATGCCCATTTGGCAGTGGAATTAAAAGTCCACTAAATATAACTAGTTTAAACATTTTAGTAAATTTGAAAGACGATACCGGTTATTTGGTTGGCTGTCGATTGAAAGATTCAGCAGCAGAAGATGCCATCGGATGTACCGCTGATATTCTAGGGGTATACACATTTTCCTTTTAAATGTGGCTTTGCAACATTTAAAAACTCTGAAGTCTTAGATTCTTTCATAAAAATTAGTGTTTAAATGTTTTTATATACCTAAGGGTATAAAACTTAACTGTACTATTATTTGCAGGGAATGACACGTGACGAACGTATAAAATTAAAAGCAAAATATTGCAATAAACTGTGCAGCGTTCGTATGCAGATTATTGGTCCATCGACAGCTTTTCTAAAGCCTATTTATAATATTCTATCAATAAATACGATTGATTCAAATGAGGACCAGTTCGAGCCTCTTAACATTGACGATTTAGATCTCGATTACTAAACCGTTAAATTGATAAAACTTGAAATACTTAAACTAATGCTTTTCTGAATCCCAAGGAAATATGATAAATTTTTTTGTTAAAAAACGCTTTATATTTGTCATACAGTTATTTATAATATTTTTATCTATAAAGTTTTAATGTACAAATTTACAATCGTATTAATAAATATTAATAGTTTCAAATTTTAAGTTTTTAAATTGAATTAATATGTACATGACTAAAATGTTATTATAAGAATTATTATAATAAGTCATAATAATAGACAGTAAATAAATAAACTTATTTTAGAGATTCTAACTAGTTTCATTGCATTTATTAAACTAGTGCTATACCCATTTTCGGGTAGCAGGAACAAATTGCATTACTTCATCAGGATGTTCGGGTAATCCCTTAACACAATCAGGCTTGCCTACGTAAAAGTACAAGTTACCAACGAATTTCGCAGTCCAGCCATTGTCCTTCTTTAAGCAAGCGTGAAAAGCTTCGTCACAAAGGCAGTGAGATCTGTGAAATTAAAAAATTCATGTTATTTACAGTTATTCGAAATTTTGTAACTTTTAAAATCGAAGTAGTCGAATACTTACTTGGTATATACAGCTTTATTTGTAAGATTGTACCGCCCGTCTTTAGCAAGAACCTTTATAGGGCAAAGGTCATGAGCACGACAGCATCTGGTAATAAGATATTCGATCAAATTTAAATTTTTTTTAGAACTCTGAAGTTATTTATTTTATTGTTAATTTAGTACATTACCTGTCAATATTGCGGAATCCAGCCAGATCGTGATAACTTTCTGCTATATCTCCAAAGCCGCACCAGTTTGTTCCTGCACAATAATTAGTTTTAAACAAATTATTACTAAAACAGAGCATTACGTAATTAACTTGATTAGATTTTTTTTTCTTACCTGGTATAATTCCATTAAAAATAGGATTAGCCTTCGGGAGATCTTCTTCTTCCAATTCTTCATTAGTTTCTTTGGGCGGAGCTACGTGTGGGTGATCATCTACTGAATCACAATCATTCATCAGTCTCATCATTTTTTCCATGTTAACGTTTTGAACTTTTAGTTTGAACAGCGAAGATAAGGTTTTTAAAACTTCTTCAGCTTCCAATCTTTGGCTAAAAATTAAAGAATGGATTTAATTATAAATTTTCAAAACCTCACTTATATTTTGCTCTTTTAATGTTCACTTACTAAACCTCCATTACTTCGCAGCGACGAACTTTATCATCCTTTCGTCCTGAATCCCTCACAACGATGGTTTGCTCATAAAAATAAACTTCCCGCTTCTCATCACTGGCTAGTTCGTGAAATTCGGGTATTCCCTTAAATTTGTACACTTCAAGCGTCTTATACTCGAGGGCACCTTGCGATTTAACGAGCTGCTCCATCGGCAGTTGGTTGCTCGATACAAGAAGCAGCGTCAACAAGAAGAATACAAACATATTGAAAATGCTTTCGTCCGTAAAATCAGGGAGAACGTCGTCAAAGCAGTCGCGCACTTATCCGAATTGGTCCAGCGTCGATGGCACAACCTGCTGCGGAGCGACACTTTGACGGAGACGCTTATCCGTTCTCGAATTTATATGGCTTTCGGTGCGGGGGAAAGCCGACTTCATCTCGCCGTGTTTGACTTTCACGCAGTATTGTGTTTAAAGACCCGTCGTTCAAATTAGTTTTAATAACCCGTTTGCATGCATCCTGGGAGACGAAGCGGTCGGAATAATAATTTTCAACTGTGTAAACAAGCGGCTAATTCTTTTGGCGCTCGCATTTCAATGATTCAATATTATTATGTAGTCCGAGCTTGCGGGAAAGCCGGAGTAATCGTCGATTGATTGCTTCTGTTGCTTTGAATTATTTAAACATTGTTTCCAAATCTAATTTGCTCACGCTGCGTATTTCCATGTGCGATAGGATTTTTTGGAAACTTTTCGTCTAGATTAACTTTTTACTGGAAGAACTTGCGAAATGACAGACGGTGCTGAACGATGCCGGTTGAGCGTTGAGAAATTTTCTTACTTTTATCGCCAATTAGATTAGGTTCGCGTGTACTAACGCACAAGAATTTCTAAGAAAGTATGAAAGAACTTTCGGTTTTTGTTGATCCAAAATCTTACGTTTAACATTTTTGTTATTATATATTTTTTGATCTTCTAAAATGTTTACCATTTTTTTTTAATTTAAACAGTATATCTGAAACATAACAATGATTTATGCATATATCTACATTAATAAAGCTTATTATTTTTAAATGTATTTTTTCATCCAAAATTATTAAATATTATCGCAATTCAAAATCTAGTTATTACTCCTCATTTATTAGCTAAATGAAAAAAAGTTAGTTTTTATTTTTGTATCACCACTGACCTTTCAGATATCCATTAGAAATCAGGTTTTCCAAATTATGTAAATATAGAAGATTGCCTTTAATGACATCAGTGGGAAATTAATAAAATATTTAATTCTGTTATTGTAAATTATCGAAATTACGCAAACATTACAAAGGTTCTCTAATATTATATTTTATTATTTATCCTTTGATAACTTTATTTATTTTCTTTCATAACCTTTTTCAATAATAACGTATTTTTACGGGATATTTTAATGAGAAATTTTAGTTAAAATTTCTCATTAAAACTAGGAAATTAAGTTTTAAAATATGTTATAAGTGCATAAGTAAATATTTCAAAAAGTTTGAGGCATAAGATTATCAAAGACTAAAAATTTAACGAAAATCTTCGTAAGGAGTACGAAGTTTAAAGAAATTTTTCAATACCTCGTAATTAAGAATGACCTACAAAAAATGAAACTTTCAAGTGCCATTTATGCCAGTAAATTAAAATTTATTTATGCTACTTCTGGTGTCCGACAAGAATATTACTTGTATCATGAAAAATGATTTATAGAATAATTTACATTACACTTAAGCTTATTTATTCCCGGAATTAATGGTAACTTATTTTCCAAATAATATCACTTAAGATTCCAGACTTTGGTAAACAATTTTAATTAACTGAAAAAATACCAAAGTATTATCCTCGAATTGAAAATTAATTTTACTTATCAGTTTTTTAGACTTAAAAAGATCACGGCAAAGTAAATGCTGACATAATAGGTATCATTAAATTCCTTTGTAATTCTGGAGCTTCATTAGATTATTTCGCAAGTATTAATATTAATCTAGTCTGAGCAAACTATGATATTTTCAAATAGCTAAATATTAAGTCAAAGCAGATTTGTATAAATGAGCAGAAGAATAATACGTGAACGTCGATATTATTTGCCGTTTTAAATTTATTGCGTTAACTTAGTTCTTTTATTCATTGTTCTACGTAACTCGGCTGCAAATCATCCTATAAAACCAATAGAAAGGGTGCAAAAACCTCGTATTCTAAAAGCAACCGTTTTCACTTATTTTATTGGTTTTTACAAGTGCTCTGCAGCCGGAAATACGCAAAATGTACTAGCGATATATTGTTATAATTGTAAAAATTTTTTAAATTTAGAAATGATTGATATTTATTTAAATTAATTTTTAATTCTCTAAATGAATCATTAATGAAAAATTTTATCACAATCAATAAAAACTTTATTTCTAATCAATATACATTATCAGTTCACAATGTTTACTAAAGTAATGAGATTTAAATGAAACATAATATTAATATGCGAAACGTAATAGTAACAAAGAAAAACAGAAAGATAATTAAAATATTCAAAAGTTGAACAGAAAAATTGTAAACATAAACCAAATGTGTAAATATTTTAACGAAATAATCATGCAAGCGAAAAAATTCTTACTTCAATACCGTTGTCTTCGAGAAAATAAAAACTTATGCTAACTTGCATTTAATTGCAGGGAACACAAACAGACTTTCATGATTTTGCTCATATTTAAATAGAACTTTTTTATGCATCTTCATTTTGGTTCGTTTTGATTAGTTTGGTTAATTTAGAGCGTGCGGCGGCAAGGCACGCAGCCACCAAGGCGTTCTTCATCTGCCTTTTTCGAAAAACGTTAGAATATTTTGAAAAAATTTAATACCAATATTTTGATATTCTAATGTAAGGATTTTTTTCCAAAAAAAGAAAAAACAGAAAAATATAATTATTAATTTATTAGCTGAGATAAACTTTATTATCATTTTTGGTATTATTATTATTATAGACAAGATTATTATTTTGTTTTTCTCGAAAATCAAGAGCACTTCCAGATTCGTGATTGACTTCGAACACACTCGAAATTCGATAGATCTCGATCACTAACTTTATATGAGGGAGGGAAAAGATTATTAGATCGTCTTTTGTCAAAAAAAAAAAAAAAAACTGACTAACGCATGCGGAATATCGGCACGCGATGCGCGCCTGAATTAATCTGGTTTAGTACGGAAAAAATATCAGCACGCGAAAGTGTAAAACTACGCTAATTGAAAAAGTATTATTGAATGTAAATTGATACTTATATATAATCAATACCGAAGATTTTCATATTACAAGCAATGGGTGACACTGCGGAAGTAAACATTAGTGATACTCAAAGAACATATTTTAATTTTAAATATAAAATTCCATGTTGTAATTATTGTTCCCTATTTCTACCAACCATCACGCCAAATTTGTTGAAGATAGATAAGAATGCAGTTTGGCAGTTATTCATGCAGGACAACGTGATTATTCTAAAACTTATAAAAAGCGAGTACGATAATTCTCCAGTAGATGTGAAAACTTCATACTTACCAAACACGTATACCGGTTTAAATTTGACTCATTGTAAATTGGTCAATGAAGACATTAGTATTTCAGGTAGTCTTAAATTACATACCGTGAATACTAGTTATTTATGTAAATGTAACCGTCAAATGAATCCGTCTAAATCTGTAGAAATTTTATGTGAATTATTCATTCATCCACAAAAAAATAAAAGTAACTTAAAATTTTTGTCAAAAGACTTTAAATGTTTGTTGCAAAAGGAAACTTTAAGCGATCTAACTCTAGTAACAAACCAACAAGAATTTCATGTACATAAAGCAGTACTTTCTGCAAGAAGTTCTGTTTTTAATGCAATGTTTCACTCTGAAATGAAAGAAACCAAAGAAAACAAGGTTGTCATTAAAGATATAAACGGTGAAGTTATGAATCAAGTATTGCTTTATATTTATACTGGTAGAATTAATGCACAAATTGTTAAAAATATAGCTGAGAATGTACTAGTTGCTGCAGATAAATATGCTTTGGAAAGACTTAAATTTATTTGTGGTCTTGTGCTCAGCTTCAATTTAACAGCAGAAAATATATTTTATAATTCTGCTTTAGCCGAGCAATATGAAATTCAGCATCTTAAGAAAGCCATTGTTCGATTTATGACTAATTCACAAGATAAGATAGTAGCCAATATTTCAAATACAGTTGACGATTCTCCTGAGTCATCAGAAAAAGAAGAAGATGATTTAGAATGAGTGAAGTTGAAGAGTGAGCAGAAGTTGGAAGATAATAATACTACATATTGGATATTAATACATATTGGAAGAAAATAATTAAGAGCAGTATGTTACATACTGCTCTTAATTATTTAATTTTAATTTTTTCTAGATTTAATGCTACTTTTAATTTATTTATATCAAAAATTTTATAAGCAAAAACATAATTAGAATAATAATTTATATTTGAATAGTAGTTTTGATTCACATTTTCAAAAATTAATATTTGATAAAAGCCAACCTGTACATTTATACTTTATAAATAAATATTATTCTCTTAACAATCTGCATGTTTTTAATAATATTGAAATTTTGTAATAATAATGAAGAAATATTGAAAGCTGATACATAAGCTTTCCCGCTAAAGGTTAATAACAGTTGAAATAATAAAAACGATGTTTTTAAAATATTAATTTAATATTAATTTTATTTCTTACAAATTTCTAAATTTAGATTTGATATGTACACATATAATTTTAATTAAATTAATTAGTACGCCAAATCTTAAAAAGTATGTACACTTAGAATCTTTTTAAAAACTGCCAAGCACTAAGAAGTCTTAACATCTTATTGAGTAAAAGTTTGTACATTGAAATATAACAAATTAAAATTACGACAGTCTTATTCCTGCATAATAAAACATTAAAAACCCTACTAATAATTCATAAAGCATGCCTTTAAATAAAAACGCAAATCAGCAGAAATTATTATAAAATTTATATACGATATATATAGCGATAAAATCTATATAATACTTTTTATTTTATGTCGTTTTTGTACGCAGTATTAATGTAATTTAATTAATTTTCTTGTTAAAACAACAATAATTAGTACTTACAAATTTTAAGAATCGCGTGTATTCTATAAAAATAAAACAATAAATACTTTTGACAACAAAGTTTTGTTGCATGGTAATTTATGAAAGATTTTACATGTGTTCTTTACAGGAATGAACAAATTGTAATTAAATCAGCCACTCAACTATATGTAAATCATTCATTTTTATAAATTATCTTACGCCTAATAATACGCGGCATTGAATTCGTTAACTATATAAATATGGCTTTAATTACGATCACTTATACATACTTATTTACTGTTTAATTACATTTTTATCATTCCTGATTATAAATTTACTATAAAAAGGTAATTAATGGTTTTTATCAAAATCTTAACTTACACTTAAACTTATTATTTTATATCGGGCAGTGATTTAATGTTCTTTTAATAAAGGATTGTTCTTTTTTAATATATATTCAGAAAATGGTCTCGGGTTATGTTTTTACTTCGTAATGAATTTCAATTTTATTTTACAATAAGAGGCAGTATTTTTTTTATACATTTGATATGTCCAAGTTAAAAAAAATATGTATTAATTTGCCTAACTAGAATAGGAATCAAAGGGTTAATTATAGATACATCTAAGATATGCAAAGTTTATTTCGTGTATGAATGTAGGAAGTTTATGTTAAACTTCTTATTTTAACATTCTTTTATAGAATTTTTAATTTAGTATTTGATAGAATTTCTATATATTACATTGCAAATATTGATTATTAATATTATACAATAAATGAAGTTTAATTGGAAATGACCTAGTCGTTACTTTATTTATTTTTAACCGGCATTATTTTTTTTTTTTTCTAAAAACGTTCAATAGAAGTAAGAGATGCAACATCGTCAACGATATGTTTCAGCAATAGATATTTATTGAACGACTTGGAAAATTTTCGACAATTTTACTTAATTTATTGAAATGTACATGACGTGTATTTTAATAAATACGTTAAATATAACGTATTTATAATTATAATAATAATTAGCAATGCGGAAGCGTCTAAATTAAGGATGTAGACACGGTGCACTACTAATTCATAGAAATAAACATTAGAAAAATATAATTTCACTTGGATGCTTACTAAAATTAATCATAAATGGAAAGGATCTTTGCAAATCTTAATAATGTAACGTTCCACTGTTAAAAAGCTTTCAAATTAAGTAACCACCAGTTTCACCGTATAAAACGTTCGACGCACCAAGATATTTTCTACTCCGCGTAGCAGTGCGATCGTAAACCCTCCCTCTCTGGATAAAAGCACATTTGATCACTAAAATCGGATAATTACATATATAAAACGCGCAAAAGCTTCGTCGAAGCGTTTAATAAAGAGCTACGAAAAGACAGTGGTAATCCATCGGCCTCAGAAGCACTGGACGCCGAGAGTGGTCCTGCGGGCCGGGACGGAAGACGGCGGATTGTAGCGAGCCTCGGCTCGGGATCAGGACACGACGCACTTCTCGCCGTCCTTGCCGGAGGCCGCGGGCGAGCCGGGGCCGCCTGCGGCCCGACGCCTCGCGTGCGCCATCGCGTCGTTCGGTACGTAAGCCACCCGCACGCCTCCGTAAGCGCGCCGCGGCGGCAGTGCGTAAGCTTCCGCGTCGTCCGAGCTGCTGGACGAGCTGCACGTCGAGCAGCAGCTCTCCTCGTCATCGGCGCGGAGGCGAGGGCCCACTGTACCTGAAAATTCGAGGATCATCTTAGCGCTTCGATATATTTTTAGAGAATTGTATCGTAAAGAAATATTTGTTACAACTAATATTTATGAAATACTCTACTAAAAGTTTTCATACGGCGTTAAAAGACACTTTTATTAAAATATTCAGTTTAATAAAACGAAAATTATGCATAATAATGCGTATCGACTGTATCGAAAGCTTATTACACTTCAGAATGAATAACTGTGCACAATTAAAAATCATGGCAGGTTTTACGATGCAAAACTGAATTATTAATAAACTATAACCGGACAATATACTATCCTTAATTTTTCATTCCACATTAGAAAGTAACTTTACAGCTAGGCAATTACGCCTAATTTGCATAGTAGAGCGCTTGACTTGAACCTCGACAAGTCTATATCAAAAACCCCGACAACTTCTGCGCGCAAAAGAGCAAAAAGAGCAGCACTCACTCCAGGAAGAGCATCCGGGCACCTCCTCAGGCTGCAGGCTCCTGGATCTGGGAACGGTCTGCCTCCTGGGGGTGCAGGGCGACGGCGGCGAGCGGCGGCCGTGCTGCCTGAGGCCCGTGGAGGTGGAGGGTTCGTCGTGCAGGTCGTCGCCCTGGAAGCGGACGCGCCGCGAGCTCGGCGTCACCGGCTCGAGGTGGTGGCTGGGACCGCCCGACGGTGCCGGCGGTGGCGGGGAAGCCTTCTCCTCCGGCGGCGTGGAGGGCGAGACCGAGGACGAGGAGGAGATCGGTAGGGCCGTCGCGCCGTCTTCCGTCGTGGGGGACTCCGCCACGCAGGTCGACGGCGACGTAGCTATGGTCGAGTGATTCATGCCGCAGCCCGGGATGTTTGGAAGCTCCGGCATGCTCGATGCATGCGACGGACTCGCTGAACCTGGGATGCAGCGGAGCGGTTCACGGTCGCGAGCTTGCATCAATCTGTTGCGTTGAGAAAAAAAATTTTTAAAATTGGAGAAAATTCTTCTGCATAATTTAATCAACTTGATTACATTAGTGGTAGCAAAAAATTAGTTATCACTCAATGTTTTAATCGTTACTTTTTAAATTAATAATTTGTTTTTATTTATGCAGGGTAATTAAACTTTTGTTTTGAAAAAAATGGTTAAGAATGTCTTTGGAATATTAAATAATGGTTAGAAAAATTGGAAAAATACTAAATTATTGGAAAAATTGCTTTAAAAAGAGTATAATATAAGCTCTTATCTATCCGAATGAAATGTTGATTTTAAACGTATAAAAAACACTGGAAAACTTTTATCAAATTCTTTTTTGGGTACTTAATTAATTATTCTATGTGTACATATGTAAAAGCGGAGCAGATAAATCTATTAATCGAAGTGTTTCTAAAACAAATTTAATTAATTTATAAAACCTTCTAAACGTCCAAATCCGCAGTTACTATTTACAGACAAAGTAATTAAATCATTGCTCACAAATAATAGACAATAGAAAATAAAAAAAAAATCGTCTCCGGGCATCGCAACGCGCAATTAGATAATCTCCACGGTATTTCCCGGCGCACAATGCACCAAAGAAGAATCGCGCTCGTGACGGACCTGCCGAGCTCGGTGCCGGATTCCTCGGCCTGGGAGCCGCGTTCCTGCAGTAGCCTCTCGAGGTTGCGCTCGAGCAGGACGCGATCGAGGCCCCCGGCGCGCGAGCCGCCGTCGAGTCCCGCCGTCCCGTCGACGCTGGAGGCAGGCGCGGGAGGCGGGGGAGGGTGAGTCGGCGTGCCCGCCAGCGAGCCTCCCTGATGCTGCGGCTGATGCGCAGGCCTGTACGTGGCGTGGTGCTTCCGCGACATCCGCGGGGAATTCCGGGGAGAGCCCAGGTGCCGGGGCGACGACTCGCCCGAGTTCTTCGACGAGCGCTTCGACATTCTGTGGGAGAGAAAGATTTTTTTAAACTCTGGATCAGCTTTACGATAAGTCTTTTATTTTTTGTTGTTGATGTTGCGATTTCAGTTTTAATGGTTTCAACGTTGAGCAAGATGCACTTATCTCGTCAAAAAGCAAGAATATTATGTGGATGTTTACTACTTTTTCACAAGATAGGCATCATGTATTTAACCTGAATGTTTTAGCTCTACTTATAAAGTAGCTTTTATCTAACTTTTCAAATAATTATACTTAACATTTTCTCTTTAACTTAGATTATGTGTGTGATTATATAGATGTAACTGTAGAATCATATGGGACTGGTGCCCAGTTTTATGTTTCTTACATTCCATAGCTAATTTATAGCTACGGAAGTTGTAGGCTTTATTTTATTGAGAACTTCAGATGCGTGATCACGGCAGATAAAGCTTTAAAAAGATTTTTTGATTGTACATCGATGATAAGCAGTTGATCGTGAAGAATATGCAATTTACACTTTAAATTTATATTTTTCAAAAATATTTTTTATTTAATACTATTATAATTATAAAATTCCAAGTTTTATTATTTCTTTACGAATTCTTTGAAATGTGCTACTTATATATGTAATGCTTGCCTTTCTACGATCGGTCATTACCTAAGAATGCTGCTTTTCCTTGGATTCCCAATCAGATTGAGTCATACATACTCAATTTTTTATCAAAAGAATAAATTGGTTAAACTTTTCAAAACATTCAACTATTCGAAAAATTTAACGAGTTTCAAAATGTTAATTAAATTTTCAAAATTCCTCAAGCTCCAAAGCTAAAGTAAACCCTCAACAAAAATCCTCCCAAGCATCCGCGCTCACCTAGGGAAGGTAGGCGCAGGCGTCGGCCCGGTGGAGGAGTCGCTGGGCGTCGTGGGCGGCTCGCCCTTGCTGCAGGCGATGCTGCAGTAAATGGCCCCACGTCGGGGCAGGAAGGGCCTGCCGAGGAGGGAGGTCCGGCAGGTCGCGCAGCAGAAGCAGCACTCGTTCGCGTGCCAGTGCTGGCCCTCGTGCGACATCTGACCCTGGTCCACGCCGATCGGCTCGCTGCAGCTGTCGCAGTACTCCGCGAACGAGGCGTCGAAGCAGTGCAGGCAGTACGGCCTGCCCTCTCGCATCACGTACCTCTGTCCGCCCAGCTGAAAAAAAAGAGGACACAGTAAACGTTTAGAGCTTTTTAGCTTGCCGATCGGTTTGTTATTGACCCCTTTGTTTGCGGTCGCTACGTGAGCGCGCAAAGGGACGCCTTCTGAATTTTAAAAATTTCTGGATCGAATGCGCTCGGAGATTGAAAGGTTTATTTATATATGTAAATACGGACGATACGGATCGGAGGAGAGTGGAAATCAGCGAGTTTTGATGTTGATTTATGAAGCAATTTCGTGCGGTTTTAAAATTATCCGAATTGCATACGGTGGAAATTAATTTTGATGATTTTTCAATGTATGCGCGGTGTAAAGATGAAATTTTGCATTTTTTCCCTTCGGATTATGAATGTTTTTATTGCGGATAACGATATTTTCATAAATGCCTGGTTGAATCGGGGAAATATCTCTCGTCGTTATATTTACGATTTTTAAGATTGAAAAAATTTAAGTAAAATGTACAAAAGCGCTACGCGACAACAACTTTACCTCGTAAAATGTCAAATATAGACAGCTTGCAGACTGAATATCCAAAAATTAACTCGTCCAAGCAAAAAATTACAAATCCCCAAGCAATCAGCAGCAGATTGCTCAATAATGAACTCCTCGAAGCGTCCTCCCGCAATCGTCATTCATTCCGCGCCGCCGAAAAGCCGTCGTTCCTTCCCTCGCTTAGCGGCGCGCGCGCGCGATCCATCATAAAAGTCGCGAGTTCTAAAAGTGTCGAGGAAGGCTCGAGCGCAAGAAAACCAAAAAAAAAAGGGGGGGCAGTCAGTCGGTAAGGAGCCGCGAAGGGCTTTGAGCCCGGGAATCGGCGAATAAAAAACGAGGAGAGGGAAAAGAATCGTAAATCACCGTCGAGAGAGAGGGAGATGCCGCGCGGCAGAAGAGAAAGAGAGATAAGAATCGCAGCGGCGAGCCGTAAAGCTGCGGTAGCGGCGGCGAGAGACGTATCTCTTCTCCGCCCGATCGGCGATGCATTAACGATTAACGCGCGCCGGAAAATGGGAATTCGAGACGAGCTCCCGGGAGAGAGAGAGAGTGAGCTGTGACGAGCCGACGAGGAGCAATTAACTTCCTTTTATATTGAATTTCCTTCTTTTTTCGGCTTCGAGGACTGTCGCTTTTCTTTTTTCTGTTCGTCGGGAGTTTAATTGTGCTTATCGTCGGGAGATCGGGAAATTATGCAGTGATCGCTTATTTAAGCCAGTTAACGATTCGGTGAAAAATCGTAGAACCGTAAATGAAGAAGGTAACAATTTTATCGGCGGGAGGAGCCGCGTTGATTTATCTGCGAAGCCCTTCAACGTCGGTAATGAATAGTCATTCCTTTGATTCATTGTATAACATTGGCCGCATGAAATTTTCGTCCTCCGTAACCGTTAAAGGTAAATGTAAACTTTAAAAGCGGACGGAGCGCGACGCGTAAAAAATTGCGAGGTTCAGTTATCCTTGTGATGATGCTGCTATTTTATATCTTTCATTGCGAACGTATCCGCGGCCGCGCGAGCGTAGTTCGCAATAAACGTCCGCGATAAACTTTATATCTGCTATCTGAAATTAATTCTCGCGAAAAGTATTTAGACGTATCGTTGCTCTTCGCTGGAAATATTTTCAGGACGAAAAGAAATGCTGAAACGTTTCGTAAATAACGAAATTATGCTTGAGATTCATACGTTTCGAAGATTAGAAACGTTTCGAGTTGCTATAAAATTGTAGTTTTTGAGGTTAATGTAAACGATTTAAAATATAAAAGAAAGTTTTATGTAAGTAAAATATTTATCGTTAAAAAATTTAGTATCATTTTTATACGAATGCTCATTATTAGAAATATATTGTTACATCAAAGTATTTTTCCGCTCTTATCGCCTAATAAGAGAAAGATTCGATGAAAATTTAAAGGAACCTATAAACGTGCAATATTGAATAACAGGTGTACTAATTAAGAGAGATTATTCTTATCGTTAATTAAACCCACCCAATAAAGGTCCCTTCTAATACAGCAATGAAAGACTCAATAAAACGCCGATAAACAGTCGAATCAATCGTCTCTAAACGCACTCGACGTCTCCTTTCTCGCGTGCGCGATCGTTTTTCGCGGTGTGGCAAATCGAGCGAATTACCCGCGCCGAGTGAAATTCCACGTGCGGATTGAGCACAATATAAATTCCGCGAGCGCGAGCCCGATAAATCGCCGCGGCCAATTTCTTTTTTTTTCCGCGGCCGCAAACGCGCGGCGATCAATCGGCACAGTTCGGGTCGTAATCTCCCAAGACGGCAAGAAGCGATCGGAACCGTCCGTGGCATTCGGCGAAAAAAGCCGGGCACGAACGAGCTAATCGCTATCCGCGACTGCGCCTCTCGGGCCGGTTACTGACGGGGGGGAGGAGGAGCAAAAAAGCAACAGCCACCGACGCGGGTTCTGCACGTGGCGAACTGTTATCGGGAGGACGTGTTGAATTTCTTCGCTGGCTTCGGGCTTGATTAGGAATGGATTGGGCGACTGCTTCCGTTGAAGAGGAAAATGGGGTTCGAATGCGCTTCAGAGAGGAAGCGGTTTTAATATTGAACGACTTTTTGTAAAGTTAATGGTGGTATAGATACAGTACTAAAGGATTCTTTTTGTCTGGCTTTTTGCTTTGATTTGCGTCAGTATTAAAAGTATTTTAATTTTAATAATTCATACGAATCGATTACTTCTGTTCACATCCTTAATCGTCTTTGATGTCTACATTTAAAAGTGCGACAAAAGGAGCTTTTTTAATAAAGCCTTATCATTAAAAAATTATACATCCGAACGAACTTTACAAACCAATTATCTCAAATCCATTCAATCCCCTCGAACCTCGCGCTCGCAAAGCCGAAAGACACGCTCGTAAAGCTCGAAAAGTCGTCTCACCTGTCTGTCGCACTCGAGGCAGGCGAAGTGCCGCATGTGCCAGGCGCGTCCCTCGGCCTCGGTGCACTCGTCGGCGAGTATGATCTCGTCGCAGGCGCAGCACCTCGGCTTGAGGGTCTCGGCGTGGTGGCGGCCGCAGTACAGCCTGCCGTCCCGCCAGAAGTAGATGAGGTCGACGAGTAGCTGCCTGCAGACGCAGCAGACGAAGCAGGCCGGGTGCCAGAGGGCCGCCGGACCCGCCCGACTCGCCCCGACCGCGATCTCGCCCTGGGCGATCGTCCGGCCGCACTCCCGGCAGCCGCTCCCGTGCGCTCGTTCCACCTAGAAGGGAAGAGAGGACTCTTTTTTATTTTTTGTTCCTAATTTTAATGCGTTTAAATTATTGCGCGGCGCTTTTGTGGGTAAGATTGCATGGGAATGGGTAAGGGTTCGTACACTGAGAGAAAAAAAAGAGTAAAAATTACTATTTTGTATCGTAACTTCAGATGTGAGAAGAAAAAAAAAGATTTTTACTATTTAAATAGTAAATATTAAAGTCGAAAAAATAATATTTACTATTTATGAA
>JAWWML010000036.1:2202296-2285435 GCA_035047165.1 Ormyrus rosae
AAATAAAATTTTTATAAATAAAGATCTTAGACGAAATAGGTGGTCAATATATTGACCACCATGACGCAAAGGGTTAAGAGACAAGCTTTTATATTAATAGTCATCTAAACAGTTTTCTTAATACTTTGTTAAATAAAAAATATGTTGATTACAGGTCTTAAGTTATTCGGCAAAAGTTATAGTGGACTACAATATGACTATAGAGGTTTACTGCACGTTTATACGAAACTTGAAGATTATGATAAGTATCGATATTACATATCCGAAATGACTCTTTGGAAAGAATTAAGGGACATACATGCTCAATCAGAAGAGCCTCCTCTTAATCAAAAATGCTCACAACCCGTTGAAGATGTAAAAAATAAGTTTTTTTCTATGTGATATCGTTGACATAAAACAATACTTTCTGAACGAAAGTACAAGTGAAATGCGATTGAGTGATTGAGTTTGTATTTGTTTTAACACATGTCGATATAATATCATCTTATGGAATATTTAATTCCATTGATGTGCTTTATATAATGCACACGTATAGAATGATTTTCAAAATCATTTTGATAATGATGGTATTCAGCAATGTAGATTTATTTAATTTAAGAAGAATCTTGCATAAAAAGGAATCGTATGAAATTGAAATATCGGCGCAAGATTCTTCTTGATATTTTGTTTATTTTAGCATATTTTACGCATTTATGTGTATAAAAAATTTAGTAAGCATAGTCAGTAAAACCAAAAGTGTGCTCAAAATTGGAATGTATAATATGAAATTTAGCTAAAAAGAGAATTGACAAATTTTGAAATATTTTAAGCAAGAACTTATTATCAAATTGTAAGATGCATTGGCGTTAATGCAAAAATCATGTGTAATTATATATCGTTTATAGCAAATTATGCAAAAATTATAACACAAGTATCTTCTTTCTATATCATAAGCAGACAAACAAAATTTATACGAAGTTCTTGTACATAATGTGCAAACTCTATTGTTTTTACTCTTATTTACTTTGTCAGTTAATATATTTTTTTTTTTGTGTATGAATTATGAATCAATTTCTTTTATGAATTAATATATTAGAATTATATTAAAAAGATTTAGTGAAAGTTTTAGAGTTAGCAATTCAAAAACATTGGGGAATATGTAGTTAATCTAAAGTCAAGAAAATGTTTGAAATTAGTTGTCCCAAAGTTTAAGAAATTGAATGTCACGTATTGAAAATTTTAAGGAGGTTCAGGTTTTTTATCAGGGAAACGTGGTGCGAGAGGAAATCATCGCTTATAATAAATAAATATTGCAATTTTTTACTTGCTACATGTGATAAGAAAGCATAGCCATTTTAAATCGAATTTCAAAAATAAAAGAGGCACGTGAAATTTGGTTGATATTCAATTTGATCCTTCTCAAAAATTCGCTACACGTAAATTCAATTGTTCTATATGTATGCAATGTAATATAATTACACCAATTTCCTTAAATTTATAAATCTTATTTAAATCAGGCGAATTGTTGAGAAAAAGAAATTCAAATTACTGCTATTGTTACCAAGCGGACTACTGGTGAGAAAACCAAAAATCTGCTACCTTTTAATTTTAATGCAACATATTTTAAAAGTAATTTTTGGGCGATTGTAGTAGATAACTTTTATTTATTTAAAAAATATTTTAAACCTGAGAAACTTCTGATACTCTAAAGTTACAAACATTTTAATTTCATAACGTTCCCTGTATTTTTGTATAACACCTAAACTTCCTTAAGTGGGCTACAAAACTAATATAATTACTTAAGTTCATTTTTAATCTATTTGAAGTGCTTGTGTTATTAGTTATTACACGTTAACGTTTTTATATCCAATTATTCTGGTTTTTCAACAGTAGACAAAAATAATTGTATATACACTTACCCTTTCAGTACGGCATTCTTTTGTTAAATCTTCAAATAAATTAAATTTGTATATTTTAACACAACAATGAAAGTCTAGCGCAAATGTAACATAAAATGATAAACGTCTTTACACGAAGAGCTTACTTTTCATGATTAAATTGATTTATGTCACAACTTAAAATTCAGCTTAATATTAATCTGTTTTTTATCTTTATTTTTTAAGATTCCAATAAATGATAAGCTTCCTTTCGAAATAAATCCTAAATAAAAAAAAAATATATTTTTTGGTTTTGTCGACAAATATTATAAACTCTTTACACTTTTGAACTGTTTAGAAGTCTAGTTAATAAACCAGAAAATTCTAAACATTTGATATTATTTTTATGTAAATATGTTAATTATGTTGTCAATTACATACCCACAATTTATTTATGAAGTAATTATGCAGGGTTTTAAGCTATCAGCACATTTATAATTTTTGTTGTTATTGCGAAGATTGAATAAATAGATGAGAATTTTTACAAGGCATCTTCTTTGAGAGAATAATCTTTTTTGTATGGCTTAAATGTGGTATATTGTAGTTTCATTTAAGTAGTTTTGATACTATAAAACTATAAGGTATAGGAAATAATTTTATAAACATACATTTAAAAGCTTTAATTTTTAAACGACATTAAACTTTAATTAGTACAGTCTCATATTTACAAGATACTCAATAATTATTTTTTATCACTTGACTTGTCAGATAATGAGAATATATCTATTATTTTTGTTTAATTCTATCAAGTCACATATATTTTTTCGCCCAAAACTTGATTGATCATTCACTGTACAGATTAAGAAGAGTTTAGTTAAAGTTTATGAAAAATTTTTAGTCGAAGTTTAACTTTATCTTTCTTCATATTTTCTCGTAACTTAAGCCATTTTTAATTTTTTTTTGTTAGATTCTTAGTTTAAGATAAAAGTAGTTGAAAAAGAATGTAATGTATAGATTTAAAAAATAATTTGATATTAATCCCTTCTATACAATCATCTGGTCTATGTCCTCTTCAATTGATATTGCACTTATCTAATAACTAAGTCCATCATTTCAGTTCCTTTTTTTGAAATTTTAAGGAGGATCACGACTGAAATACGGAGCAGTTTCTTGCACCAACAGTGTGTGGCAAACATTACAAACTCTCGATGGTCTTTGCTTTGGTCCACTTTTAACAACATTATTTAGGCACGACTGACAGAAAATTTGACCGCAATGTCGACAATGCAACTATAAATTTTAAAAAATTACAAAAATTAAAAAGTTTTACAAAAATTTCTTTTACTTTTAAAATAGAATAATGATTTACCTTTTCTTTCTTTTTGGCTAAAGTAAATGATGCGTGGCATGTTGGGCATTCATCAACATCATCTTCAAATTGCCATCTAACTTCTTTTTCGGAATCTCTAATTTTTTGAAGCTGAACCTGAAGATAGTTTATTAAAATTTAATATTTTATACAATATTTTATATAACATTTTATACAATAAGTGCAACTATCTTTTTTTAGACTTTTACCTGTAGTGATTGAGTTAATCGAACAAAGTCTTTTTGAGTTTCTTCTCCTGTATTTAATTCTTGCTGTAAGTTTGTTATTTGTTGTCTAAGCTCTGCTATAACTAAATCTGTTTTAGCTGCACTCTCGATCATACTTTGAAGTTCTGCTTCTTTTTTCTCTTTCTCAAGATTATCTTGAAGGATTTGATCTCTTAATAAATCTAATTCATATTCAAGTGAACGCGATTTCCTTTCAGCTTCTTCTTTGGCAATAGTTGCCACTATCAGTTCTTCTCGAATTTTCAAAATACTAAGGTGTAATTCTTCAACATTGTTTGGCATATTTATATGTTCATATTGATAATGTTCAGAATGCTTACTGTATTTACCCATCAGGTACTCATTTTGTTGCTGAAGCCTGAAATTATTTAATATTAGTATTTGAAATTAGCATTTTAATAAAATTATTTATTACTGCTAATTTCTTACCCCTCTAAATGTGCTTGCACGGTTTCTCTCTCTCTTGTTAATCGAGATAAATCTTTTGTTACCTTATCTTTTGTAAGATTATATTGTTGTTTTAATTCATCAATAGTTTGCTTAGCTAATTTTACAGAAGCTGTAAGATTTGTAACTTCAGCTTTATGCTCTTCCTTTTTCTCATTCCACTTTTCCTCCATTCCTTTTCGAAATTCTACTTCTTTAACTAAATCTTGTTTTTGAGTTTGTAACATCTGTTCAAACTCTTGCAATTGTTTCCTAAGATCCTTGGCTTCCATTTGCATTCTTTGGAGTTGAGCTTCGTAATTTGAACACATATCACATGTATTTTCCCAGGAACCAGTCATTTCTTTTGCTTTTAATTGTTTGTTATGTATCTGATCTTCTCTTTCTTTACATTTTTGTAATTCATCATCAGTTGTTCTTAACTTTTCCTTTAACGCTGTTATTTCTTCTTCTAATGGCACAACCAATGAACGTAATACTTCAGCATCTTCATCAGCCTGCAGAAAAATATTATTTTTATTTTTATTTATTATTTAGTTATTTTACCAAAAACAGAAAATTTTTTAATAACACAATTAAAATTTTTAGTAAATATTTAAGTAACATGCTCATACATGACGTTTGTTTTTCGATGCATTATCTTCAGTCTCAGAGCCAAGAGATAGCGAATCAGCACCCAACTGAGAGGCAACTTTTTTTGCTAAGGTTTTCATTGATGATAAAGAAATTTGAGGTCCATCAATAGTTGAGTTTTGCATAATTTGTAACCTTAAATTATTATTTTCTTCTTTAAGTTTACTAATTTTACTTTCTAATTCTTTTCTTGCCGTTGAAGAGTCTTGTACAGTCGAGGCTATAATTTGTCGTAAAGAAGCAATTTCATCTTCAGCCTTTTGCTTCTCTAAGTCCATATCATTTTGTGTTCTTAAATCAGCTATTAACAATTGACTTTTCACTTCATTTAACTCATGTTGCAATTTTAAATTTTCTTCTTGCAGTTTTAAACTTTCTTCTGCATTTTTCTTTGCTTCTTCTGCAAAAATTTTTCAATTAAAGAAGTGCAACAATTAACAATTTTGCTTAGACTATAATGATATTACCTTCTTTTTGTAGAAATAACTCTTTCATTTTTGCTCTTTGAATATCAAATTCTTCTCTCATTTGGTTATTTATTACCTCCAATTTCTTTACTTCCTCGTTCACATTTTCTAAAAGGGTATAAAAATAATTACAAGTTATTTTAATAACTTTACTTACTGTACGAGTACTGTACAATAATTTTTCAAGTTAGTCACCTGTATTATCATGAATATTTTCAGCTTCCTCTTTGGTATCATGATTTTCTTCTTGATTCGTCGACTCCATGATGATTAACTACTAAAGAAACTTCTTGCCTAAGAAACTTCAAATGATGGCACTTTTTTGGATCATAAAATCCTGCAAATTTACAAACACACTGCTCTAAGCTCAATCTCTTTACCGCTTGACGAAGCAATCTATCATCTTATCTCTTTCCCCAGCCGGGGAGTTCAAGGTGAAAAAAACAAACAAAGCCTACCTTTAAATTGGTCGAAACAGGTGTGTAGCCCTGGTCTCGGTATCTAAACAATGCACGCAAAACGCTCGGCGAAAAAGCCCCTAAAAGCGAGAATCATCGGCCGATTCATCGTCACGGCCGTCAGAGTCATCGTCCGAGGCGAAGTTCCCGCTGGCAGCAGGTGACAGGAGTGGCCGCTCGGGCGCGCATCGCTCGTCGCCGAGGTCTCGCCGGGTCTTCTCTGCTGTTAGGTACTTCGCTCGTTTGTATACTTACGACGGAACAGTCGATGTGTCAGCTGCGCGACGACGAGGGAGAGAAGCGCGCAAGGAAATTTGTCACGAGACAGGCATCCTTGGGGCTCGGATTCTAAGGATTATAACCTTACTTTCGCGTTGCGGCAGATATGTCGGCTCTTTATTGTGGACACACTACTACACTATCGCGAAACGTCTTGGTTCAAGCTTGAGCCTTTCTATTTTAGCGCACGAATACGCCACACGCTCACGCCTGCAATAAGGCGCTTTTGCTAAGTCTCTGCAGCGATCTGCAGTATCGGCTTAGGCGACCTTCGCCGACGGGGACAAGGTGTGTGCGATAGTGCATACTTGCGAGTTTGCGAGGTACGAGCGTTGAACGAGCTTCAATTACTTGAGTGATGCAAAAGCGCCCGATCAAGCGCTGCGGAATGAGTGTTGAGGGACGGACGAATAATAAATGCAGACGATGAGACACAGCTCGTTTCTTGCAAAAAATTTGCGGATCGTTACTCTTACTGCTGCATAGCTTTGGGGTAGTTTTTGGCAACTTTCCGAATCAAAGCTGGATATACGTAGTATAGTTATTTTTGCAAATCTTGAGCTTTATAGATTTAATCACTGCACGCATTTAAAAAAAAAACATCAAATTCATCAGTCTTAAAGGTTTTTACCGCAGTGACAGGACTGCTGCGTAGTATAATTTCATATAATTACAACAAAATTATATAATGATTCACTTGATATAATTTTTTCGATAAGCAACACATATTTATACCTATTAGTAGAACTATTATTCAAAATGTACATTTTTTTTAAACAGAATTGACTTAAAAAAAATTCATTTGGAATAATAGTCTTACCGTTTGGAATAAATTACTATAATTGTTAAAATAAGAAAGGAAAATTAAATTATAACAGTTATATAACTTAGTGCACAGTTAAATATATTATATAATTGTAATAAAATGAATTACAGGATTATTGTTTTGTTTTTTCAATTTATTTCTTGTCAATTCTCGACGTTCATATCTGAAAATCGTAATGAAATATGCACTTGCTACAACTGCCATTCACATTGACCTTGAATGCGAATCGATTTTATGTGCAGGACATAAAGTATTGTAGTATGCGTTAATGTGAAAACACATTTTCTAATCGTTACTATTTTACTTTATTTCGATTAAAATATAAGCTGGATATAAATAAGAATGAAACGAGTATATTATAATCTTTGGTTTATCTCCGCTTTTATGAGCAGGTTGTACACCTGAATTTAAAAAGTGTATATATACCACAGTTAAACGAAAACGTTTTCTTTTCAGGTTTTACGAGTTAGATTAGATAAGTACATGTATATAGTTTATAACTATTTGGTTGAACTTTTTGCAATCTTTTTTAAAAATTATTTTTAGTAAATTTCGCGAACTTATTAGCATCATTGTAACAGTTTAGCGTTGAGAGATTTATATTTACGATAAATGTAAATACTTACAAATGAACTGGATTTTAAATCTTTATTTGACTATATTACAAAGTTTGTCTGTTGATGCATATTGTGATAAAGTAAATAAATACATTAAATATTAATTATTTAAAAAAATATTTAATTACTTTTACTAGCATTAGCGATTGTTGTATTAAGATATTATTATTTATTGCGAATTATCAATTTTTAATAACAAAGAATTGTTTACGCGAACGAAACATATATATTTCAAATATCAAGTTATCGTGTAAGTTCGAAGTTCCTTAAGATAGCATATCTGACTTAAGTCTGCAGTTCACAGATGGCAGTCAATGTTTGCGCCCGAACTGTAAGTTTATTAGTGGCTACGTAAGATAAGTTGAAGCCAATAAAAACTCATTTTACTACTACTATAAGTTTATTAAATTGTAAATTATTCATTCTTCAAAATTTATCGATATATTTTAATTTAAAAATATAATTAAAATGTAATAATATTCAGTAATAAATATATTATGCAGTCCACTACCATTTTTAAATATATGTAGACCTAATGCTATATTGATTTTTTCAAACTACATGTATTTATATTTTAAAAGAACAGTGAGTTAAGACATTATAATAAGACAACTGATATAAATATAATAAGCTATATATTAGTCACACTACTAAAAGTGCATGAAATTAAAAAAATGTATCTCTCATCCATACTCTGTTCATTTCATTCCTAAACAATTTCAACCTCCTCTCCCAATCCATCTGAAACAAGCATCCTTGCTCAAGTCCATCGCGAACGCATCCTCAAGCGCCATTCGTCAAAGTGCAATTCCCAGTCCAGCCGCAAAGAAATAAGCGGAAAGAAGCTTCAATATCAAAGCTTTTTCGCAGCGCTCAATCATTACCTTTATCTCGATTCCTCCTCTCAATATAAGCAGGTAAATCGTAGGGACAGGCCGCGAAACAGCGGACACGGGGGGGAGAGAGAGAGAGAGGCGCAAAGTAAAATATACTGGCAGTTGGCCGGCAACGTCATCCGTTATCGGCTGCGCGCATGCCGATTAATTTTCGGATGTGTTGCGCGCCCCCCCCCCCCCGATCGGGGGCAGGGGAAGGATGAGCTGACGCCGAGGTCTCGAGCTCTGACTGCCATCGCGATTCCGCGGTGATCCGTTTTATATAGCCGGCCGAGCGTTAATATCGATTCGCACTCGTCGTTGCACTCTCCGGAGATCGTTATAATACTGCCCTGTCCGCGAGTTAAACTTTCTTAAAGAATAACAAAATTTTCTTCTTTCGATTGCGGTGAAAGCATTTCACCCGGGTTGCCGGATTCAGCCTGCAACGGGAGAAAGCGCGCCTAAGCAAACAGTATAACATCGACGAGGCGATGACGGCAGAGCTCATTTCGATAAATCAAAGAGCGCGATGGGGTCTTGGCGAGATACCGCGAGCAAAGTCTCCGTGCGACTTTGGCGCGCGTGATTTAAAACGAGCGCCACGCCGCCCTCGGCGATAGACGTACCGGGCAAAAACGCGGTACTCCGTCTCGGAACACCGCCTGCGCGTACCGGCTGTATTAAAGAACGATGACAGATGTTATAACTCGCGGATGCCATGGCTGACTCGAACTTAATCACCCTGGGTAAGTTACCAGCTCGTTATTTATAAGTCAGGGTACTGTGCAATTTTTTTTTCTCTGCAGAGAGTTCAGAATTATTAAAATGTTCTCTCGTCGACTTAGTACATCCCTTTAAAGTTTAAAATCCTTTCACCATTATCAATCGCCCGACACGAGACGTCGACCAGCGTCACCCAAAAGCCTGAAACACATCTCTCCTCGCAGGACAATCGTTCCTGTCGCCCGCAGAAAAAAATCCTCGCGGAGGGCGTCGGAACGTAGCGAATGATGCGCGCGACGCTCGGAAAATACGAGGGAGAGAAAAAGGCCCGGGAGGGGAGTTGGCAGACAGTCGAGGAAAGATAGACGGTTCCGCGCGCTCGGATAATTATACGCCTGTTAACGAATGAATAATCGTCGCGCGCGGAGACAATCTCTGATTTACTGGCGGCTCCGCAACTCCTTACATACGCGGGCTTTGAGTCGCGGGTGGCAATCGGGGGATGGGGAAGGGGGGGGGGTGAGTCCCGAGTATTTCGCGAGACTCCCTCTTCGATAAGCCTTGCCGATAATATGCTAATAATGATTTGTGGCGACGGCGACTTCCGCGTTAATCTACCCACCTGCGACGTCTTCGCCGAGCACCGACCGAGTCGATCTCTGCTGCGTCGTCGAAAGCAATTTTCGAACGGAGAAGTCGCGGTCTTCAAAGTTCTTCTTTTTTCGCATTCAAGATTTTACGATTTTTAGGAATTGTTTAGATTCTCGAGCATCGCTGCTGCGAGTGTTCTGCTTAACACTAAACTTATTTCTGACATCTTTACTTCGTATATTTTTGTAAATAAAATTAAATGTAATCAAGTTCAACCATTAATATCACTGTTCTTAAGCTATAAACTATAAAAGATTTCATATACCTTCTAAATGGTAAAAACCCGTACAAAAGCCAATAATTTTAATCCTAAAAAACTGACGTAAAACTCGAAATCTTTCTGTCTCTTTCAAAACAAATAATCCTGAATCAATAATTCATCGGAAGATGTCACGCGAGCGCCAAACAAGAGCCTTCGCCTCGAAAAAGCCTTTCGTAATGCCCAGTTCGCAGGATGTAATCAAATCTGAATAACAATCCGAGCCATTATCGGTGCCTGCAATAGAAAGTCATCGCGCTTCGCCGCGGCAATAACTCAAGATCACGGCGCGAGATGTAAATTCGTCATTCATTATATCCGCGTCGAAAAACCGTCGGGGATTTTTCGTCGCATCTCCGCCCGGAGTTTTCTCTGCGCGCGGCAACGTGTAATTTCACACGCAGCGCGCGCGCGCGCGCGGCGTCAAGTGAAATCTTAACGTAGGCTTGATTTATCCCCGCGCAGTGTATAAACGCGTCATCCGCGTCTACCTGCACGCCCACGCGCGATTATGCGTCGAGAATAGCGGAATTCCGGGGAAATTTATCGCCGGCAGCAACGCCGGAGCCTCGGTGCGCCGAGCCCCGTCAAATATTTCCATCTGCCCGAGCCCGAGAGCCTATTTGTTCGCGGCTCTAAACGTTTGTCGAAGCCGTGCGGAGTTCCGGTTATTTAGTTCTGTTTGGAATAGAGTTATTCTTTATGTTCTGCTTCATTTCGCGGTTCTTTCGTCGCTTCCGAAGGGCTTTTCGGCGAGAGCTCGTTGCACTGCCCGGAGGAGGACTTTTTAATGTTCTTTTGTTTTATGAAATCATAAGTTTTATTAAAAGGTATTGGTGAAAATTAAAAATTTAAATTACCTAAATAAAAAATTGAATATCAATAAAAAGCTGCCTGATAAATCACCGCTGTTCCTAAAAATCAGTTAACCGAGACTTTTAAATTGATTTATAGCAAGTACAAAGTATTTCTATTAACATCCGTCTAAAACAGAAATTTAAGAAATTAAATTTTTGGCATAACTTATCATTGGTAAATCCAAGTACATCAATCACGTTCATGGGACTGAAGCTCATAAATAACAGTAATAAAGATTCTGGCGCTCATAATAGTAAATTCCATATCGATCATACCAACATTTGCAATTCAAAATTTCAAAACTGATTTACCTCTCTGCCACGTTCCAAAAATCGATAGTTTCGCTGCAGAAGTAGTATCCTCGGCGCTCGTCCCGCGTAGGTGGAACTCAATGTCTTGAATCAACACGAGCTGGATGCGTGTCGTCTCGTTCGTCTTTCCATTCTAATACCAATTATACACCTACTACTTATTCCTTTTACACTTTGTTTACGCGTATCGTAGCTTTTATAAGCGTAGATTAGCTTATCTTCCTCCGTCTCTCTTCGGACCATTAAATTAATGAATATTTATTCCGTCCTCCTCTCGCGCGGAATATTAATTTTGTATGTCAAATTTAATTTACCTTTGTCGAATTTTTTTCCTTTTCACGCGATTAACTTTGAAAGTGCAGTGTCATCGGTCATGTTCATGTAAATTTTGTATCTTTTTTTCATGCCGTTAATTTTACTTCAGTTCAATGATTTATTTGAAGGGATGAGCATTTGCCTTAAAAAAATACTGTAACGTGAAGGAAAGGGATGTTGAGTCATTATATGCATTTGATTGCGTCAAGCTTTGAATATAATAAAAGAACATTTTAGAGCTTGCAAATTGAAGATTAAAAAAAAAAAAACACCGTTTACATCCGTATTACAATGAAATCTCAAATATACGTCTTTAACATTCAAATCGAAAGCCTTTTTACTTTCTTAATAGCCAAAGGAAAAACCTCGTATTCCCAATCGCGCGTGCAGCCAAGGATAACAGTTCACTCGGCTCCTCTTCCCTCTCTCATCCCGCGACTTGCGTTCGATTGTCGTCCGTTAAAAACGCAATTTTTCCTTTTTCACCTGCCCATTCAGACATTCTCTCCGGGGCTTGTTCGCCGAGTCAAAGGCATCGTCGCTCGCCCATTGAGTCTCTCTCGGCGCTCACCTACGCGGCGCGGCTGCTGACACGAGCGTTTATGTCTGCATAAATTCTCATTTGAGGCCCGATAATAAAGTAAGCACGGAGCGGCCCGGGGGAGACTGACACTGCAGTTCGGTCCGAGCGTTAAAAGGAGGAGCGGAGGATAGGAGGCGCCGAAAGAAACTGGACAACGGCCGGAGAGGAGATTGTTGTGGGAGCGCGTTGTGTGGGTTGGGTGGGTGATGTCTGAAGGCGCGGACGGGATGAGCTGTAAGTGAAGCTGCTAATTGCGAGTGGATTTTCGATGCGAAAATTGCCGCGTAATTAGGTAGTCATTCATTTTATGATAATTCGGGAAGATATCAATGAGAGAAATATTGAAAGAGAACGTTTATAGTTTTATAACTTAATTGCTATCAGCTTCCGCAAAACGCGCACTTGAAAGCACATCAAACCAAATCTATAGAATCCACAAACTTTTCATTTTCCCCAATTAACCAATAACCCAGAAGAGAAACGCCAAGAAAAATTAATGTATTTCCCTGAAAGATCCCCGAAGCGCGGCTCGCCTCAGTCAGGCTCCTCCAGAAGCGCGCTTAGGAAATTCTCGCGCGGGGCAAAAAGAGTAAAACGCGAAAACGCCTCTCTCCGCGCTCGTCGAAAGAAGAAGCGGCCGCAAGAGCGAGCCGAAGTAATGGCCTGGCCGGTCGTTTATATACTTGCGCGCTCGCCTCCCGTGCGTTTATGCGCTTAATTATATGCATTCTCAGAATCTCTCCGTGGCGCGCATTGCGCGGCAGCGAGGAAGTTCGCGTGCGGGAGGAGGGAAATGAGAGAATTGAAGGGGGGGACGAGCGGTTAAGCGGAAGACAAAAAAAAAAAAAAGGAGAGCGTGGGCGAGGGATATTGGCACTTTTGTTTACTGGCCGAAGGTAAGGCGATACGGCCGGATGACAATGAGATGAGCGCTTTGGGTCGAGCGGAGTGTTTTGATGCTGTTGAGGTGATTAGCGACGTGATTTTGCTTCGTTATTGGAGGTTTTGTTTCTTGGAGGATAAAATTCTTGTTTTCTTGATTTCAATACTATTAGGTTGTATTTATTGCCCTTCGCGCTCGTTGGTTGTAAAATAAGCGAAAAATATTAGAATAAATTGAGATCGAGCTGTTTTTTTACTGAACTGAAAAAGATTTTATTCAAGCATTGTTAAATTCGGTATTCTTATTAATAAATGAATAAATAAATAAACGCGTTATCATTAATTTAAAGACCAATTTTTTTTTTAAAGAAGCATTGTCAGCAAATTGCGGTCGAAGTGAGTCAGGCGGTAAACGTCTTCATTTATTAACCAAATAATCAGTAAAATAACTACATTTCAAAGAATTTAACATAAAAAAAACATCACAGGAGCATAAAGCTGTATTTTAGAACTTACCTTCTTGTAGCGTCAATAAGGTCAATCGGCCTGGCATCCCACGTACGGTCGTACATTTGTCATTTAATTTGACGCTGCCGCGCGTGCTGTCTCCAAAAGGTGCGACCTACGCCTGCAACTTTACTCCTTATCTCGGCGACTCTGTGTGGGAGCGGCCTTGTCAATGATCTTCATATTAGCCAGAACGGCTGCTGGTGGTCTACCAAAGGTATCTTAGAAACTGCACGGGATTTTTGGTACCAGGATTATTCGAAGATATTTCAATGGATTTCTGTCGCAGAATTTATTAACTGGTACAAAAACGATTTTTATACTTTCAAAAGCCAGTAATTACTGGGCGTTAAAACTGCTTTTGCTCCGTTATTTAAGCTTGAGATGTTTTTATTAAATTATAAACCTTTCAGAGTCTAAAGTTTTGGACTTTTATTTGAGAGACGCAGGCTTGTTTCGTCAAAATTTACAGAACCGTCTTCAAAAAAATCGTATAAATTTTATAAGCCAAGAAAGTTTATTCCCACCGATTGTATGTAACTCTCCGAAATGATTGTCGCCCGTACGGGTAGCGCATAAATATCCCTCCCAAGAGGCGCTACTTAAGCCGGTCACTTTCGGTCCCATAAAATTGATAATTTTATATCCGCCAAGGTCCTAAAAATCTGCCGCGCGTCCCAAAGCGCGGCATTGATAAACGCATTACAATCTACTAGTCGGACTTTGTAGACTCGGCACAAGGTATATATTTATATTTAATTAAAGCCGCGGCCTCATTGGCCGCGCGCGTTCGGCGGCCAAAGGACTTCATTTAGATAAGGCTCCTCTCGAACTCGTTCCCTCTCCGCGAATCGGAGACGACGAGTCTCTCTCTCGCGATGATCATCGACGTCAGACCGGAGAGGAGACGCTTCGGGCGGCAGCTGTCTCTTTAATTTCTTTTCCCCGGCTCGCTATCGCGATTGTAAATCCAGGATTTTATTCGTCCGGTATCGAGGTTTATAGTGTCCTCGGCCCGGCCCTACATATACCTTATGTAGATACGCGCATTTCGCCGGCGTGTACATGTAAGAGCGAGAGCGCCTGAGTTATGTGCCGCGCGGCTGCACCACACAGCCAAAGACCTTTGCATATCTCGTCCCCTCTTCTTTTATATCTCGTTTGCCGGACGACTGCGAGACGAAACGGGCCGGGAGAGAGAGAGAGAGAGAGAGAGAGAGCGATGAGGAATATGAAAAAGTTGAAAAGTATAAAGAAGCTGATTTATCGACGAGAGCTGCGGACATTGCAGCCGGACGCGCGGCTGCGCGGTTTTTCGAACGAAATTTTATTTTCCAGCTTTCGTAGCGATTAAAGTCGGCCCGGCGGAGGATCGCTCATGTCTGCTTATGCCTTTTTGCGCCTCGGGTTTACGAGCCGAGTCGCGCTTGACGATTGCGTCGCGCGCGGACTCGGACGAGAGATGCATTTTATATTTATACGCCGTATATCTATCAAACGATGACGGTTTATGAATGGTAATTCTAGGCGACGAGCTTAATGTACGGAGGAATGAAATGTAAGTCAAAATAGCTTAATTCGCCTAATGAATTAGTAGTGTCACTGGTTCTAAGAGCTAATAGTAGAGTCGAGATTCATAGTCGGGAGCTGTGTAACAAGCTCTATTTTTAAACCCGGCGACGTTGCAGTTATGATTAATTGGCCGTGCGAGAAAAAGTTTTTAATCGGCGAAAATTTTCACACTGATAATGCGCGGTGAATGTTATCTGGGATAAGTGGTTAATTCGCGAGTCTTTGAGTTTTGTTTTAGGAAATAAGTTATCCTGGAAGATTATCAAATTACGGCGTATTGGAGAGAAAAATAAGAAGTTCGGCGGCAAGGATTTCCTGTTTCTGCAGGTTTAATTTAAATTGCTTTTGCTTGAACGCTTCTCTCGCTGAAGTAAAATATTTTTTGATTTCGATAATTTCTTTTACAAAATTATGTACCGCTGAGATAACGCGTTAAAGTGATAATTCTTGTTCTATACTTGTTCGTACAAGCTTCAGATAATCAGCAGTTTACACTTAAATTGATAAAACTTTCAGCGAGCGAGGATTATTAATTTCCACGAATAATTTACTTTGAAAAGGCTGAATTTTCAAATTTTCAGACACTTTGAATAACTAACTATCCTCGTTCATCTCTTTACCTTTATCCACAAATCACTCCAAAAATAGCTTAACTTTGACAAACGTCGAGGTAAAAGTATAACGTCAGAGGAATGCATGTTTTCGCTCGATAAATCCCTTTTCGCACACAATGCTTAAGTCAGCGAGGAGACACGGCGGACAGATTTAGGGAATCGTTTGACAGGATCGAGGGGCTGAAAAGAAGGACGATCGCGAGGTGAGGCACGCGAGCGGATCGCAAAACAAATAGGCTCCGGCGGAGGAAAAGAAACAGCCAGAAGCGGGGAGGAGAATCTGCCTCGGTGAGGGAAGCCGAATGGGTTGTCAAGACCGAAAAGAGATTGCGCCGAAGAGTGAATACTCCTGAATCCTTATAAATATGTCGAGTGTCGATCTTGTCGATTGAATCACGATGGCTGGCTGATGGCATCCTGGCTGTTTATTTCAGTTTATTTTTTTTGCAGACATTTAAATGACGTGCCAAGAAGGTGAATAAGAATAAGAATAAATTGTTTATTAACTGTTGAAATTAACAAAAATCTATATTTTAGTACCAAAAAAAAGACAAATACTTGTAGAGAAGAAATAGATAAATAATACGTGCAGGCTATATTATAAGAAAAAAGTCGATAAATAATCATACACAATTAAAACGTTATTCTAAAATGTAACAAGCGAAATAATGCGCCCACCTCCATTTCCCGTCCAAACAAGATACCTTAAAAAAGGCGCTGAAATCGAAAGACGTCGCGGTAAGCAAAAATCGCGAAAACCACAGCGCTCGAAGAATCTCGCGAGCGAGAGTCAGCGCGAAAGGAGAAGGCAACTTACTCGGCCGCGCGGGAAAAAAGGACCAGAAGCGCGTCGCGCGCGGAGGGAAGAGCTGCGAGCTGCAGCGTATATGCAGCTTCAGCGGCGGGAAAGTGATCCGAGCGACGCGGCAGCAGGGAGAGTAAGCTGGATATATTGCCGTTCGGGCTCGCGCCGTTTTCAACCAATTATTCGTAGCGTCCAGCCGTACCTTAAAGGAGGCGGCCGAGTCGAAGACAACGCGGATGGAAATATTGAGAATGGAGAGAGGGAGGGGAGAGAGACGAAGGAAGATGGAAGCGCTGCTCGAGAGAAAATAGAGAAAGAAACGTCGAAAGGAGAAGAGAGAGAGAGAGAGAAAGCGAAGTTAATGCCATAAATACATCAGCGTTATGGATGCCAGCAATTATATGAGCCCCGACGAGGTGGAGCTGCTCAACAGCGGGCTTATGTATATATATATATATATACGATATGATGCCTTCGTTCGTCTCTGTCTTTCCGCCGCGCTTAACCTTTGCTTCGCCGTTCTTCTTTTTTGGCGAGAAATCGGCCGAGAGGGGGGGAAGGAGATATGAGAAATGACGACGACGAATGGTCCGGTTCTCACGTGGATGATCGCGAGAGAGCTGCCCGACGCTCCGACTGCCAATCGAATTATTTCCCTCTGTCGCGCCAAAGGGACTTTACGCTTCGCGAGGTTCGGTTTAATGAAGGATCGGCGGACTCGAGGTATGGATGCCGACTGAGAGCGGTGTTACTTTAGAGAAAGGCTTTTGAGTTTAAAAAGAGGAGGTACACAAAGGTGGATTGCCTCGGGCGATATTTTTATTGAGATATGATATTCACCTCGTGTTGTTAGTGAGCTTATTGGGCTTATTTGATTTTAATTTAAAAGTGATGCGTGACATTTGTCTAGTAAGCAATATATCTATATGCGTACTTGTTAGTGCTGCATTGATAATAAAGATGATCGATGATTTCGGTAGGCTTTTCCAAAAAATCTGGAATTTTTTGATGGATGGAGTAAATTGCACCTCCTTTCGTACACAAAGAGCAAGTCTCAAAGTTACAGATTCGTAACCCAATTAAGAGAATCGCAAATGAAAAAAAAACATACGCGAATTCAATTGAAATAAAACGTTCATTACAACGTCGGCAACAGAGTCATCCCGAGCACACCGAGGCTTCTGAAAACAATGTTTCTGATTGCAAATAAATATCCGATCTCCGCTAGGCCTCTCCATCCACCTGGATCGACTCTCCTCCGCTCTCTCGCAATAATAACGAGCGACAAATCGGCGGCTATTAATCGGCGCCTCTCGGGCCGCGTCCCCCTCCTCGCAATCAGTGGCATCGAAAAATGAGCCGGTAATGGAATCCTATTTAAGCCGCTGACGGCCGGCGTAATTCTCGCGCTCGGCCCCGAGAAAGAAGGGACTCTCGTGCGCCGCGGCCATATTTCTAATTCGCCGCGCGGAAAGAGAGGAGGCCTCCTCTCTCTCCCTCTCCGGGGGGGTTCCCCGACTCGGCCCTTCGTCATACGCCCTTATATATGCACGTCCGCCTATCTGCGCTTTTTATCTCTCTCCGCCGTTTCTCCCCCGGAAAGTTTTCCTTGTTTTTTTTTTTCAATTAACGCGCTTTTCTCCGAGGAGCTCTCGGTGCACACCGGTTTTTCACTTGTCGCGGGGCTGCTGCGCGCGCACCATTTTTCCCCCCTCGGGGGCCGGCCGGCCGGCTGAATCCGCGAGTGCGTGCGAGATTTCGCTACTGAATTTTATAATTAGCGCTCGTTTGTACGCTCGTTGCGCGCAGGCTCGAGCCTGCTGTGTAATTGACTTGCTAAGGTTTCCGAATTATTTACCGGATGCCGCGCCGGGAAAAGTAATTGGGGGATTTGTCAGGAGGATGTTTTAGGCGGAGTTGCTGCTCTAAATACGAAGGGGAAGGGAGGAATTTTAGAGATTTCAATCGGCTTACAAATATTGGGTCGTTTCGAGTTGTTGTAAGAGGCGTAAAAATTCAAGATAGATCATTGTACTATAAATGTATCTCCATATTCAATCAAAAGTTTATAATGTAATGCACGATTTAATATCGAAATAGTGTTATAATAAAACACATAAATTACACGAGATAATTTTTAAATTATTAGGGAATATGCGTAATAACTCTTTTGTCTTTAAGAAATTGAAAAAATGCAACAATTATAATCAATTTTGGCCTTCAATATATAAAATAAATAACATTCAATTAGACTCATTTTACACATTAGTGAAATGCTTTCCTCAATCAGATTGCGCAATCGGTCGGTTTCAAACAACGACTGCTGAATTTATTATTTTTCTGCAGCCAATTTCAGTCTCCACGAACTACCCATTGAATCGGCTCGTGCGGCAGCAGTACAACCCCATTACAGCAATCATAGAGCGCAGCAAAAACTCTTACTTTCCCACAAAGCTCCTCGGCGCTGGGCGCTTTTTTCGTCGCGTTCGCCAATGCAGAATCGCCGTGTCCCTCCTTTATCCCGGAGGGCAGTGCCGAGAGGGTTACGTCCCGGCTTTAATTCCCGGAGTCTCTCTCCCTCTCTCCCAATTAAAGGAGGCGGCGGGGGCTGTCTTTCATTATCAGCGCATTATCTTCCGGAGGCCCACGCGACACGGCTCCTACAGGTGGCTCCGCTCGGCCAGGAGATCCACGATTCCGTGGAATCGCGGCCGATCCCCACTCGATAGGCAGCCTCCAATTAGAGCGCCGACCTGCTCCACCTTAGAGCTCTCCTGCGCGGCACTCTCTGCCCGCTTCTGCGAGGAGCAAAGTTAATCGAAAAAGCATTTGTAAACATCCGGATCTCCGGGGGCCGGGGCGCCCTCTTTAGTATGTATTGCTATGGGAATTGCCGGGGGCCGCTTTTGACCTGAAAGAGTCGGTGTCTTTAAGACTTTGCATTTGCATGCTTCATTTACTCGCGGTCTACTCAAATAAAGGGCGCGTCCTTTCGATTGCATTTAACTTTGGGTTAAAAAGAATTTCCTCAACTCGGGGACTTTGGTGTAATAAATATATAAATTTAATTTTCAGTACTCTTTTTTAGATTTATTTCTCGTAGAACTTTTAGAATATTATATACCTTTGCTGACAAATTATCGAAAAGATTTCCCTCGGCGGAATATAATTTTAATCGGAAATCCAACCGAAAATTATTGACTCAAAGACGCGCGCGGAAGATATAAATCGAGAAAAAAAAGAGAACAAGCGCAGCGAAGTAAAAGCCCGGTCGCTCGTCGTTCTCCCTCGCAATTAAGCAAAGCATAACCCAGGAGAGCTTTACTATCTCCCCCGAACGAACAAGCTCGCTCTCGCATGATGCAGCGGCGAAGGAGGCCGATTATACGGCGGTCGATCGGAAAAGACGTCGTCGTCGACGAGAGAGGCGGAGGCCTTGCGGGAAGAAGAGCGCTACCATCAAAGAAGTTGGCGCGCTCGCGCTTGTCTCGGGCACACCGGACCGGTCGAACTGTAAATCCCGCGGATTGTCCATTGAGCCCGGGGTGGACCGGGGCTATTAGAGCCATCACCGGGATACTAAATGACGGCGGCCGGAGAAGGCAGGCCTTTGGCGAGCGCTTAGCGTTGTCCCGTGGCCTAAGGACGACATAAAGTTGCGTGTACGAAAATGAATGTTTGCCGGAATTTATTATTGCCCGGTCCGCGTCGTAATTCAAACGACCCAGGCTGGCGTTATCTTCATCAGCGAGCGAAGCCTTCTCTCTCTCTCTCTCTCACTCTTTCGCTGCTCCCCACCCTTCTTTATTTCTCCTCTCTCGTTTTTCCTTTTGCGACACTACCCACTTTTTGCTCGCCCTTTTTTCCGGGGCCTCTATATCGACGCGCTTCTTTTCGAGCGCGACCTTTTTTTCAAGCTGCAGCGATCCGCGCTCGTATTTTCTGACGCGAGCCGTCCACGACTCGAGTGCTCGAGGACAAGCGCAAGCTGCGGATGATGCTTTTTTGCGATGATTAGTGATTTTCGATCGTTTCTTTGGATTCTTTCTTGATGTCTTGATGATTTTCGTTGCTTTTTGAGCTTTTTGCCGGAGGAACTGGATTCGAGGCCGCGCGGTTTATTTTTGAGAAAAAGGGACAATCGAAGAATGAGAGGAATTTGATTAACAGCTTAAAAATAGAATTATATGGCACAGATTCGTTTTAAAAGTATAAATTTTTTATGAAGCGTTAAGGCATTGTTAATTTAATTATTCGGAATAGTAAATATTGTTAAAAATATATAAATTAAGACGTTCGTGCAATATATTAATTCTTTAATACATTTAGAAAACTCCTGGAATGCTAAATCTCGTTCAACGCCAACAATAAATCTCCCGATTATTTAGCGTCTCGCATATCTCGCCGCTCTTCCAGGTAAAACTCAAAGTTTTGCTAATAACTCTAAATTATTTATCGTCCGAATAAATAAAACGTATAATTTCGGCATTCCCCACAAATCAGCTCGCCATCGCTCAGGACGAAAATAACGACAGCGCCTCGAAATATTTCTTATTTACGAGCGACTTGCGTATCAAAGCAGGCCCCCGAAAAAGAAGCAAGGGGTATATGAGAATCGGCCGAATATTTCTCGAGACTTAAGCTTTATACCCGAACGACAGAGAGATCGAGTGCTCACCTGCCCTTCGGGACAAAAAGCCCCGGGATTTTTTTTCCCCCGAGCAGCATGGGTATATATACAGTTGTTTCGGTCGACGAGCTCCGATATATCCGATTTCCTTTGGATCTGGTTCACGCGGCGCGAGAGAAGCAGGGACCTCAGCGCGCGCGCCGCCGCTGATTTATGGCGATCTCGGGAATTTTTAGAACGTCTTTCGGACACATTCGTCGTATTCCAACCTGTCGCGAGCTGTGGCTGCGCGCGATCCTTCTGACTTGGGGATAAAAAACCGAGAGGGAGACTGGTACTGCACCGACGAATAGATTTACTACAAATTCGAGTTATTTTAATGGAAGAGCGCCGCGAATTGAATAAAGTATTTTGTCTCTTTTGTCGCCGCTGGCCACGAAATATCCCGGTGCAAAAAAAGAGCGCGGACAGTTTAATTGGCCGCTGCGGTGTAACGCTCGGATTTCTCGTCGGTTATTTTTGCTGATGATGATATTTTAGTTAAAAATTCATGTTTTTCTTTAATTTTAATTAATTATTTAATAAATTATCAATTTGTTGGAAATACTTCATCATTAAACAAATACTTTTGAGATTAACTTAAATTAATAAATAGAATATCAATTGGGATATCAGCATCATAAAATCTGACACGAATAAGCATTTTTAAAACCGACCTTTATTTCGAAATTCAATAAATATTCCATAAATTTAATCGAAAATCATAATTTAAAGCCAGAAATTTCTCGTCTTTCCTACGGCAAAGAATTAACTTTACCGCCGGGCTAATTAATTTTTATCGTTCAGAAAAAGTTTGAAAATTTATTACGACCCGTTTTGTCTGAAAATCCCTCAAAACATAAAGTTTTCGAAATCTTTATAAAACACGAAAATATTTCGCAAGTAATGCCCCAAGTATATCAGCGCTAAAACGCGCTTCGAAATTCAGTATCCTCTTCGAAAAATCCTCGATTGAGGCATAAATATTTCATGCAAGCTTGTAGAACCTTATTTGCCTTTTACAGGCATAAAAAGCAGATTTACGATTGCGAGAATCTCGCAGGAAAAAGAGAGAAAGCCAAGCCGCGAGAAGTTACCCGTAAGATTCCAGGGGACTTGAGCCGCGAACCGACAGATGGCGGCTCCGCTCCCGTTATTAAGCCTCCTCCCGGCTCGGCACGACTTAATTTTCGGGGATCCCCGGGGATTCTTTCCTCGGCTCGTTTCTTTTGCGCTCGGAAGGAGAGAGAGGATTCCTTTCGGGAGGGCTGCCCGCCTAAATCACGCGTTACGTTACATGCTCGCGAGGCGATAAAGACGATTAAAGGCAGCGCGGAGTATAAATCAGCGGGCCGACTAGAGAAAGCTCTCCCGCTTATCGCCGCGGACTTTCGGGCGGTTTTTTTGCGCGCGCGCGCGCCGGTTATGCCCCGAATGAGGCGTTGACGCGGCCGCGGGGAGCCGGAGGCCGAAATTTTACGAGAGCGGCCCGGCTATATTTCGCCGAACGAGTGGGAGTTGATTTGCACCGGGCGCAGGCCGCGGCGGGGTTTACTTTGGCGTTAAATCTAGATGAACGGCTTGCTAAGTGAACGTGGATTGATAAAAATTGCCTGGGATATTTATGTGCGCCTCGGCGGGCATAGATTGCTTGCGGGGAATTTTTTTTAGGCCGACGGCGTCTTGCTTTAATAGAATGTTTATTTGGTAATTAAAGTAGTATTGTAGTGTAATAATTTAATTATTCAGTGCTGGTTGATATTCCGGGAATGAGCATATTCAACAAGTTTACAGCCTACAAAATCAAAGAAGAAAGGTCCTGCACAAAAAATGACACATCAGAAAATCCACCCGAGACTTCAATTTTGCAACTAATAGCTTATAACCAAATTCGTCCAGCGTACAATCTACTTCGACTCCGCCATGCCGAATAAAGCGAAAATAAAAAATCGAGCAAAAAATTGCTTCGCCTCAGAAGTAGCAGCGCGCGCTTCCGAGCTCGGGGGATGTATAAGCGCAAGAGAACAATGGGCACGAGGGTTTCCATATCGAAGTCTCGCGCTTGCGATTCGTGCGCTCGCGGAACGATAAAGGTGCGGAGAGGCTGTAGGCCAAAAAGGGGACCTCTAGGCGAAGAAGGCTGCAGCGGCGCGAAGGACAGCAGGTGCTTTGTCACCGCGCCAATGAATCCAACCCGTTGCCGCTGCTGCTGCTGCTGCTACTGCTATGCGAGCAAAAAGGCAAATCCAATCCCCCTCGTCGCCTTCCAGTAGGCCTCTTTTCTCGGATTGGATTTGTCCGCTTTTGACTCGTACTCGCGTGACGCCGCGCGAGTGCGCGCACGCACTTGCTGCTTTTGTGCGCGGTGGCGTGATGGGTGATGCGAGTTAATCATTTGGTGTTCTGGTTCGATGGAATAAGGTACTGATGTAAGCTTAAGAACTAAAAATTGCGAGGGGACGTAAAGGGATTATAATTGCGTCTTAAGGTGCAGAGGTGATTTTTGCCCATCTCATAAAGGCAGATGCAGATCGGTTTTAATAATTTATAAAATCAATTGACTGAAACTAAGATAACTTCAATTCGCGTAATTGATTTTTCGGAAAAAAAGAAGCAAATTATTATTAATCGGCGCAAATTAGTAGGTAAGCCGAGCAAAAACCAGCTGAAAAAATGAGCCCAGCATCAGGCCACAGAAAGCGAAAGCCACGGTCATCCTCTCTCGATTCTGGCGCATACCTACCTATACTCTCTCTCTCTCTCTCGCGATAAAAAGGGTCAGAAAGCGGCGCGGCCTCGGAGACAAGCGAACATTTTTGTTTCCTAGTGACATTTATTTGGGGCCGAGCGCGTCTCTCACTTTGCATAAGTCAGCTGCGGGCTCGGGTTAAAGCAATGCCCCTCCAGAACGAGGGAGAGAGAGAGAGGCGTAGCGGAGACAGTGCGATATAAATCCTGGCGGTGCGAGGAGACTGCCCACTGGCTACCTATCTCCTCCCCCCACCCCCCCCCCTTCTGCGTGCATCCGCGTCTATGTATCTCTCGTCTCCGCTGGCTCACCTTATCCGCGCTGCTCCTTTTTTCTCTCTCTCTCTCGGGGCCTTCGCGTCTTTTTCCGGGCGCGTGCAGAGCCCCCGAGTTACGAGCGCTGCCTGCCTGCTCTGCATATAATGCACCCACTGTGCGTGAGCCAAAGCTCTCTGCTTGAGGACTGGCCGAGGAGAGGACGCCTGCCCACGATGGCCCGTGTAAGATGCAAGCTGAGCCCCACCCCCGGAGGCATCCGCGCGCTCTCTTGGCGTGCTCGATCGTTTTCTCGAACGTTTTGAGGAGCAGGCTAGGATCGCCGTTTATTTGGAGATCAGTGCCAATAAATTTTTTAGAAAGTCTCAATTGTCAAAGTTTTATCTTTCATTATTTCGAATGAAATTCTGATCAGCTTTTTTATTTCCACGGGGTTTTAGCAGTATTTCCACCATTGTTACACTAAAGAAAAAACTTTACTGAAAATCGCCAATCGATACATTTTCAATTGTAAAGATTAAACCCTTGAACATCAATTGAAAATGTGTCGATTGGCAATTTTCAGTAAAGATTGGCTCGTCTAGTGACCGTTTTAAAATCTTTTCTTACAATTGAAGTGTCTTCTTCTTATTTTAAGAACTTTTATTATTATTGTTAACTTGGTTTTAATAAGTAGCTCGAATAAACACTTTCTTCATTCATTAACTTTAAATACTTCTTGTGAATGAAAAGTCGAATTTACATTATAGTTTATCGAAAAAGCATGAAGTAAATAATATTTTATCTCACCGGCAAAGTGTGGGAGTGTTCCATAAGTTAACTTTAGCAAGCCACTTTCAAATAGTTTTTCAGTTTATTAACTGAAAATAATCCTATAATCCAGGGTATTTAGTGGCAATAAAGTTTTTGTACACGCGTAACAAGTGCATAAAATTGTGGCAACAAATGAAACTTTTGCACGATGCTTAAATCAATAAAATATTTAAAGATAGTAAGCACCTTTCGGTTGTAAGCTTCGAAAGTTATAAGTGCTTGATAAAGCAAGGGCAAGCTGCTAATGAGCTCGTAAAAAGTTTTGTATCGCAAGTGATGGAAAATATGACTCTTGAAATCATAAAAATAATAGTAGTTTTTCTTCTTATTGTAATATTGATAGCTCTTAAGTAACATCCGACAATAAAGTCGTAATTATTTCTTCCTTTTGCAGAAATTTTTCATCGCCGCTAACGAACGATAAAACGCCGATCTACAACGTATAACAATTTCACAAGCCCCGGCCATCGAGAACTTTCTTAAGCCTCCCAGTCCCACATTAATAAAAATTCGATCGCCGCTCAGTAAACGAGGAGAAGCTACACCTCGTCGCAATTTACTCAGAGATTGAAAATCGCCTTTCCAAGCGATCTCCCAGCAGCGCGTTTACGCAAAGATCGCATACCAGAGCTGGCCGCGCGAGTTAAATAAACTCCGGAGCTGCTGGCTTTAATCCTATTAATAGCCGAGTTTTCCAGCGGCGTCACAAGAGCCAGAGAGAATCGCGGGAGCCCAATAAAATACGGCCGCGCGCATTATGCCCCTTGTATCGTCGGCGAGGTGAAAAATTTCGCAAAAAGAACGAGGGGAAGGCAGCAGCAGCAGCAGCAGCTCTTTCGTCCGGCGAGCGGGGGGAATATGTTCCTTTAATTAAAAGAAGAGGCGTGCGACTCGCGGGGAGGGGGAAATCGAGAAATCCGAGTTGCCTCAAAAGATTCCTTCGACGACGATCGCGACCTTGAACTCGCGGCTACCAGCGGCCGCTCGACGTGTGTACCGAGTCGGTGTAACATGGGCGTTAATCTCAGACAAGGTCACGATTCTCTCTCTCTCTCTCTCTCTTTCCTTTATCTCTCTTTATCCTCGACACTTTTTTTTTCTCTCTCTCTCTCTCTCTCCGGTCTGTGCAGCTTTCGCTATTTTGCCTTTTATTCCGGGGGATTTTCTCCGCCGCGGCCGTGTTTTACTTCTAACCCTCGATCATATCTTTGCGCAGGTTATTAGAGACCCGTTTCGTTTATCGATGCGGAATGCTTATTACTGTAATTTCAATAAAGTAGCTTGTGAAACGATGGCTGTGACAATGGAAAAATCTCGGAAGGATCGTTCTGTTAACTATCCTTAATTATGATATTTTTTATTATTTGAAAAACAATAAAATTAAAATTGTGTAATTATTTTACATTGAAAATCGTTTACTAGTTAATTTAATAAACAAAGAATCATTTATTGTTTTTATTTGTTAATACTGTTAATGTTGATTTTGTATTGCAATTAATCAGTATTGCAGGTCGGTTAATTCTGACGAAATCTTCAATATAAAATCGATTTTCGATTTTCTGATTTAATAAAATTTATAAAAATGCGAAGAAATAAATTCTATATCCAGCAATAATTAAACGGTTAACTTTATGGGTAAAACATAAACAATCTTTAATGAAAAAGCACATTGCAATTAGTTACGTATTAATACCATCGAACGCTTGCAAGCACTCTCGGTCTAAAGGAGAAAAATTCTTCGCATGATTTCGATCGTTTCAATTTTATAATACTCCTATAATTACGGCACTAAATCCATTAAAAAAAAATGGCAGAAATTTTCCCCTACTTACAGCGCGCGCGGCACTAAATTCTCTATCACAAGATACACATTATATATTTTTCCGTACAACGGACTTAATTCATCGCCGGAGCTCTGCAAAACGACGCAAAACGACTGCTCCTGAGTTATCAGAAGGTACATTCCGTCGGTCGACTCGTAATCGCAAATAAATCGCAACGAACTCACACTCGGAAGGTTAATCTTTTACATACACATATATATAATATACACAATCACAGTCGCGCGCAACGCCCTTCGCCTTCCACCTGTGCGACAGAAAGATATTGGCTCCTTCCGAGTGCGGAGCGCTCATCCGTTACGGCCACAGTCCTTAAAAACCCCCGTTTAATCATCCGCGCTCGGACGAAGACCGGCGGTGGATTTGATTTTGCCGATCGGCGAGATGTTTATGCGCTCCTATAAGCGTCGTTACCTTATGCTAATCGACGCGCGGCTACACCTGTCCGGGGGCCGAGGCGCGCGCGAGCCGCTCTGAATTATTGAGCCTCGGGAGCTTCAAAATCAAATCGGCGACGTTACAAGCTTTCGCCGCCGCTTTTGCTTTGTGTTTCCGGCAGCCTTGAAGGAGAGACGGCGGCGGCGTCGCATAAAGTTTCGCTCGGGAGTCTTTCCTTTTTCTTATTTTCAGAAATTATAAATCTAAGGCGCTTAATTTATATGTGCCCGGGCCTTCGAATAATTTATCGGTTGAGACGCGTGACGCAAATGTCGGTAAATTGGCACTTTGGAGACGCGTTTCTGGATTTTCGGGTTTTAATTTGGAACGAATCTTGTAGGCAATGTTACGCAAAAGGCTGTAATTATAAATTAATCAAGTTTGATTAGTAAAATTTCTAGGATAGGTTCTAGGATTTTTTGTGCGGTGGATTTTAACCCGATAGTATTGTATTAATAGTTTATGCTTAATTGTGGAGACGCTTTAATTTATTTATATTCTTGAGAAAGTAACATTAAACTATTACTAAACCAATTAAAACCCACCGAGCCCGTTAATATTAAGAAAACAGACCTGCCCCAAACAGCAGTCTCACAAAGAATCACATCAAAGGTAAGTTAAATCCTAGCCTCGAAAGCAGAAGCCTCAATTTGCCGCATCCTTAAACGCTAGCCTTCGACGCTGCTTTAAAAACTACCTCGCCGGCGGTAGCTGGCCAGTAAACCTCTCGGCCTCGCTGCCGGGACAAAAAAAGGCAGCTCCCAGCATCGGCGGCGGCGGCCATAACTCGCGCGGGGCAGAAGCTTCTGGCTCTCGATGACGGGCGCTCTCAGCCCCCGATATACAATCCCCGCGGCGGGAGCGGTGCGCGCGGCATAATGGGCCGATTACCCCCGTCGCGCGGCCGGGTCGCGGGCTATTAACATCGAGCGCGATCCTCGATTTCCCCGGCGCACACGCGGCTAAACGTATACACTTATCGAGGCCGCGGCTCGCGCCTGTATATTATGCAGCAGCAGCGGCAGCAGCGCGCGGCTACCTGCACACAGCGAGGCCGGCAGCGCCCTTATAAGGCGAGCGGCTCTATCGCGCGGGGATAGGATAATAGGATGCGCTACTTGCGCGGCTCGCCGAGGCGCAAGGGCCTTATGGCTATGCGAATCAAATTCTTACGATTTTTATCGGCAAGGGAGTAGTAGGAGAGGGAGGGAGACCCCGTGCGGTTTAGCATACTGGCTTGCGCGCTCGCTTCGCTTTCATGAGCGCAGAGGAGTATGCGTGTTATTTCCTATTGTTTTGGCTAGGGAGTTTTTGAGAGAGAGAGAGAGGCTTATTGTATTCGTGATGAAAGCTTTTGAGGAATGATAAAAAGCCCGCGGGAAAGCCTTTTTTCCGCTCGCCGATCTTGATGCTTCTCGAGGCACTGAAATCCACTTAATACAATAGACGCATTTTTCTAAACTACTTTCTGGCTTACGGAGTCCACGTTTATTCTAATTTCACCCGTCGACTTGTATTCGAAGACTGTACGAAACATCAATTTCGCTAAAGGCTACCGATCCCTGCACCAAATTCCAATCAATCACCGTTCGGTAGCCGCGGGAGGAGCAAAAGAGGAAAGGAAAAAGTAAAGAGCAGCGCAACAAAGCCCCGGCAGATCGAAGTAAAGCATCCCGGCTACCGCGCGTCGTTCGGGCTCGCAATCTCGGCGCTCATCTCGCGTAATAAGTTCGCGGGGCTCTCCTCTGACCTAAGTGAGGAGCGAGCGGGCAATGTGTTATGCCCCGCGACGGTGACTCGCCTAATATAGGTGGTCGTGCGGGCGCGCGACGACGACGACGACGACGACGCCGACGCGAAACAAAGACGGAAACGTACGGGGGAGCTACCGGAGATAAAGAGCTGCGAGGAGGAGGCGGCGGCGCGAGATCGTATCGGGGGGCCCTCCTCTCCTCCTCTCGGCCTCCGAACGAGCGACTTTACGTAGAAATCCGCGTTCTGGCGTGTCGCAGCTCCCGCGCCGGAGAGCGCTCTCTCTCTGTCTCTCTCTCAGCTGCACCGGTATCGCGCTGCGAATCGGTCGCGTCCTTTGCTCCCGAGGGCCGGGAGCGCATACATTATCGCCGGCCGAACGGCGAAGGGCAGGGCCGCAGGCGCACTTCTCCGCGCCCGTTGTCTTTTAAATGCCACGCGGGGGAAGGCGAGGGGGGGGGGCTTTATTGTTTTGCAGCCTTCTTTCGCCGTTTCGCCGAGATTTCTTGCGGGTAATTATTTATCGGGGGTATTTAATGATGCGAGAAGGCCCTTTTCACCGTGAGAGATTCGCGGATGCGGACTGCGGGTAATTGTCCTCTTTCATTATAGTTTAGTCGTTTGCGGCTAAATAACTTTTGTATATTTCTGATGATTTTAAGGATTCGAAACGGTTATCTTCTTGAAGCAACAATCGATAATCCGCGATAAAATTCTCAAGCTGCGTTCCTTAAAGAACTGCTTGCATTGAAAATAATTATCTAAACGATAATTGCATTTTATAAGCGATTATACAATTCAAGTATCGCAGTTAAATAAACAAGCATAGAGGTCGTAAACACGTGTAATCGTTTTAAATGAAATTGTACACTCGGAACGATAAAGTCTAAAAGAAAAAAGATTATTTGCGCATTAATTCGCATAAAGTAGCTACTAATTAGCCTTAATTAACTTTCTCATTCAAAGCGCGCGACTTTTTCTTCCATCGGCAAGTTCGAATCGCAGTCGTCGGCGGGGAGAATCAACTCTCTCACAATTCCCAACACTTCGGCCGAAGAAAAGCCTGAGAAAGAGGAAAAAATAAGAAAAGCATCTCGCCTAGCCTATCGGCATTAGAATGCGGTCTCTCCATTTCAGGCGAGGCGATATAATTATATTTAATTGCACAATCTCCCCGTGCTTTGAGCCCGCTCCGTCTTCGTTATCAAGGCCCGATGGAAAAGGAATTGCGACTCTAGTCCCGCTCGTCGTTAGCGACGACGATCTTCGGCATCTGATTCCAGGCTTCTGCACCTTTTCGCTCCTTCCCTCTCGCTCTCTCTCTCTCTCTCTCTCTCCTCTCGTCGAAGCTACAAGTTTGTCTTGATCCATGGGCTCCTGGCGAGGCTGCTCGAATATATGGGACTCCATTGAACGCTTTCGTGGAACTGCTGCTGCTTCCGATGCCGTTGCAGCGGGGAGAGAGAAAGAGAGAGAGAGAGTGTGTCCTGCTGCCGGTGCAGATATATCGCGGTGAAATATATTCAGCTGCTTTGATACGTTTTAACAACTTTTCGGAGGCTAAACGATTTATTAGGCTGCTGACGCCTGCATTGTTTCGATTCCTCCTTTTTTTCGAAGATAAGCTATCGATTATGTGTAGCGCACGAGCGCGCGTTTTTTTTTCTTATTTCACAATGCATAATTATAGCGTGCGCTCTGCTTTTATTTTCTCGTCTTTTAGCTTTTTCCAAAATGTTTGAGAAACTGATTTTAATCGGCACGTATCTATCAACCTTGCTTTATATATATTGTAAAATTTTTCAATGCTTCGATGAGTATTGATAAATTTGGAAAAATAACAGACAAGAGCGCAATGAATCTCTTTCAAAGTGCACTCGAGCCTTTATTCACTTGCAGATCGCGTTACCGCTGCCAAAAGAGTAAAGCAGCCCTTCAATAATATTCTTATCTCGGCCGCCGAATCATCACTCAGGTACTTTACTACTCAACCGCATCTCGGCGACACTCTCGCCGACTAATTGGCATAACCTCGGCGTCCTCTCTCGCATTACAAAGCCAGCAGATAAGCAAACACGCGTATTTTATTCCTGCCTCAGCCGCACAACGATTCTCCTCGGGGCAGAGCGAAGAACCGCACGCAAGAGAGGGAGAGAGAGAGGCTGCACGTATACATTCGATGCAGGTTGCACGCAAGCCGAAAGCAGCGTGTAAAGTCCCGTCGCTTATCCCGAAAGCCTGACGTTTATGGGGCCCCGATGCGCCTCGTCCGGGGCTGATCGGTTCATAAAGCATCCGCGGAGAACCGCTCGCCCGGCCACAAATCAACTCAACTGGATCGCGCCGCGGCACCGCAGCCCGCCGTAGATTAGCCGACGTGCCGATCGTAAACACGGCGCTTCTCGGTACCGAGAGCGCGGCGGCGTGTCGTCCGAGCGCGCGACTCTCGACTTATCTCTCTCTCTCTCTCTCTCGCGGAAAAGAAAAATTAATGGCTGGGCCCCGGCTGAGCGAGGAGATGCTATCAGGGGGGGCCCCGATGCTCAGCTCGTGTAAGAGTGGATTGAATTACGCCTGAAAAAAATAATTATATGCGCGAGCATGAGCGAGACGATGAGTTACGAAAAGGGAGCGGGTATGTGCCGGGACGCTGAGTGCAGTTTGATGTCTGTAAGAATGAGCTTTAAAGGCTGAAATTTTTGCGGTTTCGTTTGGAATACTTTGGGATTGATGGGAGTAGGATAATAAATTAAGGTAAAATACTGTTTGATTGCATTATTTCTCTGGTTGAATTTCCAGCATTGAAAATGGCCAGGAAAATAGTTAATAGATGAGTCCTGTGGCTATTTAATAGGTCGCTATGAAACGCTTTTTTTCACATGATTTCTGTATTAAATGGGCTGATAATTTTCTTTCTAATTCCCTAGTAGAAATATTAAACAGTTTTTAGCCAATTCTTAGCTTGCTTTGTAGTTGAAAACGACAAATTGCTATTAATTCTTGTCATTATCAAATAATTAAATATGTTTGCTCATGAATATTTCAGTGTAATATCAGTGTGATATTTTATCTTTTAAAATGATTTTCCAATTGTTTTTATTTATATTTTTATAAAGTAATATAAAATTAAAATAAATATAAATATAGTACATAATTTGTTTTTCTTATGTAGACGAGCAATCGGTAAAATTCTCTTCCAGTGTGACATTGAGTGTGACGAGGTTGCATATAGCCTTATTTTTTTAGAACATTTAGATTAGCTACTTAGTAACTTAAAAATGGGTTAAAGCTTTTATTCTAATAAATGTTTAGTTCATGTAAAAAAAAACGATTCATGTTAGGAAATTATATTCTAAAATTATATTTTATACTTTAACTTTTTCTTTTGCTACCTATTTCCTAGGTAAGAAATGTTTTTCATTTCTACCAGGGATACCCAACCGCTTTGTCAGGAACATACACCTAGTAACTTACTATCAAAGTTTACACAAATGATATTACAAATATTTGCTTTATCAGACAATTTTAGTTTAAATATAGATATTATTCCATCCTCACAGTTTCAAAATAATTAAATTATAACTCGGCGTAACATATAAATTACATAAAATCTCAAAATACGTACATCAAAGTCTAATTTGTTTTTAACTTTGAATCATTGTTTAAAATTGATAAGAGTAAATTAATTATTAGCTTTAGTACTTTAAATGCAATGTATAATGACACAAAAAATATCGCTGCTATGAAACCATAAACATCTAAAAGATTGGCTTGCCACCACGGCATATCTACTACTGGAGATCTTAAAGCATTTTTGCCATGTCTATGTATGTATTCAATCCAAAATACTGCCGTGTTTATTGGACTTAACGGCCGATCCTTAAATTCGTTACTAAGTTTTTGTACGGCTTTCCTAAACAAAAATTAGTAATTAATTTTAGGTGAAACGAAATTTCTTTTGTTCATTTTTTGAATAAACTTACTTGTATGAACCATTTTCAATGATTTCCCTCAAAGCACGAGTAAATGTTTCTTCCGTTATTTCATGCAAGTCGAGTTTAATAGCTATTTTTTTATTTACGTAAGATTTTGCATTAAATTTTTGATCTCCAAATAGAGGAACTACAACTAACGGTACACCGAAATATATAGATTCCTGAGTTCCCATGAGTCCTCCATGGGTGACAAAAGCTTTCACATTTTTGTGTTCTGAACAGTTAAAAATTAAAGACAATTATCTTAACAATTTAGAATATGTCTTATTGAAGCAAAATCACTTACTAAAAATTTGAATTTGCTGAAACCACGGCTGAATAAGTACGTTTGATGGGACACCTGGTAGCAGTTCCTGTGGCTTTGCAATTTTAAGCAAAACACGGACAGGAGCAATATTTCTAAAAGAATTATAAAAAGCTTCTAGTAAATGCCGTGGGAATGTTTCAATTCGAGCCATTGATCCGAAAGAAAAATAAATGCAGCCGTATTTACTGTCATCCAACCATTTTTGTACAACCTGTAATTTTGACATGCTTTAAATTTTATAGAAATTAAAATTATTAATGTATTATACAATACATGCATTACATTTATACCTCAGGTAATGTCTCATTGTGATCAACCACATGTAAGCCACCAACGGGTACAACTATGGGAGAAAAAGATCTTATTCCACTGAATGCTGAATCGTGGTTTACCAAAATCAGTGAAACATCTTTCATTAATTCAATTACATTTGGGTAACCAGTTCCAAAGAATTTCTCTACGTATTGATTTTGATCCAATATATGTTTATTAAAGCTCTGTACTGTGATATAATATGATATGACATTGCCTAGCCTTTCGTAAAATGTCATTGGGGCAACGTAAGGTGAAAAAATATTAGAATCCGTTGCAAGATTCATCGGCACACCAAAAGGTTCGACAAGCCAGTCGAGTAGAGGTGGTGTTACGACACCGACTAACGGTATTTTCAAATGCCTTCCGAAAGCTAGGTAACAATTTACTACGGAAAGCTAAAATATTGTTTAAATTTAAGTATAATAATTAAATAATAAAGCAATTTTACTTTATCTAAAAATATTTTGTTTAATTTATTTTAGGTCATTAACTCTGAATAATAAATCACTTTTAATGTCATTAATAGCACTAATATTTCTTTAAAATATGGAATTAGTCCAAATTTGGTAATTAACTACTCTACAGAAAATTTAAATTAAATATAATCTTCTGTAAGAGACGTTTAGCTGCTAAAAATGTGACTTTAACTTCTTAATTTTTTTTCATTCCATTATTGTTCTTTGAAATTTTGATAAATACTTGCTTAAATTAGAAAAAAATATTTAATTATGGAATAATAAAATAGAGGAATCGACATTGATTATACTGCTAATATCGAATTCTTATATTTGAAAACTATTGTTAAATATATTTAAAATATAATATCTACCTCATTAATGACAAGATCATATGGTGGATCTGTAGGTGGATCATACAGCAATTTCTGGAACAGTGGATGTTCCATTAACTTACAAACATCGTTCCCAATTGTAAGCCAATGTTTAATCAGTAATGGAACAGTTCCGATGACTGCATCGTTGAAAGTCAAATTATTGAACATTGCCGGCAACGTCCCTTTTAAACTGAAATGGTTGAAGTCCGGAACAGTTTTTCCCAACGGAAAATGACTGTAGACGTCAACTTGATGTCCTTTTGCAGCTAACCCTAACATAAGTTCTTCACACATAACATAGTGGCTTCTAGCGTGGAAAGGAAACAATCCAAGGATTCGAAGTCCATGACTTTGATTAATATTCCAAGCCAAAAAGGTTGCAAATATTAATGATATAAATTGAACGCGTTTCATATTTAAATCTAAAAGAATTGAGGTAATGGATATTATTTTATTTTTATTTTTTTTGAGTCAAAAAGAAATATTTTACAATAAAAATATAAAGATACTTACAGCGATATAAACATATAACTAATGATATTGGTCGTATGAATTTTAGTTTATTTGAGATTCATTTGAACGATTCACGACGGAATCGGAAAGAGAAATGCAGTCTGCCGACTGAATGAGAGATACTTTATGACTCTTAAATAATTTTTTTTCCAATTTACAACTCAAGCTCAAGTACGATCACGCAAAACGATTAGATGATTTTAATTCTAACAGCATGATATCCTTTTTATTTCAGCTGATATTGTAGACATTTTAAAGATTTTTGATTAGGGTCAATTAAGTCTTATTTTTAAGCGCATTCGATATTTATTTATTTATTTATTTTTGATATCATTATTATTATATCGAATTATTATTATTTTTGATATGCATTCGATATCAAAATATTGATTTTTTTAAGGTTCTGATTTTACTGTAAGCTGCAGAATGGATTAATTAATTATTGATAAATCATTCTCATTCTCTCGAGCTTAAATTTCTTGCAATCGATGAAAGATTTTTATTTCTTTTATTTTCATTTTTTTTTATTAAAATTAGTAGTATAAAAATATTACTTGATAAAAATAATCAAGATAGTTACTATAACACTCAGCTAATCACTGTTATAAAAGAATACAAATCAAAAGATGCACATCATTCTATCATATCTATGTAAATGTAGATGTGAAGAGCAATCACGCAAGATGATAATGCTATGCAGCTATACTTTATAATGATAAAGTATAGCACATTATCCGTGCTTGATTTTGATAAAGCTTTAGACCTGCGTTAAATCTGTTTGAAAAATTTACGAGGAAAAACATTTTTCATTTAAAATCAAAAACTTAATGTACAATTCTATTGCACAAAAAAGTTGCTCATCATTATATAACGAAGCGCTTTTTAATAGTGCTTGTAGTCTATTACTATTGGTAATGCAAGACATTAAGATAGCAAAATTACGAAATTAGTTTTTTGAGCTGCACAATTTTTACCAGATTGATACCAATTTTCTATAAACTTTTGTTTATTTAAAACGTTTCTCTGTATAGATGAATTGTGTGCTTCTTTTAAATTATTACATTTTATTATTTAAATAATAATAATTTGTAAAATACTTGTATAGAAATTTGGAGGGGATTAACAACCGTTTCATTGGAAAAAATCCCGGACAAACATTTTCATATACATTTTCAATTAAATATTCAAACATATCCATGATTATCCTCATAAACATATCCATTATCCTCACATCTATTTTTTTCTTTTTCAAGTTCGAATCTGTTTACCTAAATTTAATCATTTTTTTAATCAACTTTATAATAATATATGCAATCATAAAAATAACTGCAACAATGAAACTATATACATCTAAAAGATTAGATTGTCAAAGAGGCTTGTCAAGAGTTACGTATTCGACCCAGAATGTCACTTCATAGATTGGTTTAATAGGACGATCATTGAGTTTTTTGCAGATTTTTTTTTGCATTTGCACTAAGAGAGAAAAAAACATGAAGATTTAGAATAGCTGGTCATCTTACAAAAAAAAAATGTTTGTAAATTGCTTACTTATTGATCAGATGATTGAGTACTTCTTTTATTGCTTTTATTTTTATATAATTTGTTTTCCTTATGTAGACGAACAATCAGGAAAATTCTCTTCTAGTGTGACATTGAGTGTGACATGAGGTTGCATAGCCTTACTAGAACATTTAGATTAGCTACTTAATACCTTAAAAATGGATTAAAGCTTTTATTCTAATAAATGTTTAGTTCATGTAAAAAAAAGATTCATGCTGGGAAATTATATTCTAAAAAGGTTAGTTCATTCCTACCTAATCTTTTCTTTTGCTACCTATTTCCTAGGTAAGAAATATGTTTTCCATTTCTACCAGGGTTTGAGAGACATTTATTTTTTTAACTGAATGCTAAAAAATGTTCTTATAAAATAAAAATTTTGATATATTTTTAGTAAAACTTTTCTGAAGTGATTTTCTGTATAAACACTTAATTTAAGTCCATTGATATAACAGAAATATTCATCGCTAAAGGCTATAAATCTCCCTCCAGGTACACTAAACTTTTTTACATTATTGATTAGACGTAAAAAAACGACGCCGCTTCACCACTCTTTTAAAAAATACCACGAAAAATTCAAAACTCACCCACAACAAATCATAGAAATCAGACTTTGATATACAAGAATTTCATCGCCCATATCCTCAGCCGTTGTCGATCCTTATTCAAAGACACGGCGCAGCGATGAAGAAAGAAAGCAGAGAGAGAGAGAGGACCCATAGGTCGGCGATGCACTCGAGAGGGGACCAACCGCGGGCTGGGAGAGCAACTTTGCACAGCAAATACGCACAGCTCCTCTCTCTCTTTCAGGTATATGCGTTCCTGCGGCCGATATCCTCCTCCTCCTCGGGCCGGCAGGACGAACCGGCGTGATACACGCAACGATGGCCCTAAATCACTCGGCATCCTCTCCACCTCCTTCGCATCTATCTCTCTGTCTCCTGTCCCTTCTTTCGCATGCAGCTCCCCCCTCCTCCCCTCCCTTCCCGAAGAAAGAAAAGGACGGATTTATATTTAAGGCTCGCCTCCTCTTCGGCCTGTAGATTTCGGGGATTCCGATTCTCGCCGGCCGCTATTAGTCCTCCTCTCTCTCTCTCTCTTTCTCTCCTTCTGTCCCTCCTCGCATTCGCGCCTATAATTATCCGCGCGCTCCGTTTTGTGCCGGCTCGCGGATTTCTCGAGTTCCAGCGGGCCCGAGAAATCCATCCGTCTTTTGCACACGTCGCGCCGCGGGGAAACCGGAGCGATTTATTTCGCGCCCGAGCCGCTCGTAATAGTATTGTTACGTCTGTCAGAATCGGCCTTTTTCTCTCTTTGGGACCTTGGGGCCCCCCTTTTCGCTTACTCTCTCTCCTCTCTTATCTCGCGCGTGAAATGCAGCCGCAGAAAAAAGCCGCGCGTGCGGGTAGCTACACGTGTTTTGATCGCGAACAATTGACAGTCCGCCGGGAGATAAATTGCGTGCGAAAACCGTTTTAAGTCCGCGGACGGGAGACTTTATAAATCAGGCGCCGGACCTGCCCTTCCCGCGTACGTGTACACACATGCGAGCCTCTCGTTTCTCAGGTGCGTTATTACGCGTACGGCGGGATTTCAATATTTTACTCGCAGCGCGCGCGGCCTTTCTTTCTCGCGCTCTCGGGCCGCGAGTGAGCTTGTTAAAATCCTATGGTCGGGATGCAAACGAGTTTCATTATTCCGATTCTTTTTGCACTTTAAGGACGTAACTCTCTCGTCCGTTTTGCATCCTGCGTATATTTTTTTGTCTGATTTACGCGGGGAAAAGCATTTATCAATTTCAGGATTGAAATCTTCGAATAAAGGAGCAGCGAAACCGGACGAGTCATTACTTCGTAATGAAAAATTACAAATTCGGGCAATTATTTCGGTTAGTTTATACATCCCCCGATTAATAAAGGAATCGAGAAATCACGAAAATAGCTAAACGAGTTATTATTTATTCAAAGGATTCATACTTTATTGAATGAAAATAACTTGTAATTTGCTTTTATGAGCTCCTTTATTAAAAATGGTAAAAGCAGTCCTAAACTTCAGACTCGACACAAATGAAAATCTTCAATAACTCGCTCGGGCCGAAATAAATATTCTCGAAAAGGCGAAAAGCGCCCGCAGCAACTCTCCTGGCATCCCTCTCTCTCTCTCTCTCTCTCGCGGCGGAGCATCAGACAAGCGAAAGAGATTGCGGGCTTCTCAGGTATATCCGCTTATTTACGATTTTTCATATTCCTTCATAACTCGCGCGAAACAATAAGTTCGCGGGAGTTACGATAACAGGCGCGTAACACGTTACAATAACAGCGAGCCGCGCGCGTCGCATTACAAGCAGCGGCAGGCTTCGACGTCAGGAGAGAGACGGAGAGAGAAAGAGAGATCCTTTCCTGCGCGCGATGACGCCTCCCCCGGGGAATCCCCCCGAATGCCTCGACGTCCCCTCTGTGTTCTTTATCGTCAGGACGGAATGCTTGATAACGTTTGATTTGTTTCAATCGTAAATAGCCGGGGCCCCGCAATATGTGCCCCCCGGAGTCGTATATGCCCCCGCTAATGCGAACGTGACGGCATGTCCGAGTGTCTTTCGAGAAGGACTTTCGGATTTTGCAGACGGAGCCGCCGCGCGAGATTGTAATATGAGGCGGGAGTTATGCCGGGCGCGCGAGAGACCGTAATGCGAATTTGCTCAAGTTATAATTGACGCGTGAGCCGGAGACGTTATTAAAGAACTCATTTCGGTCTTGTTCAAAGGGACGATTATTATTTATACGCCGCTGTTGGGGCTTTTAATATGGGGCTGAGGGGTATTGTTGCTGAAAATTTATTTTCGCCCCGCGAATAATGGAGGATCGTGGTTAAATTATTTAGCGAGAAAGATTATCTTCGTAAATACAAGTTGTATTTAATATGAAGTATGTATACGTTAATTTCGGCTTGCAGAATCGGTCGACTGCCTTCAATATCGACGTAAATATAAAAACATAGATCTCGGCTATTATTTGCGTAATTTTTTAGAATTCAAATTGAAATTACAACCGAGTTGTATTTTTTAAAACATTTACAATTATAAGTGAACAAATATTTAGAGAAAATTAAATAAAAGAAAGATCGATTAGATACCATTGTCCGTAACTAAAGAACTTCAGAGGTGAAATTAATGCAGTAGCCAAGTTTCTCCCTCCCCAGATAGCTCTTAACAAAGCCGATATAGACGGCCGAAAAAAGCTCTCGAAAGAAACAGGCGTCCTTAGCTACCGTTGACTCCCTTCTCGTCCAGCTCTGGGAGTCTCTCTTTCGGCGGGGCGCCCGTTCCTTTAATTCGCCCGGGATAAGGGCCCTATCGGGTAACGATAGTGGCGCGGGCTAAGTCTGGCGCGCGGGAGGGAACTCACGACGCACTCCCGCCGTGTATATGCGCGCGGCCGTGCTTTGCATATTCGCATTCCGTGCGGCCGGCGTCGAATGTTTAATTCAAGATATAGAGGCCCCAGAGACGCGAGTAATCGCGCGCAGAAGCAGAAACCGGAACGAGCCGCGGAGATAGCGGCGGAAAGAGACGCCTCCTAGGCCCGCGCAAAGCCGCAGAGATGAGAGATCGAGCGAGAACAATGCTTAACGTCGCGATGGACGTTCGTCGAATACGTTTAACCTTTGAACGGAATTTTTTGCTGACCTTTTGTGATGATTTAATTGTGTCTTTGATTGTAATTTGCCGAAAATAAAAGATTTTATGTTTCATTTGGGTTATTAATGAATTGTAAGTACTAGAAATTTTGTGCAAGTTTTTGTTGTTTTTTACTTTGAATTATCTTTCAATTTTTGCTTTGTAAATTACGGATTAACAAGTTTGTGGCCGATAAATAAATCATTTTTAATGTTTTTCACTTCAACGCACAAAGTGATAAAAGAGGCAAGTAAAAAATTTAGAAAGATACAATCTAAATTTTCGTGCGTTCCATTTCTACAATTACAAATACGTTTAATTAATAGTGACTCGCTTGAAAACTAGAAAAGCTAGATTTAGAAGTCAATATTTACTGAACCATAAATGAATGACCACTGCTGCTATAATTTAAGCATTACATAAACGTAGAAAAATGCACGTTGAAAATTTATAAATTATTCATTTTCCCGGTTACAAAAGCACGTCATTAACGTTAAACTTATTCAATCCAATTGAAATTCCACCCGATTCCTCCGCAAAACTAAAACAGTTAAGGCCAATCCCTCCCAAAGCAAAAGGATAAAAGAAGCTCGAAAACATTAGAAAGCAGGGAAGGCTAATCGAGGCCAAAGCGAAAAAGACGAAAGTCATCAGCGCAAATCGCGCAAGCTCGGGCATTGCGGCGCGGCGCGATAAAGAGCGGAGCGACAGTCGACAAGGAGCGCAGATAGAGCCCCGCGCGCTCGGAGCTGCAATTGATGAGACGGGCAGGCGCGTTTGTTGAGCTAATTACTGAAAGGCGAGGCGCTTAAGCGCGCCGCTACATACAAACGGCATTAAAGGTGCTGGCCATCAATCCCCCTCCTCTCTCTCTCTCTCTCTGTTTCTCTCTCTCACCGTTTGCGCCGCAAGCTCCACTGGACCCTCGAGCGTCTCCGCGCGTTTTCTGCACGACGGAGGCGGCAGTCCGGAAAGAGCAAAGCGTCTTATTGAAGGATGTAATTGGCCGGATGCGTGGAAATTAATTGGGAGAGACAATTGCACCGGAGACGCTTGAGAAACTTATTACTCGGGGTGTCGGATAAAAGGACGCGAGTCGGGGAAATTCCGGACCGACTGGATGCGGAGGTGCACGAGGATGCTTGGTATAATTATAAATGGCTGTAGGTTTTTGAGAATTCGGGTGAAGTTTTTGAGTTGATGATCGTGTGGGTTATACTTATGAATTTGTAATAAAATGTTAATTGCCTAATTTCGTTTTAAAAGTTGATGGATTCAATTTTCAGTAAAGGAAAGCTGTATTTTCGTAATATTTTTCAACATTAATATATGAACATAATCAATTTGCCAGTTTGTCCATTTCTCGTTCACAAAGACATTTAAAGCATTTCGAAGCTTCAAAATTTCATCTCGCACTCTAAACGTGAATTCGATAATTGAACTTTTCAAAATCTCGTTAAAACTCGGAAAAACAATAAAAGCCATTTACATCCACAACAAGATTCCCAGCAAAATTAGCTCCGATAAATACGCCCAGCCCAGAAGCCTAGAAATTGGGTCTCCTTAAGAGCAAACGAGAGTCATCAAAAAAGGAGCAAAAGCCCCGGAAAAGCTCCGAGTCAACTTACCGTAGAGGGGGGGGGGAGGGGGGCAGCAAAGCTCAGCATAGGAGTACGATATCTTGTCGCTGGTAGTACGTGTGGTGGGACGCCTAGAAATCAACCCTCGCAGCGCGCGGTTAGTCCCTCTCTCTTGCTCGGGTAGGGGGAGGCGTTCGCTTGTCTTGCCGGGTGTATTTACGGTACCGCAGCGTCGGCGCTCGCGACTCCCCCCCGCAGCCGACTTCGGGGACAAATTTCCAGGTGTAATTGGGGGAATGAAATCCGCAGAATTCTGCCCGCCGCCCGATGCTATATAAGGCTCTGCGACGGTAATGCGAGGCTGCGCTGTTGCTGATGGCTATAGGAGAGCTTTTCGTGCCGATTGGAGAGTGCGTTTTAGGGTGGAAAAGGAAGGAGGCTTTTGCGTTTGATGAATCTGTTCGTTTCGGCAAGATTGAAAGTTTCGGTTTGCCGACATTAGATTTTAAATTACTCGTAACTTGCATTGCATTATCAATTAGAATTGCTCCATTGATAAATGTTGTAAACTTGGTTACCATTATATAAATATTTAATTATAAGAATATTGAATGAAGAAACTTACAAGATAAAATATCTTCGAAAATAAAGAACTGTCTGCATTTTTCGTTAAAACACACTTTCAACAATTTCCGCAAATCAAAAACAAACTGCTCACAGTTACACCCAGCAAGTACCGGCTCACGAGCTAAAAATCAAGCAGTACATACACGTTAATTATCGCAAAACCAAGCGGAAGATCGCGCAGCGCTCCGTCTAATTCAAGCGGAGAAGAGGAAGGTCATGCGCGCGCCACACACACACACACGTCGGGGCCAGAAACGAGGGTGTCGTTTCTCCATTGCGCGGGGCTTCAACCCCCAAGGCGCGCGAGCGGCGCCCGGGCCGCTCGTTATATCTTCATTAACTCGTACCTAACGGTGCCGTCGTGACTTCTTAGATGCTCACTCGTCCGTCTCTTTCTCGTTTCTACGGGCGAGCGAGCTTCCTCTTCTTCTTTATTTCTGCCGGCGCGCGCGCGATTTATTTTGTCGCCGCTGCGGCCTGCGCGAGAGAGCACGACTGACACGCGCGTCGCTCGCCTCTTTAAGCGGGACTCTGATTTCTTCTTAGTGAAACGTTGCGGATTCTTTTCGTTTTAGGGAAATGGGAATTGGTTAGTTTGTAGATTGAGTAACGTATACGGGAGCGTTGATCCGATGACTGAAACAATTTCAACGTGTGATAAAAACGATATGTAAATAAAGTAAAGAGACACTGTGTATTCAGATTTAGAAAAAGGATAGTTTCCTTTTTCAAAAGAACATAAATTACTTAAAAGCCTGCATTCAACACAACCCGGTAATAAACAAAAGCATCGACGAAATCCCCCGGGCGAACAATAAGCAAAGCAAAAGGACTAAACAACCTCGGAGCAGAGTGTGCCACCTCCCGAAAATCCGTAAAAACAAAGAGCACGCACGTGTCCTATCCGTCCTTTCACACGCTGCTGCAGCAGCAGCGGCGGCAACAGCAGCAGCTTCTTCTCCTCCCTTTTGTCTCTCTCTCACTCTCGTGTTCCCTTCGAATTCATCGGATCTGCGCGTCGTCCGCAAAAAGAGGGAGAGGCCGCAGAAGCTCCTCGGACGGAAAAATTCCTGGGCGCTGCTGCTCTCGGTGCCGAGAGATCGGGGCAGATCATTATGGGGCTCGCCGGTAAACAGAGTATCGAGCTCCTTTCTTTGCCTCTCTCTCTCTCGCTCGAGGGGTCTCGCTCGTAAATATTCGCCCGCCGAATAATGCCCGCGACTCCTGCAGCCCGTAATGAAGGACATCCTCGTTAATTAGTCGATAAATTATCCTTCACACTCGACGTCTTCTCCCTCCCTCTCTCTCTCTCTCTCGTTGGCTCTCTCCGCGCCTATCTGTCTATCCATCTCGTGTTTTCTGGGCTCGTTTCGAGCCGAGAGCCTTTTCTGCGTCTGTTTCGTCGTCGTCGCTAAGCGCCTCTGCCTTTTTGGAGAGAACTTTGTTAGGGCCGCCGAACGCGAGAGGGACCTCGTAGTTTACGACACTCCAGATCTCGCGCCGCAGGCGAGACAGCTGGTGGATGCAGTAGCGGACGCGACGAGGTTAGAGGCGAAGGGGGGATTTTGAGAGGCCTTTACCGGACTTTGAGGCTGCGAGGAATTCAAATTAGGAGGGATGCGCTAAAATTATATCGACGGGTTTTTTCGCTCTGGACGGAAGTGTATTTTTTCACCTTTTATAGAATATTTTAGAAGCGGTTTTGATGAATGTGATATTACAGGGCTTGAAATTAGCTGCTTTTATTGTTTACTTCTTTTTGAAAGTTCTAATTTCAACTGCAAGAAGGAATAACAATTATAAATTAGTTGTTTAGAAAATTAAATTTCTCCAGAAGTTGATGCCTTATACCAAAATACATTTTTAACGCGATCGCTAATTTCAATCTGCCAAGAGCAAATTTAATAATCTCGCTCGCTCGGGCCTTTTTAGCACCTGCTGTGCAGGCGGTAGCTCCTTAATCTCCTCAAAATGTAAAGTCGCGAGGTTCTCGGCTCCTTAAATCAGCTGAAAAATAATATCAGTCATAAAATAGGGGAAAAAATCGCCGGATCCACCCCTTTTGATACCCGCGGGGTAAAGTTAAGCGTCACGCGTCCTCCGTTAAAGCTTTCTCGGTGGGGGAGGCCGCGGATAAGAATCTGGCGGGCGTCAAAAGGAGCGGCGCTAAAGAGGCGACACGCGGCGTGTCTCGCGGCCGTACATCAGAGCCTCGGTGCCCTTAACTACTTCCTGCGCGTGCGAACCGCGGAAACGAGCGTATTCTGCGAGCGAGCGAGAGAAGGAGAGAAAGAGAGAGAGGGGAGAGAGGGTAACCCGAGTACACGCGAATATCGGCCCAGGCGCGTTTATTTACCGGCGAGGATGCTTAATGTCACATTATTCACGAAGAAGTTGTTTAGAGGGCCGCGAGATAAGTTACGCCGGCTCGAATTTCTCCGGGAAAATTTACGATATTTATCGAGCATGTGCGCGCCGCGAGAGAGAGCTGCTGCAGCCGCGGAGATTTGCTCGTTTTTTTTTTTTTTTTTTACCGAAGGGGAAGGAGCATCGAGTCCTCGTGCTGTACTATCTGGTGTCGCGGATTTTTTCCTGAAATTTAAGCGAAAACTTAGAGATTGCTCGCTTATATCAATTTATGAGCTGGTCGTCGGCTGTGTGTGTAGCTGCTGCTGCTCCCTACTAGGCGTGACTTATTATTTCTACTCAGGGGAATTATGATTTGCGATTGAGAAAAATTCTGTTAAGAATTTGGTTCGACTTTGCACGAAGTAGGCTGTGATTTCAGAGGCTACTGGTAGTTCCTCGTGTCTTAAATTAGAGTTAAACTCTTCCTTGATAAGGTTTAATTGTAGGTAATAAATACAACAGATTAATGTTAATTTGTTTCTTGCTTAGTGTACCAAAATTTGCAGTAATCTGAAAAACAGAAAATCTTATAAATGAGCATTGCTTCAAATATATTTTGTTAAAATTTCATTGGACTTTTTTACTATATGTTGTAAAATAGGTATAAGAAATACTTAATCCGTTACTTTGAAAGTATTATAACATTACCACTAAAACAAATAATAGCTTATTTGTAAATTTTACACGATTTTACTTACCAAATTAGCCAAATAATCGTTATTAGTTTATTTCTAAAAACATGTTTCTGTTGACAAGCAGCGTTTAATGAACAATAGAGTCTGTAACTCACTGAACTACCTCTCAGATTTGCCGATGGGAAGACGCAGCAAAATAATTTTATTACCCTAAACCCCTCTAAAAACGCAATAAGCACGAGCAAGATTCCAAGCCTCCGTATAGGAAAGAAGCCTTAAACGTCACATGAATTCTCCGAAATGAATAAACCCGAATATAAATACCGAGCAATTCCCAAAGCCAGGATACCGGCCTCAAGCACCGATAGCGCCGCGAGCGTAAAGAACTGTCTCGAAGGTCATCGTCAGCGCGCTCGCTCTCCCGGCCGTTAATCGTCGTTAACTGGCGAGCTCCCTGCTCCCGCGCGCGGAAAAGGGCCTCGATAAGTGCAGGCGCGATAGCTTATGGGACTGTCTTGGGTGATTGGTCGAGCGCGGGTCGCGCATTCCCGCGCGCACGCGCGCGGATTAGGAATTTCAACTGGTTCCCGGAGACGTTAATTTGAATTACAATGACGGAAATTACGGACTGGTTTCTCGCCCCACTCCGCGGCCCGGATTTTATTGCCCGGCGTAAATTACGCGCGAGTGTGTGTTCGCCGCGCTGCGACTCTTCTTCCTTTTTCTCTCTCTCTCTCTCTCTCTCTCTGCAAACTTGTTCGGCCGAGGAGCGTATTGAAAGCAGCTGGAATTTTAATTTGTCAGGGGATGAAAGATTTTCAGCAAAGAGGACTGTTTATTGAGTTTTTATTGGACGCCGCCGCAGAGTGTGGCTGTCGAGAGAGGGACAGCCGAGTGCTTGGAGCGTCGATATTTATCGCCGTAGATGCTTCGAAGCGCTTTGCATCCGAATGCTTTTACAAAAATATACTTTACAAAAATATATACTTTACAGACGCATGAATTACATTAATGCTGTACAGTTTGTATCATAATGACAATAATAACTTGTTATGAAAATTTGATGGATCATTGAAAAGCTTTAACTGCTAGAAAAACAGGCGCTTACAAAAATTATAACTACTTTTTATCCCACTCTGAACCCCATGGCACATTGAAGATATTTGCAACGTATTTTTTAGCATCTTGCGGAGTTGGGTATTCATCTGGATGAGAGTCGAGCAAATGAGCTCGCAATTCTTTGGAAAAATTGGTTTGGTACGACGTACAATCCTTGCATGATTCGCATATATAAATCATTTTTCCTGGATGTATTAAACTTGATAGCACGTGTTTTCGAAGATTTTCCTGAAAGTAAAATGGAAACTTTATTAGAACAAAATCGTTAAGGATTTCACTATCATTTATTATTATAAATAAGAAGGAACTGTAAGTGCGGAAGCCTCCAGCAAATGATGATTAAAAAAATATCTCTCATTCAAAAGTCATATTTTTAATTTCAAATTTTAATTAAAAAAAAGAGTTCATTTACATTTGAAATTGAATCAAACCTGATTTAATAACTTTCAGCTCTAATGTCGTTTATACTAATTAAATAAAACCACACAAGCTCCAACTAAAAACCAAGACAGCTTTAAAACGCAGTAACGTATCCATCCCCGTTAAAAAGCGCGTAAGCGTCAAAAGTCTCCATAAAACCGTCGCAGCGTCGTTTGCTCGTCCGAATAAATCACTGGCAGAGCCTGCATTCTTCCCTGATTTAATCGTCAGCGCCGCGGCCAACAAAGGCCCGATATTGAAGGAGGGAACTGCGCAAATCTCCGCGGAGTGACTTGTACGAGGCGCGCGTTAAGCGTTTACACCTCGGCGCATAAACCGGTAGGCGGCCGCCGAGAGGTTCAAAGGTAAAGACGCGCAGTATATCCGAGCCGTTAAACACGAAGGTGCTGCCGCCGCCGCCGCCGCTGCTGCTGCTGCTGCTGAGAGTCGTAAGGGCCCGATCGCGTACGAGGGGCAGCGAAAGAGCTGATAATATGGGTAATCGAAGCGAGCGCGCTCCGGGCTTTTTGAGGTTCTTAATTACGCAGATTCGACGAGTTGAATCGTTAAATAGATGAAGGAGGTGGAAAGAAGGGAAGGTTTTCTTTAGTTTGAGAGCGGTTTTTGCGCTTTTGTAGGAATTCATGGTTGCGGATTATGACGGTTTTCAGCTGGTTTGGACTGGTGCGTCACTGACGTCTTTCTTTAATAAATGGATTTCTTATTCACATTCATACGTTTATTAAATTAATAGTTAAATTTTTAAAATGATTAATAGATAACTTTTATCATTTAATTGGGATTTTTTGGTAAATAAATTTATTTAACCTATTAATTACGGTACTGAAATAAAACAGACCGCATTCAAAATAAAGCATCGTAATCATCTGATTATGACAGTTGGTTACGACAGTGATGAAGCAAAGTTAATAGACCTCGGCGGACAAATTCGCCGGCGCAATCCCGCTCTCGAAAACGGAAGCGGACGATCGCTCAGCGGCGAAAACGAGCGAATAAAGAAGAGGAGTGCAGGGCTATACACATCCACCGGCAGTCGCGAGAGCCTCGCGAAGCATATCGGGCCGGTAAACCGGACGCGTTCATTGGCCGCGACGCGCAAACGTGGCGTTGCAGAGCTTGAGGGAGAGAGAGAGAGAGGGAGGCTAAGTAGCCAAGCGCAGTCGTAAACATCACCCGGCCGTCCGCGGCTTATACGAGCCGTTGATGGCAGCGGCAGGCATCAAATTTAATTTCCCATAAGTAAATCTTTCTTTTGCCGGCGCAGAGACCGCGAGGCCGCGCGCGTCGATGCTGGCCGCGCTTCTTTGGTTTTGGCAGCGGCCAACTTTGAGTTATAAACGAGGGTATGAAGTTTCGAGTATGCCGGGAATGTGAGAGGCTTTTAGGCCTTATCGTCTTTGCTTTTAATTATTAATCTCGGACTCGTCAAGCTTTTTCGAGTTGGACGCTTCACTTTTTGCTTCTCTACTTCGCTGAAGGATGTTGGAAAAGATTTTGAAAGTATTTCTAAAAATTGACGAATATTACGCGACAAAATTATTTTTATTTACGTTAAAAAGAATGAAATCTCGAATTTTTTATTAGGGTAAAGTAGGTAATCTCCAACAAAGGTCAATTCAAACAATCTTAAATATATAATCAAATTGATGAGCAAAATTAATAGAGATAAGTCTAGCAGAATTGAATCGGCTAATACAATTATCCTAAAACAATCCAATTAAAATGACGCCTCAGAAATTAAGATCTCGATAGAGATCCTTCGCGCATGCAGCAACTTCTAAGCTAATGAAAGATTGGCATCGTCGGGGGGGTACACCACCAGCAGCAGCAGCAGCAGCAGCAGCATCAGCAGCCCAGCAAAATAACTCGTTTATCAGGCGATAATTAGCGGGGCGCAGGCGTCTCGAAGGTGCCGGGCTCGCGTGCAGCCGTAAGCCACCTACGTAAAGCGGCGACGCACGCATCGCCACCAGCGGAGAGCCACTGGAATGAGTTTATACGTCGCGCTATCAAAGCCCTCTCGCTCTCTCGGGCGCGCATCCCGGCATTAGCATACCTGCGCGCACAATTAACTCGTTATCTTATCGCGGCGACGGCGGCTGCGGCAACGGCGGCGGCGGTGACTCCAAAAAACATTAAGGTGTATATTCCCCCCCGCTTAATTTACACCCCGGGCAACAAAAATCGCAAAAAGCGCCGCGAGCGTAATTGTGTATTGGAGGTCCCCCCGCTGACAGCTTTATGCTGATGAAAGAAACAGGTGTGGGCTTTTGAGCTGAGCGCCGCTCGATAAGCGTCTCCCGAAGAGAGGAGATAATCGTTTTATATCGCACGTTTCGATGCTGCGCTGCGCGAAATTCATAATTTCGAGGGTTTTATGGGAAGGACGAGGCGGGCAGGGATACGCCGATCCGGGGGGATTTTTGCCTTTTTTTGCCAGAGAGGCGATATCGGAGCGCCGATCGGTCAGATCTGCGATGGAGATAAGAGGGGCCGTTGACGCTCGTTACTTTGTTTCTTAATGAATACGTTAGGCGCGAATGATGGAGCTCTGATGACGCACTTCGCCTAGCTGTCGGGCTTGATAAAGTGTGCTGGGTGGTAATTTACTTGAAATTTGATCTTTTTTTTATTGCGGCGAGGATGTTTAAGCGTTTAAGTTGTTTTATTACGGCCGAAAATTATGCCTATTTAAGATTCTTTTGCATTTAATTAACCGAGTTTTATACCTGAAAGCCACTCTTTTAGTATAATTGCAGAAATACATTTTTCTTATTTAAGTATTGAAAATTTTTAAACTTCTTTAGTTAAATGCTAGCTATATATTTTAGTTTATGAAATGCATTAAATTATTTCCCTTTTTTTTAGAACTTTAAGAATTTTAAACGCCTGTGTCCTGCAAGTGCAAAATTTTCTCGATACAAATATATTTTATTAGGTATAATATTTTAGTAAAATAATATTATATTCAAAAACGAAGCATTCCAGGTTTGAGCAGCGAATATAAAAATTCCAAAATGTAGACGTGCATCTTTCAAAATCTCTTCCCAGCCGCGCTCCGTCGCCTCTGTCGGGGCAATTTACGCGACTCTCCCGAAGCGCCATTAAAAATTGGCGAGGCTGCGCGCGCAAATAAAACCAGTTTCGCTAAAAGGCGACGAGCGCATCACTCGTAAATCACTCATCAAATTATAAACTGATTATCCTAAATAAGGCTCCCTCGGCGCCGATTTTCTACTAATGAATAGTCATTCGAAGCAAAAAAGAAGCGCCTCCACCCGACAGGCGCATCTTATCGATCCTTTTACGCTTGTTAGCGCATCGAGCTTTCGCGAGGAGTCGGCCGCTTATTTGCACGTATACGACGCGTTACATTGTAATGGTCCCTCTTTACTCTCTCTTTTGCTGGCGGGGTTAATCGAGGAGCCGCTACCACTTCGCGGTAGGTCCCCCCGTCCTTCTTTTTTTTTTCGAGAGAGGACGAGAGCCCGAGAGAGCATTCCGATAAGGTTAATCAGCGCCTGAATTCGAGATTTATGCGAAGCCAGTCTCTGTCTCTCTCTCTCTCTCTCTCTCTCTCTCTTTCTCCGCCGCGGAGAGTCGCGCGCGACTGACCGACGCGAGAGTCCCCCCGAAGAATGTGAGCCGAAGGCGGAGGGAATTTCTAATTTAGCCGCGCGATTTAGACGTGCCGCTGGAGCTTCTTCCTTTTGCGCGATGACATCTGTGTCGGCGAGTTTGCTTGGTCGGTATAGTTTTCAGTCGCCGGATTATTTTAGCCATTAGGGTAAGCAGGGGTAATTAGATTTTTTAATTGACGATTTACCAGGTTATTGGCCGCGTAGGTACAGTGCCGGCATTTGTAAGGCCTTTCTCCAGTGTGAACCAGCATGTGTCGGTTCAGGTGCGACTTGGTTCTGGTCTTGAATAGACAATCCTTTACTTTACACCTGTATTCCTTGTTCATCTTGGGGTCTTCGACGTGATATTTTTTCGTGTGTCTGTGGAAATTAAATAAAACACATATTTAAGAAATAGTCAAAATTAAGGATAAGGAAATTGTCTAAAATACGTCAAGGGCATTTTAAAAGAATCGATAAGAAAACCGAAAAATCCCAGCGTTCTATGCAGACAAAAATCCTCTCGAAAAGAAAGCGCAGTTCGAAGTTTATCGATTTTTTAATTAACAGGCAGTCAATGGCTCGAGCAGTGGGGCAAAGAGGCGAGCAAGCTGAAGCGCCAGGAGAAGCAGGTAGACAAACAAACGTGTTAATCATTTTCGATCGCGGGGGCTGGGAAATCGAGCGGCGACGGCGGCGGCGGCGGCGGTGGCAGCGATTATCACTGCATACGAAGCGTCGGTCGGCCCCGAAGTTTATGGTTGTCTATGGAGCAAAAGCGCGCGCCGGGCGATTACTGATTATGACTGATGCGATATGCGTGCGCGATATTACCATCTCGCGCCCGGAGAGAGAGCCTCCGCTGCCTCGTCCCATTGCCTCGCCTATATCAGCTTCGAAATGCGTGACACGTTTAATTAAAATCCCGCGTGATTTACTCGCCGGCGAGCGAACGCTTGTGTACTACTGCTGGCGCTGCCGCCGCCGCTGCTGCTGCTGTTGCTGCTGCTGCTGCTGGCGGAGGGTGAGGATACGCTGCCTGAGCGAGCGGAGAAAGCGCGGGAATGGGAGAGAGAAAGGGAAAGAAAGGTCGAGGAGCAGCGGAAAACCGGACGGATAGAGCGGATGAAAATATGGGGGGGAGTTTGTTATTCCGGATTATTGGGGTTATTATTTGCGTGCTGGGATTCTTGAAAATTTACTGGACTTTCAAATACCGGCGGAGATTATTTATTAAGGGCGTAATGGCTTTTAAATGTATACTGTTTTTATACTTTTAATAGACTGTTATTGACGCGTTTATAAAAGAAATTAGTTAGAGAATAATTATTGTCTTTATTAGTTAAAAAGTATAAGCAGTGAGAAAATTGTATTAAGCGTCGATCCAAATGCACTTTTAAACAGTGCAAAGCATAACTAAAATTCGTATAAAAAATTGGTTTACACGTTCGCTTCATTTAAGTACCCAAAATAAATATCTTTTTGCGCAATTTACGAAATTCTAATGCATTAATCATAAACAGGTAATAAATTAAGCGACGAGACACGAAAAAACGACGCGAAAAAGTGGAAACTGGTTAAATTGGATTTTTATGACGGCCCGCACCCGAGCCGCAATAAAACACCGTAAACGTCATCGCAGAGAGAGACGATTATAACAGTCTGTCGATGCGCCGGGCGTTTAGCGGGCAAGTATATTTCGCAAACAAACGGGCCCGCGAGCGGCGCGCTTCGTATATAGCTTACGCGGGGGCGGCTCTTTTATTTTCTATCTCGGGTGTTTTTTTTCGTTCGTTCGTTCGTTACTTTTTCCGGCCGCTCCCCCACTCTGTCTTGTTCTGCGTTCTCGTTTTGCGAGGCTGCGAAGAGAGCGGCGCGCGAGCGGCTGAAGAGCGAAAAAGGGGTGAAAAAGTAGGAGGAAGAGAGTGGAAGGCAGAACGTAGGGTCACTTAATTGCTGGAAAATTGAAAACGACCGAGCAAAGTTTAAATGTACTGCGCGAGCGCCCGGAGATGAATCTCTCCGAGAACTGCGTATTTTCGTTTTGCGGACTCGCGGCTCGATGCTTTATGTGCTACAAAGTGTAAGTAATTTTTTTTTTTTTTTTCAATTAAATACATAAATTTTCGGAGAATTAGAATTTTTTCTCGGGTATTATTTGAATTTTTAAATTCTTAAATTGTTAACGACGAGTGGCTCAAAACTTATTATTATCATAAAGTGGAAAATACAGAATAATGGTGTAAAAAGAGCGGAGTTATCAGCAACAGTAATTTTGATTATTTGCATGCAAAAGCGGAATACTTTTTCGGCATCCTTACATAATGTTCATTAATTCATAACGCTTTTATCGTTAAATTGAGTTAATTAAGGTCGTACATCACGTCCATAAAGGTTCTCCGGCATACAATCGATTATTTTTATCTCCCCCTACGAACCGGTGACACTAAAAGTCTGCAATATAATTCAATAATTCGCATCGAAATAATATCCCCGCGCGCTCTCTTCCCAGTCCATACATCTTCGCGCTTATCTTATTTACGGGCATTATAAACGAGCCCCCATCCCTCCGGCCAGCCGAAGAAAATGCATATGCATCCTTCGGATTGTTTTCTCTCGCTCTCGCTTCATAATTCATAAGCGCGAAATCCGCGCGTAGGTGAAGGGGGAGGGGGGAGGGTGGGGGCAGGTGCGTCACGAAAAAAAGAGCAGGAGGAGGAGGAGGGAGGACTATTGGCAACGATTATCGTGCGCGCGCCGTCGAGAAATGTAACTGCCAATTTATGGAAGTCCGCCCTCGTATGCGAGGCCGGGCCATAACGCGCATCCGCTGCGAGCGCCGCAGGTGGAGACACCTGACGCGACCCGAGAGCCGAAAGAGTCGCCCGTGAGTTATAAGCGCCGGCAAAAATCCTTCTGTCTCATGCATAATTAAAAGCCGCGCTGCCAAATGTCGCATCGCGCTCGGAGATCGTTTGCTTTTAACGATTGATCTGGGAGTGTCGATTGTTCCAATGCGATTTAAATAATTCATTTGACTGTCTTGTATTAATTTTTTTATCAATGGAAGTTTTATAAAACATAGTCAGATTATTCTTCATTCCGAAACGACGAAATGACAGAGTTGAACAGACAGATAATAATTTCTCCAGAAAATATCTCGTCCCTGCAAATACACGTTTTTTTGCCGCATCTCTTTGCAAGGTGACCCCTGTACAACCACGGCAAATTTGTTTAGAACGAGATGCTCGAAAGAGAAAGGTCCAAGAGAGCACGGAGAAAAAGCGCGTATTAGCCGGGAGGTGGGGCCTGGGGTGGAGGGAGGAGGGAGCGAAAAGCTCTCGACGATAGCGGGGCGCGTATAGCGCTGCATAACTTTTAAGCTCACTGGCGGCAGCGGCGCGCGTTGGCGCTTTTATTGGACACACACGGAGAGCGTCCCTTGAGTTTACTGTGGTCAAAGAACTACAATGCCGAAAGTCCAGACGAGAAATTTATCTGCTTTGGGAAAATTCCCTCTCCCTCCCCCCCACCCGGGCCCGTCTAATTCGCGCTGAACAAAGCCATCAATTTTCGGGGCTGTGACTTTTAAACTTTTGCCCCGAGCTCGAATGGCCCTTACGACGAAATTTACTGTAATCAGCGATTTTTTAATGTCGCCGGCTTTTAGCGCTTTAAATTAACTGCCCCCGAAAGTAAGCTCTTTCGAGGGCTTTGAATTTTTAGGGCTTTGTGCCTTTTTTCTTTGCTCGCGACACGGGTTAAATATCAACAAGTTTATTTATCGTTCATTTCTTCGCCTTCGGTCGTTAGTCGGAAAATTATATTTACCTGGCTATGTGACTCTTGCATTTCGAAGTAAATGAGCACTCGCCGCATTTGAATTGTGCCTTCGCTTCTTCGTGGACAAGCTTCCGGTGTAGCCTAAATTCCGTTTCGTTGCGAAATACAGTTGGACATCCGGGAAGTCCGCATTTGAATTGCTTACCGTCATGTCGCTGCATATGCTGACGTAAAGTATGTCTGGAAGCAAGCAAAGGAAATTATATAATAATAAATAGAAGCTTGTTTTTAGCAAAATAGGTCGCGCCAAATGCATGTCATGGAATGCATCATTTCTGATAAGCGCACCTCGGCGCCTATCAATTCAAGCAGAATAGCCAAATCTGCTATTCTTTTGGTCTGAAAAGAACAAATTTCGAAAACGTATTATCCGTGTTTATCATTGAGAGCATAGAGTAATGTCAGTCGCTAGAAATGATTTCCCAAACCTTTGTTTATTCTGTTTCCTGCCTATTCTTCGACTTAAAAATATGAAAGCATCCGCGCCTCGAAATATTTGCCAAAAAATCATTTATTTACCGTAGAAAACCCGTCAGTAAAAAGGCCCCGTAACGTATAAAGTATGCAGCAACAATGGCCGTCGCAAACGGCTCCCTCCTCCATTCATCATCATCAATTAAGCTCTCCTTCAGCGGCCCTCGGAAAATAATAAAGCTCGAATTAAAGTCCCGGCTTAAAATCCACCTGTTTATCGGAGGTGAGCACAGAGGGCCGCTCTCCGGATACAAGGAACGCAGACTCCGGCATTGACCGCTCGCGCGTACAGGGCGACTGGCCCCTGCGGGAGCACGAAATCATTGTTTTTTCTTCTCTCTTACCGGGAGCCGCGCTCGCGCACAGCAGCCAAGGACGATTTATAGTACAGCGAAGAATGCGGCGAACAAAAGGGCATCCGATTTTTTTTCGATAGCTGCTCCCGGCTACCGAGAAATTCTTGCGCGAGCGCATATATCGGAAGCGGGAGAAGAGAAGAAAGGACGCCGAGAGGAGAGAGATAAAGAGAGAGAAGGAGAGAGAGAGAGAGAAAGAGAGAGAGGGTAAGTCGGGGACCGGAGGGACGCGAGAGATCTGGGCCGTCCTCCGCGAGTCGGGCCGCAATTGGCCGCGCAAGTGTAACGCCGAGCTTTAACATTGTAAGGACGCCCGCCCTCGCATGAGAAATCACGGCGAGAGGAGAGAGAGAGAGAGAGAGAGAGAGAGAGCGAGTCGACGAGCGAGAGGAGATAAGGCTGCGCTCGAGCAGAAGCGTTACGTATGCGTGCACCACGCGAGATTCCGCCTGCTGGATACCGATTCCCGATGTGGCTGAGTGATCCTTGCCTACAGGAGCTTTCGTTCGGTGTCGAATTCTTTTGTTGCTGGGCGTAGGACAGAGGCCTTTCGCCTTGAAATACGAATTTTGAATGGTGAGGGAAATTTTAATCGATGATTAGTTAACAAAAGCGATTTTGCGGAATATCTAATCTTTTCAAAGGTAAATAGAAAATTGGTGATAATCAAAGATAAAAAAGTAAATTCACTTTAACTGAACTTAATATATCATGATAACAAAATTCTTAAATGCTTGTCACTCTATTTAATAAGTGAGTTTTTATTATGAGTAATTATGTATGTCTAGTACGTTCTTTAAATAATCAGAAAAAATATTTAGATCTTCAAATTTAAAACTAAAAAAGGTATTTCTCTTTTGAAAATATATACTTTTGATTCTAAAAATGAAATCCTTGAATCCTCCATCTGCGCAACGGCCGTTGCAAAGAATATTGACATTGATAAGTTTTCTGCAATTTTAGCGTCCAACGAAAAAGCAGCGATCCCTGCATAAAATCGGCATAAATCCCGAAAACAGCTCAAAAATAAAAAGTTACATTAAAAAAAAAAAAAAAAAAAAAATCCCATTCGGTCGTTCGCCAAAAGGCCCCCCCGACTACGCCTCGCAATTCTCAATCTCGCTGACGTCCCAAAAGGACGAGGAATCGCATCACCCGCAATAAATATATAGGTCCGAAAGCGTCTCTAAAAAGCGAAGAAGCTGCTCTCCTCTAGGCTCGCCTCTCTCGGAATGTCGCAGGCGTGACGACGGCGAGCGATTGAGCAAAACCGGATGCCGTCAATCAGGATGATTTACCTGCGAAAGCGTCGCCGTCCCATATGAAGCACTGATTTCGACTGTGCCGGCTTGATCATCGCCATTTAAAACTCTAATATATATCTCGGACGCTCGGCTGCGTTATTAGATCCGTCAATAAGAGCAGGCGGTTCGAGGAGAGAAAGAGAGAGAGAGAAGCCGGAGGGGACGAGTTTCGTTGTATGGGCGGCGCCGTCTCTGTGATTTCTGACGTTTTCGCTAAAGGGATCGGTAGAGGAACCTGTTTTTTCCTTTCGATTCGTTTCGTTTTGGTCGCGCTTTAGCGCCTCGGCAACTCGTCCGTTTGATGCCGAGCGACGATGGCGGCTCCATTAACAAAACGCGCCATTACGGACGGACTAAACGAGGCGCGAGCCGTGATTCATTCCTCGGTGAATGAATTTAGGCGGGAAGAGGGGGGAGGGGGGCGAATACGGTTTTGAGACGAGTGCCGAGCCTAGGTTTCTTCGTTTTTTCAAAGCGCCGGATTGGACGATGGGTAAAAATAGATGTAGTCGGTAGTAAAAGAAGTAAAAATTTGATGAGACAAGTGAATTGAGACGTGAATAAGTAATTATCCAGTTATCTCCAACAATTAAATTTTACTAAAAGGTATCCATTTAATACAGTATTATTAATTAAGAAAAAAACTTTTATAAAATTTTTAAACTTTAATTTAATATTTTCCATATATAGTATTCGTAAAAGAAACGTAAACTTGTTTCAAGGAAGATTATTGTATTCTCGGAAGAATAATATAAAAATAATAAAAGATATAACCATGAGCAAAGGGATACTATGTAGTTAACCGCAATTCTTAGGGGACAATAGAATGAAGTGAGTGAGTGGTCGCGCAATAAGCAAGGAGAAACGAGCAGAAATCTCAATAAACCTAAGACAAGTAGATAAGAAGGTAATAGAAAACGAGGGAAAAGGACAAGAAAGATTAGGGAAGGAGCGGACTAAATAAAAATGTAGACTACCTAGGAGAGAACAGTGAAAAGGAAAAGTTTGGTCGAGGTGGGGGGAGAAACAATGTCGGGACGGTACGTATAAGACAATCCATAAAGTTGACCTACACGCAATTTCATGAGAATTTTTGTCGCCGCGTATAAGGTAAGCCAACTCCGTAAAGCCGCTTCTTCCGCCCTTCTTTAACTTTACCACCGGCTTTTGTCCGTTTCTTATATAGGCTTTTGCTAGGACTGACCTCTATAAGGATGAGTGCCATCAATTATTTACCTCTTTTCATTTAACAACTTCTTTGTCAAGTTTCCTCTGTGATTCTCGACAGTCATCCAAACTTATTATCTATCAAGGGGAGAGCATTCATTTATTTTATTTTAAGGTTTTATTTAGTATTAGTGATAAATTTCTTCTCAATGTAGTATTCAAATGTAAAAATTTATTTATGTTGATAAATTCAAGCCAAAGTACAAACTTTTGGGCTTTAAACGTGTATTCGTTTTCTATGAGTTTAAAATATACTTTGCTGCATTAATTAAAGAATAAAACTTGGCTATATTTTATAAATTGTAACTTTACAATTTTATGCAATCAGTAAACTGCGATCTAAAATTCACTGCCAAACGCTTGCTTTCGACAGTTTGCAGTAGCAAAAAAAAAAAAAAAAAAAAAAAATAACGAAATTCCATCGAACGTCATTGACATTCATCAGATCAATCAGACCGAGGAATCTTCGAAACTTTTTAGAAATCGTGCGTTTTCCTTTCACTCTCAGGTCGGCTCGACTCGTCACACGCACGCGAACCCACACGACGATCCGGCAAGGTATATTCCCTACTTTGGAGGTTCGCTAGCTCGCGCGCGCGGCAGCAGGTCAATAAATATAAATCTCGATGGAGCCGGGGCACAAGACAACATCAGCCAGACGATCGGGGAGAAGGAGCGAGAGAGGAGGGAAGGCGAGGAGAGCCTTCGGCCTAATCAACGGGAAAAAACTCGTAAATCTAAGTGACAATTCGTGTAATTAAAATCAAGTAGCTAAGTATAGCCGCGCGAGCAGTTTCCTCTCCCCGATGACGCTCCGGTGTGTATCTCTCTCCTTCCTCTCCCGCATTCGCGATGGCTGAAGGGAACGCACATAGGCTGAAGAGGAGCGCGTGTATATATATATATATGCGTGTATATGAGAGAGCCGGACTCGGGGATCTATACGACTGTGTATAGGCATGATAATCAACGACTGCGTCGCTTTCGAAATGCTGGACTTGTTTGCGCGTCTTCTGCTCTTTTTGCCTTTTCGATTCAGCCGCCTCGAGAGAGAGAGTCCGCCTTGTATATATACCTTTTATGTCTTTTCCTTAAGTTAAGGCTTCAACGTCCTTTTGCTCCCTCGGCGAGGAGCGCGCGCTACTCTCGTGCTTTTCGAATTTCGATCGAGACTTTTTAATTGAATATCGATAACTGTGCAGTCAGTTGTGCGTCGTTAAGTCGCCGCTTGACGTAAGGTCGCTTCCAAGTATGGTTATGGGGAATGCTGATTTAATGAAGTTTGATAATGCAAGTCTGCGGATCAATGCGGAGTCAAGTGTTTCGTGAAATTCTTCTGGAAATAGTATTGAGTGATTCATAGGTTACATTTTCCAAGTCTAATAATTATTGAACGATACCTAAGTCTTTTTTAATTGTTCATTTATTTTTCTTCTGGTCCGAATTGTTCGCTTAAGTATGTGTATATTTTTATACTATTTCAGTGTTAAGTACAACGAAGATTTATGGTTAATCTCATAAGCAGCTGCATAATTTATTTAAATCTGACGATGTGAAATCAAATTAAAAATGATTTCGTCAATATAAATTAATTGAAAATTGATATTAATGGCAGTCAAATTCTTTCTTAAGGATATGTATGGTTTCAATTCTGCACTACGCATGAGAATTTAAATGTTCATGCGAAAATTTATACATAATATAAGTAATCGAATAAAATATTAGAACAACTCAGATGTAAGAAAGCAGTTAAATACAAATTTTTTTACTGGAACTACATCATAAAAAACAATCTTATTAACGCCAATAAATTCATACGCACTCTACGAGATCTACAAAAAATCAGTATTCTCACAACACCTGTCCAGCTCTAACACCGCCACCTTATCCTTTCAATTCCCTCATCTCCGCAAATTTCCCAAAAAGAAACACCGACCCCCACAGCGCGATTAATCAACGAAAGCTACACCCAGCGCCTCTTCCCCCACAGAAGGGAGCGCGGCTCCCCCGGAGAAAAGGGAAAAAAGCTCTTCCCTCCGCCGCGACGCAGTACATAAAACTGGCTGTTCATAATTTTCCTCCCCCCCCCCTGGCCGCGGCGCTACTATGAAGCCTATCTCCCGCAAACGAGGCCTGGGAGCCGGGGCATGAGGCCCCGCGTGCGAATGTAACACGCGCAGGGATTACATTACGTGTCGCGCGATCGGAATAGCGATGAGACGAGGCGCTTTTACACGATTGCTCCTGCTGCTACGCTGTCCTTGTGCGCGCCCCAAGACCGACGTGAGCGCGAACCCGTGACTTATGTGCTCGGATGAACGCCGAAGCGGGAGGAGACGGCGAGCCGAGGACAGGGGAGGGGGCAAGGATGATGGAATTACCCAGATTGCATCGGTTTCGATTTCGATGATATTTTAAGGAATGCCTGGTCAGGAGGTGTGCTCGCAAATTTGCTTCACGGAGCGAGTTGAATAATTTTTTAATCATTTTTAAACTCTGTCGTAAACAATAAAATTTATAATATAAATATCTCAACTGTGATTCGTAAAGGCTCTCACTTTTGTTTTTGACAGTTACCGAAAATACCTAAAATGTGTACAATTCAAGTCTTTACTGTGACATAATTTAAATGCATCGTCGTTCAATAACTACGTCCGATTTTTTTCACTAAAAATCGACCTGCAGTACATTACACTGTATAAAAGCCTATTAACCTTACTGCTCAACTCCTCGAATAAATCTGAGATCCTGAAATTTTTCTAAGTTTCCAGAATAATCGAAATAAAGTAAGCAGCAAAAAACGCGAGTAAGATTAAGAACGATGGACGGCGAAGGATAATTTAAGCGAGCGCGAGAGCCGTAGCAGGGAGGAGAGAGAGAGAGGAGAGCGAGAGAGTCTCAGAAAAGAAAGAAGAGAGGACGCTTCGTGGGCAGAGATAGAGCCAGAGGAAGAGCGAGCTTTGGCTCGGTGCATTAATTAAAAAGGTTGCGCATTAAAATGATTTGTTTTAATTGGCTGAAAGCGCTGAGGTATTTACGAGCAGACGCAGCGGCCGCTCGCCTTCCTCTCTCTCTCTCCTTCGATATATACACACGGAGAGCGGCGAGCTCGCGCGCGCGCGCGCGAGAGAGAGAGAGAGAGAATTTTCTTTCTCCCCTGCATTCTCCGCGCCCGGAGGCTTTTATGCGCTCGTTTGCGCGAATGAGCGAGCGATCAACGTCGCCGCGGTCTCGTCAACTCCTTACGTCTCTATATACACCGGGAATTGAGACTTAACTCGCCGCCGCCGCCGCCGCGGTGTATAAGGTGTCGAAGTCGCGTGAGAAAGTCCGCCAGGAAAGTAGGTGGGATCCACAGGATCGATCGGCTTTTTCTGCGCCGCGTCGATAAATTATGGATAGCCGGGAGATTAATAATGGCCGAGGGTCATGAGTTATACATTTAACGGTTTTGGAGAAACGCTCCGGCATTAGCGATGGTCTCTTTAACTAGGAGCATGAATTACTTTCTAGGCATTCATTTATTTTAATAGATCGAACGAGGTGATCCCGACGAGCTGGAAATTTGATTGCCGCTACGATAAGCCGGCAATATTTTGCGCTTTTTGCAGGAAAACTAGTCGAAAGACTTTTCTAATTGCTTAATTTTCCGGCGTAAAAATAATTATGGCTACTTGCCGATCAAGTCGCGGTTATATAACCGAAGGTCGCGAAAAAAAATGTATAAAAATGATCGAATGCGCTTAATGACGAGTGCGTTAATTGTTGTAGCGAGCTTAAAATATTACCGCAAAGCGTTTTTCTCGTTTTTTCGTTTGCAAAATTAATAGCGCGTGCCTAACGAATGAAGGGACTCGAGGGAGGGAGAGTTGAATCAATGCAGATTCTGTAATTGGTCAAAAATAAAAAGTTTATGCTCGGCCGGCTCTTGAGTAACAGGATATTTCTATCACGGAATTTATCACCGGCGGATAATTGGAGTGATATCTGCCGTATTTCACATGGAACATTGTAGCTAAATGCCTACGGAGCAGGGAGCCCAGGAACGGGCGAAGAAACTATTACCGCGCCGCGAAAGAAGCGCTCTTGATGCACGATGCAGCAAAAGAAGAATCGCCGGGGATCTTCCTTCGATTTTTATCTGCCGGGCCGCCATAAAAGCCCCCCCCCTCTCCCCCCGCGCGCGCACACGCACTCGTATACCGCGCGTCGAAGGTCAAGGCCTGCGCGAACCCCGCGACTGTCAACCTGACCGCGAGCAATTAACCGAAGAGGCTTGTCCGTGTTATTTATCGGCAGCGCTCCTCCCGAGAGGAGCGACAGAGAGGCCAAGAGGAAATCAAATGTTAATGTATCCGTTCCGGTGGGTGGAATCTTTTGCCCAGGTACGAATCGCGATCGTCGTGTGTAGAGGCTGAGCCGAAGGTGATGCATGGCCGACGTCCCATCGGACGCGGGGAGAGAGAGATATATATGTATATATATATATGTATAAAGAATAAGAGGAATATCGTCGGCGCGCCGGCGAGTCGAAGAAAAATAGAGGAGAGATAGAGCCGGCCCCCCGGAGCAACTGCTGTCATAACTCAATCCCACCTTCTTCTCTCTATACGTCCTACGTCCGTCCATTCCCAGTGCAGCGTTGCACCTGCGAGATCTCCTCCTTTCGCTCTAATCGCATCTCTCTCTCTCTCTCTCTCTCTTCGATTTTCTCCGTGTCACATTATTTTCTGCCTCTGATTATAAAGGAGTCTTGCCGGAGCTTTTTTCTGCTCCTCTTGTTTATCGGGGCTTCGCTGCTCCTTCTTCTTCGGCTCGCGAGAGTGCCTCTTTATTGTGCAGCTCTCCTCTCTCTCCTCTGTCCCTTAATTTACATCGCGGCCAAAGAGTTAGAGGATCGATCGACAGATTAGAATTTTCGTGTGGGTCTCGCTCCGGCACGTGGGAACGAGGGAAGCCCCGGTGACTTATTTGTTTTAGAGACGAGCGGGGAGATATTTATGAAATAGGGGAATTATCCTGTTTGCATCTTCGATTTCGTTTTTTCGAGAGTTCCGCACAACACCTGATTGAAAGGACCGTTTCGAGCAATTTATGGGGTATTGTTGTGCGGCTTATGTACGACGTCTAGCTTTTTATTTATCTACTTATAAAGCCGATAATTTTACATTCTTTCGCGTGATTTTTCTGCGGAGTACGAGGTTATGTTATTGGGGTGTATTAATCATTGAAGCGCTAAATTTATTGCGTGCCTTTATAAAGAAGGCACGCTGCTTATATTGAATGCAGCATAAATTATCGGGGGAAACATATGTTTTGATATCTTAAGAATTTTAATCTGCCATTTGCTGTATTTAAATGTGTCAGTAGTGAAATATATTTACTATTATTATACGATTTTACTGTAACAATGTTTAGTTGTATATACTACAGTGATGTTCAATTTTTAGAGAGAACCGAATAACGTTTTCTTTTCAAGAATGTACGTTTGTACAATTCATTATGAAGTTTTCCATAGGTATTAAAATGATGCTTTGTACTAATTTCTTATTAGATTTATGCAAAAACCAATAAAAATATATTAGCAATAGGTTTCATTTAACCTTAAAACTATCGTTTTCCTTATAAGAACCTAAAACTTCATACTTATACACAATAAAGATTCATTACTCAACACTTTCTCGCAACTCATAAAAATACAGTACATAAACTTCCATCTCTTCCTGCTTCGAACTCGCCCCTAATAACAAACAATAACGCGGCCCGACGACAAAAAAGCGTCCATACAAGCAAAGACTCCGACTATACGGTCGGTCACTCCTGATTATTCCCCTCGAGCATGAAAATGATCCGGTGCGCCTAAGGGCCAGTCCTGCCGCGGACGGCGTTTAATCGCGAGAAACGTCGGCCGGCTTTGCCAGACGTACGTGACCGGCGTTAAACGTCGGAATAAGTTCGCATTAACGGTCCCTAATCAAACACGGCTCTCCGGCAAGGGAGGGAGGGGGGGGGGGAAGGGTCGTCGTGATAGGAGGTGAACGCACCGAATTTACCGGAGGGCTGGCGTGCGAGCGTCCTATAACTCGGCCGTCGAGGCGACTTCACTTGTACTCACAATATTGCTAGTTTAGTTGAAGTTGATGGCCGAGCCGAGATAAAGGAGAAAAAGGAACGCCGCCGAATGCGAGCACGAGTATTTTAGGCTGATACGTGTAATTAGCGCTTGGCGGTAGTTTCTTTCATAAGCTGGCTTGACTTTTATATTGATGGTAATGCGATGCTAACTTATTTGTTAGGGAGAAGCGGCATCGCAAGTTGCGGTGTGTCCTTTTTAATAGAGCATATTTTTTAAAGAAGGATATAATATTTGGGTGTTTGATGAAGTTCAAGAAATTGTTAAATTTATTAGCAATAGTAATATTTACTACTTGGATAGCAAAGTTGCTAATAAAACGTTGAGAATATTGTAAATTATCAGTAACAACGTTTTAACCATTAATTGTGTCACCTGGGTATTAAATCATGCTGGATATTACCTATCTAAAAGGATTTATGTGTCTTTAGCATTTGATTTGAAATTAAAATGTTCTGTGACTTTAAATATAAAATAGAGACAACTTATGTGACCAGTAATTATAACTTATATCTATGAAACTAATTAATTACATTAACCGTAAATATATACGTTTCCTAGAATTGCGTTTTATTAGCAATATAAATAAGTTGCTAGATGAGTCCTTTGTAATAAATATAGATTCTTCGACTAAAAATGCAAAAGTCTAGGTCCATGACGTTTATATAAACTTGATTTTACTACCTGAAAGACGAGATAAGCGCAAATCAAGAAATCACCGTAAGACTCTAAATGTGGAGCTATAATAATACTGTTATCCACAATCTGATAATGATGATCGTGGGAAAAGAGTTTTAAATAAATTTGTTTATGAACTAAAAAGATCTGTTTTTTTTTTGACTAACGAACATTAAATTTCTAATTTTAACAAACTTTTATCAAAAGTAACTGTAAAACAGTTTTTAAAATGAAAATTGAAAGTCTTACTTGCTGAAAAAAATTCTAATATGGAAATTTTTTTATCGTACCCATTTTTCTACACTGAGAGAAAAAAAGGGGTAAAAATTACTATTATTTTGTATCGTTATTTAAGATATGAGAAAAAAAATAATAATATTGACTATATAAATATTAAATATTAAAATTGAAAATTGTAGTTAATTCAAAACATAAAGAAAATATTCTTATTTTTCTTCTTATACCTGAAATAACGATAAAAACTAGTAATTTTTACTCTTTTTTTCTCTCAGTGTATTTATTCAACATTCCATATCACACTATACGAGAATTGTTTACGAAGTTGTACACAATAAATTTGGCACACATTAACAGTATTTAGATATAAAGAAATCGGAAAAAAGTATATTATAGTTCCAAATTACGTTTGTAGCACAACAACGTTGCAAATTAATGAAAAAAAAAAAAACTATTCAAATATTAACTCGAAAAGCTCACTCGGCAATTGTTCCAGCTGCTATTGCCCGACTGTCTGCTTTTCTCTTTCTCCGGCCCCATAACTCTGTCTATCTCAATTTCCCTCGGAAAATATCGTTAATTCTGCAGTTTCGTTTAATCCCTCCTTCGAGTCCCCGCGTACATCCCTGCTTTCGCAGAAAGCCATACTCTCCTCTCTCTCCGGGCGCTCGTCGCCGTCGTCTACTTTCCACTCCCCCCTCCCGTTCGCGGCTGCTGCTGGGATTCATTTACAATAAACATGTCGCTCGCTAATTTCGTCCGCGCGGAGGAAAGGAGACGTTTTCTCCATGCAGCGCGATACCCGGCGACGATCTTCCCCATCCCTCCCTCCTGGGCCCGTCAACGGCGCCGCGCGTCCCCCGTTACTCATCAGGGGAATTAGGTGGGCGCTAAGAGAGATTCTTAGCTTTGATACGGGGCCTAACTTGCTGCTGCGAAACGCTGTTTCGCGCTTTCGGAGGCGTAATAATAAGTGGCCGCCGCGAGGGTTCCTTTGTCGCTTCTTTCTGGGATCTTTTTGTGCTCCGGCGATGAATGTTCAATTACGGAATCTTTTCAAGAGCTGTAATGAGTATAACGAATTTTCTTTAAAACTTGCTTTTTAAGAAAAATTAAAATAGATTTGAATTTCTGTGAACCAGAATAAGAAATTCTTCTATAAACAAATTTCTAGCATAAATTTAAGTTTTACAAAACGCAATCTTTTGAATTTGTAAATTACAGACCTTCCGTGCATGAGTAATTAAACGTTCATATATTTGGTGCGACAGAAACCCCCGTTAAACGCACAAAGGCAGAAGGAATAACAGAAGCGCGAGAAGTCAAAACCTCAAACTGCGCCAGAAAAAAGCGGAACGATACATCCTTCAGCCATTATAAACGACGAGCTCAACCCTGTCAGCGCTCGTTAAATAACGTCGGAAAAAAGGAGCAGCAGCAGTAACGGCAGCGGTGGCGGAGAGCCTCAAAAAGGAAAAGCTAAAGGAATCGCGCGGGAAAGGTAGAGCGAGAGAGAGAGAGAAATATACGAGAGGTTAAAGGTCGACGACGTGTGCTCGGCCGATGGCTGCGGTTTGGCGACGTTTCAGAGGAACGCTGCAGATCGGCCGGACGGCCGCAGCGCCCCGCCACTCGCGAAAATTCGCCAATATGTAAGGCAAAGAAGCGCCGTATACGTGCGTTATTTGGACGAGGGCGAAAACTTTTATCGCCGCGGCGCTGCGAAATTCTGCCGATGCCGTCTCGACGTTCGCTTGAGTCACTGTTTCGGGGACGCGCGGTATAATTAGAGGAGGCGCGGAGCGACGTGTACGCAAATTCGTCGGATGCGGAAAATTGAGAAGTGCCCCCCGCCCGAAACAACGCAGATATTAAGCTCGCGGACGTTAATTAAAAGTGCTTTAATCGCGGCATAATTTCGAAAAAACAATAACAATTAGGAAGGTAAGAAAAGAGGAAAACGAGCAAAAGCGAGGGAAAATAACGGCGAAAGGAAGGCGGAAACGAATGGGAGGTAAAAAGCCAAGGGAGAAAGAATGAAAAGGGTGAAAGTGGGGAAACGGCCGGGGAGAAAGAGAGAAAAGAAGCCCATATCCGCGAGCGTCCTCGACCGCAGGCCTGTTTTATTTTATGAATGGCAATATTTCACGCGACAAACTCGACTCGCCCCCCACCCCCCACCCCCTCCCCTCCTCTCTGATTCTGGCTGGAGAGGCTCGTTCACCGCTAAACCGTCCGCGTGCCGCGCGAGCCGCGTGAGCTTTCGCACGCCGGCAATTTCGAACCTCGAGGGCCAGACGCTGCGTTTAAGGAGAGGCCGGACTCTCTCTCTCTCTCTCTCTCTCTCTTTCTCCGGACTTTTTCCCTAGGGCTGTTTTTATGCTTTCCAATTTCACGTGTGGGATAATGAACGTTTGTCTTCTCGGCTGGCTTGCGTGTGTACGGCGCACTAAGCGTTTAAAGGCTGTTATTGTGTCTTTACCGAACGCAGGGAGCCGTGAGGATTTTTTCAGGCTTTTTAGACAGGGGGCTGTTTCCGCTGAATAATTTCACTCTTAGTGCTTTTAATATCGGGGACGGTGGTTTTTTTGCTGGTTTACTATCGATTTCGATGCCACTCGAGAAAAGTCTTCTGAATAATATTGCAATCGTTCAGAAATGATAAAATTTTATGAACATTTTAATTTTTGTTTGATTTAGTTATGGTTTATTAAAGTATTAGAAAGTAAGAGTTTAGGATTAAATTAATCATAATGATTAATTTAACTAAATTATTAGGTATATATGTGTGATGGATGATAATTACTTTTTATAAAATGTTTTTGTCTCCTCATAGAGGAAGCTTTGGAACAGTAAAAAAATCTTTGAAATCAAAAAGGCTGAAAAAGATTTTAATGTTATCGAAAAGGCATTTTGATGTTCATTTTCTTCTGTTTGATGGCCAAAAGTTGATTTTCAAATTTTTGTTTTTTTAATGTTTTTCTAATTGTTAATACTTCTAATTTTTGTGAAATGCCTTTGAAAGAACTTTAAATTAGCTAACATTTTCAAAAAATGAATTTCACGGTTTAGTGTATTGATAAATTTGTTGATTAACTAAATTCGGTGTGACCGAGAAACTTTTTATTAGTTTACGCTTTAATTGTCAAACGATAACAGGAAAGAAAATAACATGTATGGAAAATATATTTGAAACAAGATTTTCTTAAAAATGAAAGTTTATTGTGTATTCAGTCGTAGTAAATGAAAGAATAAATGAAGTTTGCTGAAACTAAGTGCCAATGATTTGACAGTGTTTTTTTTTATTCGTATAAATGATTGAAATAGAACTTTAATGAGAATTCAATTGATACAGAATTACTTTTCGATTGTTAAGTTCCTGCAGAGGTCGCGCGTTCGTTTTGGCACCATCGTCCAATTGGATGCTCCTAAAAGATTTTAACTGAATGGGAAAACGTGATAAGCATCTAAGTCATAATATAGACAATAAACAAATTAAATTTCCAAGTGACTTACAATATAAGGTTCTATTGAAAGTGGTTTACTTGATACTACCCAGCGAACATTTTCTGTGCAAGGTGGAGTAGTTAAAGATCCAGAATAAGTATAAAATGAATCAATCGAGTCTATATTGAACAAAGAAATGTCAAAAACTGTGGAATCGACTGTACAGTTTTTCTTTGCCACAGTGGAGAAAAGTGACGATAAAAGAATCATCCCCGTATTTGATCGTTGATTATCCTAAATATTTATGATCAATGATTTGCCTTGTATTAATTAAAAAAAAGTAAATGAACACATTAATTTTTTTTTAAATTTTAAATATTCTTACGTTTACTTCAGCAGGTAAACCAATGACTAATAGGCCATTTTTTTTACCCAAAGCATCTTGAATCCTTTTATATTTTACATTAAAGTGTACGAAATGAGCCTCAATTGCATACCTTTCGGATTCAAAATATTGAATATAATAATAAATTACAAAATTTTCTTATTGCGAAACAAAAAATATTACCTTCGACCATCAATAGCGTGTTCAGAACCAGATTTATCGCTACTCCAATGAACGTGCAGCTCAGCGAATCTGAATTTTTCACCGTTAACTAATTTTCCAGTAACAATTGGAATTTCATTATCCCATTCAGCCGTTAAACTTACTAAAAACGTTAGACAATATTTTAGCTTTGAGACTATAAAACTGAAAATAGAATACATTCGTAATACCGGTATGTCCGTTATTCCTAATCTTCAGCAATTTAGGCTTCAATGTGTAATTAATGAATTCAATTGGTAATTTATCGACTTGCGTAACATTTGCACGCAAGTCTATCGGAGACTGATTCTTTCCTTCACCGCATGTTGCTGAATAGTGTCCCCACGAATCGATATCGTTATAACTATATGCCAATCCTGAGATGTATATAAAAGTTTATAAATTTTTCAATAATTCGAATCGAGAAGAATTTTAGTAAATATTTACCGTAGGCAATTAAACTCAATAAGTGGAAGACAAAGAAAGCTTTTGAAAACTCTGACATTTTTGCAAAATTCAAGAATTGAAATCTTAATGAGAACTTGCGGCACTGAATTTTAGTTTTAAACTTCTAACGTTTGGGTAACATTTGTTTATATATATCTTAAAATTTTAATGAGCAATATAACATTAGGCGCTTATCATAATTGACCTTATCAATACGTATATTTGCAAGTGAAGAAGTAAAAAAAGCGTATATTTTAAAGTAATTTGTCAATCATATGTTTATCTGAAGAATATCAATTATATTTGACGCTCAAACGCGGATTTGTAAATTTATATTTATGTTAGGAAAGATAAAAAAGCACTTACGAATTACTGTATCTATAAGGTAATAATTTAAAAATTTTACTGCTTCTCTGACTTACACTCGTAACTATTCGTTTCCGCATTTTTAAGCAAAACAAATTGGTTTTTTAAATAAAAACGAAAGGATTAATTTAAATTTAGAAACTAGGTTAATTCAAGCGCGCGTGGCGCATCGCGCGCCTATGTGTCGTATTCGTTATTCATTTTTTTGTCTCTTTCCATAGAAGAAAGCTTTCTATATCTATTCTATATATAAAAGAATTAGCACGACGCATTGGATAATCTCGATAACCATACACATTCGAGATATTCGAGAGAGTCTCAAATGTTAATGAAAGTACACGTGCCAATAAAATTATTTAAAAATTAAAACAAACATATTGAAGTTTCGGCTACAAGAGCCGAGTAGAAAAAGTTACTGTCACCAAAAAAAAAAAAAAAACATTCTGCAACCTAATACTTACGTATCGCAGCATATCGTAATTAATTTTAAACAGCTTCCGCTCGAGAGTGCCGAAACAATCGTCCGTGAATAAAGCAGCGCCAACCTTCGCCAGCGATTCCTTAACAGCGCCAGTCGTCTCCGTCATTTCGCCCGGCGTACGCACCGACAGGCAACTAATGTCCCTTCGAAAGGAGGCGGACTTGCGCCATTACCGCGGTCGCGCGTGTGCCCGTGTGTGCGCGAGATAAAAGATACAGGCGGGCAGCTCTCCTTCTCTCTCTCTCTCTCTCTCTCTCTCGCGGTCCATATATGTAAATACCCGGCGAGGAGCGCGCAAGAGAGCGCGACGATAAGGCCTCGGCTCGCGACAGGGAGAAGAAGGACGCGAGGACTAAAAATAAAGATAAAGCGGGAAAGAGGAGGAAACGAGATAAAGAGAGACAGAGAGAGAGAGAGAGAGGAGGGCGGAGCGCGGTCAGTAGCTGCTCTCTCGCGTATGTAACATACTATCTTGAATATGCGCATACATCGCGCGGCTCCCGCTCCCTCGGATACCGGCAGCAAGAGAGAGAGAAGAAAGGAGAGCTGCCTCCTCGCCGGGGGTATATGGGGAGAGAGAAAGAGAGAGAGAGAGAAAGAGAGGTGTATTCTCGGAATCGCATGTTGCGCGGGAGCTGCCCGTCTCGTAATTACCCTCCTTTCTTTCCTTCCGAGCGCGCGCTTCGATTCTTCCACGATGAGGCTCCAGATCCCCGAGCATGCATAAGTACCGAGAGAGAGAGAGAGCCCTTTTTTCGGCTTTCATTTTAATTGATTTCTTTTTTGTGCCCTCCCCCGGCCGGCCGGCCGATAGTTCTCGTTTGTAAAGCGCTGGGAATCGAACCTGATGGGAACCGATTTTCCGTGCCGGGGAAACTAGATTTTGCGGTAAATCAGAACCTGATTGTGATAAGGATCGAGGAGTGTGTTTATACCCGAAGGAAGTCTAATTGATTTGGTGTATGGCCGGCTATTTATGGCAGTCGTAAATTTCTAAGATGAAAATCGCCTTTGAATTCGTGTGACCTGAAATTGATAGCGCTTATGAACACGTAGTCTTTAAATAGTATGGAAAATTAGAATTGGAGGACATTCTAAATATCGTTTATTGGGACTTGAAATTTATGGCTTGGAATCCAGAATAATCGATTTAATATGACGAAGGGGGGTATTAAAATTCAAAGACTTCAAGAGGATTTCAAGTTCATTTAGTTTTATTTATTAGTCTAAACCACGTACCACCTTAATTCCTAATTCAAAGTCGTTTAATATACAAATGATGCTTTGAATTTCAAAATGAATCTGCTTGATTAATTCTCATTACGTTAATCAGTTTTAATAAGCAACATGTCGGCAATACTAAAGTGAATTCTTTGAATACTTAAAAGTTAATGATTGACAAGTTTTACGAAGATCCCATTATCGAGCACTTAACATTGTAGACCACCAGCCCGTAATGTCATACAGAACCGGACCCCTAAATACTTCAACATCTCGTAACCGTGAATCCGCCTCCACGGCGACTCGTTCAATAAACGATAGAGCTGAAGATCCGGCTTCGTTTCGGCCGATAAAAAAGCCACTCGCACGCAATCCCGGCCCCTAAAATAGATCTCTCTATTCGAGTGACATCCCGGCGCGTAAACACCTTCGCGGACTCGCGCGTAATCTCCCTCTGCGGAAAAGCTGACAGCGAGAGGGGGGGAGCGTCGCCTCCTCCATACACATAAGCAGCGAAAATCCAAGGCGCCGCCATCGAATTTTACGATCGCGCCGCGGATAAGATTGCTACACGCTCCGGCGATTTCCCGAATCTGCCGGTCAGTGCGTCGCGCGGGACAGTCGTAAAAGGGCGCGAGAGAGAGAGAGAGAGAGAGAACGCGGCTTAATCCAAAAGGGCATTAGGCAAAAGCCTTCGTGTATCGCGAGGCGCGACGAGATGGGATGGAAAAGTGAAATACGCCGCGTGTTACTGCGCCCCGGGATGTTGCCCCGTGCGACTGCGTCGTTGAATACGAATTGCTCTTGGGGGTTTTAGGGCGAGGCTGGACCGGGGAGGAGGGCCGAGGCTGAGGAATTATGTGATTGAAGGGAGCTGGGGATGAGTGCAAAGTTGGAATTGGTCTTTCCAAAGGTTTTTGTTCTTTCTGTTTCGACGGTCTTGTCTTCGGAGGAGATGCTGAATAGCAGTCGAGTTTAAAGAAACTGCTTGGGAGGAAATCTCGGGAAAAGGGAGGGGTGTTAAAAGCAAGCTGATTTCGGCTCTTGGAAAATTTAACAATTTTAAAAAGTTTTTTTTATAGTTTCCATTTTGAAAATACTTACTTTTGAACTTACTTTTCAACTGCCAGATTTTTTATTACAGTCTCAATGTTCAACTGAACTTACACTTTCACAAGTTTGCATTAAACAAGTCTAAATATTTCTCGATAAAAAAATCTATTCTCGCTCGATACCGAAGCCTCGAGCGAAAAAGACAGCCAGCGCCTTCTCACCTTGTACGCCTACCAAAGCAAGACCGCATGCAAAGCCTGCACTCGCTCGGGAAACAATGACGAGCTTCTCGTGCACTTCTCTCTCTCTCTCTCTCTCTCTCTCGGCAGGATAAAGGACAGCAGCAGGGCTCTCTTGGCCTCGGCATAAAACGCCCGTATCGAAGGAATCGCATAAACAGAGCTCGCTGTTAACGCTTGCTTTATAGTGGTATATACGAGGGGCTTTAATACTTAGCTCGCATACGGGAGCAAGATCACGTATGTCGCAAGGCGCCGCGGCGTAGGTTTAGCTTTGGTCGGGGGGGCAGCCTCCGTTAAACGGCCGAATGACCCGGACGGGACGCGCGCCGCGTTATGAGATGTTAATACGAGCTGCTACCCGAGAGCACGTGCCGGCCCTTCCGTTTCTCCTTATCTTTTATCTGGGAGAACTTGTTAGAGGTGAAGCCGATTCTTTTTTTTTTTTTTTTTTTTGAAGCTCGTTATTATTTATGGGGAATTAATTTTAATAAGGATCCGCGGTGTATAGGAGGTCGTTGCTATTCGAAGAGGTTCGCCTGATCGTTTTCGAGAGGACGTGGGGGTTTAAAGAAAGATGTCTTTTTTGCTGAATCCACGGTTTGGTAGTTTTCTCGCAAGGACCGGCGTGGTTTGTGCAGGCCTTTACTATTTGTTATTTTTGTAAATAAACTTTGAGATAAATAACAAAATTTCACACAAACTGTTGAGAAAAATTGAAAAGTTTATAACTCAAAAGGCTTCTTTTACTTGGAGATATAAACACATTTTTTTGCGTAGAACAGGTGGATTGCATCAAAATGAAAATCATTTTGATTGAACAACTTGTTCTTTCTTCTTAAATTCTTTAGTTTCGATATATAAATTATTAACAAGTATATTGTATAAAAATTAAGAACAAAAAATGTTCTTAACGAATTTTCAGCAACTAGAGCTGGTATGTTTCGTGTAATTTCATTTGGCTGTGTGACACTTTTACAAATCAGTAAAAATATGTTTTGGCATAAAAATGAAATCTTGAAGGTACAACCTGTAAAAATTAGAAAGAAAGTTAGCAAAGCAGTGACGGAACTTTGGCTCTCACTTATTCAAAACACTTAATTAAAATTGTAACCCAGCCGGGCGAGTCGAAATAAATAGGAATACGAAAAAAAAAAAATCCCCCTGGCGTGGGGCAAGTTGCTAAACTTTCATAAATAGCTTCATTTACGTATGTAAATACCAAAGTTCCATACATAACTTGCCAATTTTCTCAGAAATTAAATTACATCGGCTTCTCGCGACCGTTAAATTCCGCTCGAGCAAGTTTCTTCTCTGTCTTCGTATCTCCGCATTAAAGTGTAACTTCTTCTCCCTCCCCAAGGCGCAGGCAAAAAAGCGAAATTCTATCTGCATTCGTTCTCACGAGAGAGAGAGAGAGAGAGAGAGAAGCGCAGCTAGCCACCTTGTTTTCGCCGGCTATATCCGCGCGGATGCGGTGCTTCATTTTATAGTTATGCACTGAGGACACTTTTACTACGGCAGAGCGGAGGCCAGTTCGCGGGTCGCGGACGTTTATTGTCTTTTATACTTCTCTCTCTCTCTCCCTCCCTCTCGCTCGCTCTCTCTCTCTCTCTCTCTCTCCCGCAGGCCGAAAGCTCGTTCGTTTATTTATACGCGCGGCCGCGATAGCTACGTTGTAATGCCAAGTGCGAACGCGAGAAACAAATTTCCTCTACTTTATTGCCATTAGGCGGACAAACTCGCATTAAAATTTGCTAGACGATTATTTTTCCTCAATTGAGTGTATACTCTGTGTGCGCCGGACCTATATTCCGGCCGTATTTCTATTTTTAATTATTCCTGAAACGTTACGGGGCTTCGCGTGATTTAGGCAGTGCTTCTGTATCAGAAGTAAACGATGACGGAAGTGCGAAGAAATTATAAAAAAAATTTGTTTCGTAAATTTTTTCAATTCTAAATTAAAACGTTTCTTTAAATAATCTCTTACACTAGAATAAAATAAAAACAATATTATTAAATAGCAAGTCGAAGCACACTCACTTGGTACGAAAAGCGTGCTGGCAGTGATCGCAGATGTACCTCCTGACGTGATCGCCCTCGCCGGTGCAGTCCCTCTGATGGATCTTCATGGTCGATCTCCGGGCGAACGTGGCGGGGCACTTGCCGCAGGGGAAGGGTCGCTCGCCGGTGTGGCTCCTGAGATGATCTCGGAGGATGAACTTGACGAAGATCTTGTCGCAGACCGGGCAGCGATACTTGAATCTGGAGGAGCGCTTGTCCTTGACTTCGGCGGTGGCGCGCTTCTCGGGTCCGACGTGAAGGGCCCTGTGGAACAAAAATTCCGCCTCCGAGTCGCTCGCGAACGGGCACTCCGGGCATTTCCATTGTTCCTTGCTTTTGACCGAGATGGCTGCTCTCTCGTCGGCGGCGCTACAGCGGTTTTCGCGGGTGTGCCTCGTTACGTCTTGGGATAAGGCGAAGCGGTTTCCACATTTTGGACAGCTGAAAGATACGATGGGTTGCTTCTTTTATTTCTCTTTACTTTGTGTTCGTTTATTTATACATACGCATCTCTTTAAATTGAAGTTAAGTAAATTCGTTAGAAATAATTATTTATTTTCAATTAACGACAAACCTGTGGCAGAATTCTGAATGTTTCGACAATAAGTGTTGCTTATGCTCAGAAAGATCAGCTTGGGTCTCATTGCAATGAGGACAGGTCCTAATCGAGCTCTCAGTCTCTCCACTTTTATATTTTGTAACCTTTTCCTTGTGACTGGAAGATCGCCGATGCTGAATAGCCTCCAGTGCAGTGGAGAAGTTCATGTCGCAGAATGAACAGAAATACGGAGCTGAATGATCTTCTGGCTTGTCTTCGCCTTTCTCGCTTCTCTTGTGGCAAATGAGTTGGTGACGCTGAAGAGCGATTCGCGAGCGCAAGATTTGGTCGCAGACGTTGCAAGTTAATCTACACTGATATTCGTCCGAAGCTGAATAGTCGACCGCGTGTCCAGTTTCTTTGGCATGAGAACGTAGTTGCATGTTGTACCTGTGATATTTAGTATTCTAGAGTAATCTAAATTTAGAAGATTTACTCCGTGATTTTGCAATGGTTAATGTTTTTTAAATAAGTAATCATTTTTAATATTTTAGGAATTTTTTCATTCGATAATTATTTAACAGCGACAATGCATTTTATTTTTATATTTAAAGTGAATTATTTCAGCAAAAAAAAAAAACATCAGATAAATATTAGAAATGAAATGTTTCAATAGTACGGTTAAAACGAGTGACATAATATTATTTAACATAATTCAAGTACTCCCATCAATTAAAAACTGAAACATTATATTTTTAATGAACCCGGTAATCATAACTTCGATTAACTTATGCCCGGCAAGAAAACGTAATACTTTTTAAACGATATCAATTAAAATAGCAATTCCGTGTAATTCAATATCAGTAAATCCAAAGTATATTTTTTAGCGATTGAACTGTCAATAAAGAGCAGGTAGACCGCGCGGCAGGGCTTTAATTAATAATTATGTTCGAGTTTGCAGGAGCTCTTTAAATCAGCGAAGGGGGCAATACCTGAACCGGCGGCAACAGGTTGAGCATGTGAGTACTCGCTGGCGACGAATGACTATCGGTACCGAGCCATTTATCATGGACACAACATCTTGATGGCCTTGCTTCATTATATGCGCTTCCACGCTCTCATTATCATCGCACCAGAAGTCACATAAGGCACACACGAAGCTCCCCTCTATCTATTAAATGTAAAACAATAAGAGACACGAGGATGATGATATTTATTGTTGCGCGAAAATGCAAATTGCGATGTCATTTGATCGAGAGCGGAGATTAGGCTTGAGATTATTGGTTTAAATATTTATTGCACGAGCTTACGATCTTAATATAGTAAAAATGCAGCGCTGTTGCGTTTTTGTTTAAATTATTTGTGAATCTATATATAATCGTTGTTAAATATGAAAAACGTAATATAAATCAAGCTCAAAATTCTTTAAATTACATAATTTAAATAAGGAAATTACAGGTTGTCAAAAAGTATTTTATTAAAATGTTCAATCATTTACATAAACGTTCGTTTAATAGTTACATTCAATAACTCAAGCCAACTAAATTAAATGACACCCAACATACTTGAAATCACTGATTTACGTTCGTACGCCAAAATAGCACATAAATAATATAAGTCTGATCGGCCGCTTCTCGTGTACATATGTATAAGAAGCCAGCAGCGGCGGGAGCTTCGAAACAGGCGGAACAAAAAGGAAAAAGAGCGCAGGGGTAGAGACTCACCTTAGAAACCGTGTCTTTATGCGCATCAGATCTCCAGTGCCTTAAGAAGGTAGCCCCGGTGTTGCAATAAAAGCGACAGGAGGCGCATTGAAAGGGACACTGGCGCACGATGTTCGCCATGTTCTCGAGGAGGAAGCGGCGGGCCCGGGGCCCGTTCGGGTTCGCACCTGCGACGCGGCAGTGATAGTGCGAGAGGAGGTGCTTGCCCATCTGGGTCCTACGCACGCGAGCGCGGCAGAGCTCGCACGAGAGCACCTCCTTCTCGCGGCGACGCAGCTTCCTCTTGCCCTGGCGCTGCTGCTGATCCTGCCGCTGAGCCGGCTCCTCCGGCTCCTCCTTTTTCTTCTGCGAACGTTTCAATGGACGGGATTCAGATATGGTAGGCGGGATTTATTCGAAATTTCGAATGCGCGGGGCTTAATTTATATTGTTGGAAATGTTTTCTTTTTCATCTTTTGTGTTAATCCAAATTATTGATTCGAAAATTAAATCTATTTTTTAAATAATTATAATATACGAATGCATGACGAACCGAAGCCAAGGCCTTCTGTCGTTGGCTAAGATTCTGGCGATGGAGGAGCGGCGGCGCGGGGCTCCTTGACATGTAGAGGGCTCCGTCGATTTCCTGGCTGCTTCTTCTGGCGTGCAGATCGGACAGCAGGTGCCGGTTGTAAACCAGCCGGGAGGCCAGTTTCCGACCGCAAGGACTGCACCAATATCCCGTGCTGATATCGGCCCGAGCCCCCGGAACCCATTTCCCGCGCGTGTGGCTCGGCGGCGGCTGACCAGAGATGTCTTTGCTCTCGTATTCGTCACACTTCTGTGTATCGACAAAGGTTTTTTTTTATCGAATGATACCGTTTTTGAGGATTGGAGAGTCTAATGTTAATGCTTTTGGAGGAATGGGAGTCTCCAAGGGGTAAATTAAATTTAATTAATCTTATATATTGTATTTGTAAAATGTTGTACATAAATGTGTACTTGAAAGTAAGAGGTAAGAAAAATTTTTTATTTCTAAAAGCTTTTGTGATATTGTAAAAATGAAGGAATATTTTAATGTAAAATACCTGAGCAGCGGATTCTGGTGGTTTCCATTTTCCACCAGTATAGGTTGGAGGAGGATGATCGCGATGATTTTCGGGTTCTTCCGTATCTGCATCGTCTTCGTGTATCTGTCCCTCTTCGTGTGCTGTACTTCCTGGCCTCCATTTACCACCAGTATGACTTTGAGGTGGATATTTTTGATCGTTTCCATCTGAATCATCCGAATCAGTATAAGAATCCTCTTCAACCATCTCTTCCTCCAAAGACTCATCGTCCGAGTCCTCATCTTGTTGATAATCGTATTCCTCAAACCTATCCAAATCTCTGATACTTTTATTTTCGTTTTCATGATCGACGTCAACGTCGGTGAGTATCGTATCATCCAACCAATCTGGCTGATGTCTTTCGTGTTCCATACTTTGGTTCTCATCCCGGCGTTTTTGTTCCGACAGTGTACTTTCATGTTTAGAACCAATTTTTGATGTGCTTATACCAGAAGTGCTTGGTTTGCTAGACGATGCCGCAATTGACGTTGTGACTTTACTCGCTGTTGCAGTGGTAGAAACGATATCTGGAAAACCTACAAGTGAAGGTAAAGCGAGATCGTCGAGATCGGAAACGACTGGTAGTAGACTCGTTAGTTTCTCTTTGGGTTCTTCTTTGTCTTCGGGACTTTTGTCCTTTCGCAGTCTTCTTTTACGTTCTGCATTTCTAGTTGATTTTCGAAGTCGCCCGTCAAGTAGATCATTGTTACGCCGAGAATGAGTTTTTGAACTACTTTGTAATTCTAGCGAGCTAAAGAAGGCGTCGGCGTTCAAGATTTCAGGATAAGAAACAGCCGGTGTTGCTGATTGGCAGTGAAAAACCTCGGCTTTATCTTCCTCATCGGTCCGGCAGCCAGATTGTCGATGTCGGACGTAGTTTTCCAAGCCATTGATGGTCCTGTGACATTTGTTGCAAAAGTGTGTGTCGTCTTCATCTTCGAAATTCTCCATTAGAAATGGCTGAAAATAAAAATAACTTAAGTTTACGCAGAAAAAATACTAAATTGATGAGATTTTCAAAATTCTTTATATTAAATGTTTATTTCTTTGCAATTCTGCAGCGACGGAGTACCTACTAAAATTGACATGTAATCGCCATTTATTACAATTTATGTATCCAATAACTTGAAAAGGCCCAATAAAAAAAGCTTATCGTCGAATCGCTATCTTGCTCGTGTTCATCCAAGTTAGTTAAAAGAAATCCCCGGCATCGAAAGGAGCTCGAAGCTAATAACTTAGGAAAAAACCGCCTCAAAATCAAGTCGGCATAAGCTCTCGTTATCTGCGCTTGCGAAATACCATCTTCTCCCCCTTCTAGCAAAAAGTCCGGCAAGTCCGGTGAGCTCCGAAGCGGAAAATAAATCGAATCCGCGTCGGGCCTGTGTCCAGCATGCGTTTCTCGCACGCGCATTAGCGTGGGCAGCTAATTGCGAACAAAACTGTCTTTCGTGCGAGAGAGAGAGAGAGAGAGAGAGAGAGAGAGAGGAGAGCGCAACGACTTTGCCGCGAATGCGTAAAAATAAATTTGTCGACGGGCCGGCAAGATAAGCCGTGCGGCCTCTCGTCGTCGTCCCTTTCTTGAAGCGCGGCATCGACGCGGCCGGGAACACGCGAATTCAATTAGAGAGAGCCGCCGACTCTGCCGCCGCAGCCGCCGCCGCGCTCGTATTTCCATTCGCATATATTTTCTGCGATTCGAGGAGAAAAACGCGAGACACGAGCGCGAGAATAAATAATTAATCGGAGGAGAGTGAGAGAGAGAGAGAGAGGGAGAAAGCGGAGAAAGAACTCTCGGACACGGAAGCTATAAACCCTCTTGTATACGAGGATACTTACTAATGACGCACCTGTGTTTTACATTAAAAACGCATTCTATGTGTACGGATGTGCGCGGACATTGGAATGCGAGGCGCGAAAAGGGGGTTGCAATATTTTCGGGAGCTTTATCGACGTGAACTTTCGCCAAGTTCCTCAATCATCCAGATTAGAGATACTTGCTTCGTTTTTAAATAGCCTTTGTCAATGAGAACATATATTAGCTCGCATTGCTTGAATTTCTATTTTTAAAAAATAGATAACTTTAGTTTATTTTTTATCTTTTTTATGCTATGGCTTCAACTATACTATTTATTTTTATTCACGACGACTTTCTCACGCAAATCTTTAAAAATAACTTTAAAGATAAACCGATTTGAACAGAATGTCAACTGATTTAATAAAAATACGCATTTCGTGTCAAACCATTATAATACTTATCTTTTTTGAGACGATAAGAAACAACTTTCCAAAACTTATCTTCAATAGACACATTTTTCGTTCAATTTGACAGAAAAAAAAGATATGTAAAAAGACTTGAAGTATAATTTTTTTAAAAGCGATCTATAAATATTTATTGATAAAAATGTTTTAAATAATTTAGTTACATGAGATCGTAATAGTTTAATTATAAAAAAAAATGTGACCTAATAATAAAATCACAGACTCGCCTCAAGAAGTAAAAAATATCCTAGAATACGAATGTTCTAATTTTTTCAAGATTTTCGTACACCCGCAAGTTTTGCACTTGAACGACCTTTCTTTTGATTGAAAAAGCATCGGCAACTTACGAACCCAATGCAAATCTCAAGCCGATCGTCCCGATATTAAACAATTTCGAATCTCCCGAACTTTCTGCATATCGCGAGATCCGCCTCGTGATTTTGCACGCGGGAGGAATTAATAGGAGCAAAAAAGAGCAATAAAGAGAAAAATTTACACGAGCACGAGCGGGAAAAGTAAAAGAAGAAAGGAACGATCGCCAGGAGAAGAAAGTAGAACATGAGAGAGACGAGCGAAGCTCAATTCCGCTCGCAGCGGCAAAGCTCCCTCTCTCTCTCTTTCAGTTTCACCGCGGCTTGGTTCGCTCGCAGCCTCGTATTTTAACAATAATCTCGGCGATTGCTCGCTCTCTCCCGCTAGCTGGCATAATATTCAAACAGTGCAGGTGTAGCGTGCAGTGATCCCCTTATCTCTCGAAATTAAAGGCAGTCTCTATCTCGTCTCGGTTTTAAGTGCTCGCGCTAAAGTGACTCCGAAGCTCCCACCCTCGGCCCCTCTCTCCCTCTCTCTTTCTCTCTCTCTCTCTCATCACGTCTCGATTCCAGAAACTACGTGTGCATGCAGACGTGCACAGACACACATAGAGAGAGAGAGAGAGAGAGAGAGAGAGTAGCGCGCAATCCTTAGGGGAGCATCGGGACAAAAGCTAAGGACAATCGCATTAGTGACTCGGGCTAGAGAGAGCTTTCCGCGTGGCGTCTTCGAAAATGGGGGTGCGGAAGATCGGCGGCCAAATTGAACTCAATATTCGCGGAATAGAAGGGAAACAAGTTGGGAGAGAGAGCGAGAGAGAGGCCAGTCGGTGTCGGTGGGGTTGCGCGCGCGCTCAGCTCGGAAGATCGGTCGATGCCGCTTGGCCGTTATTCGGACGACGACACTTCGCCTCCTCTCTCTCTCCTCTCTCGCCGTGCAGCAGCAGTTCTCTCCCTACCCGGGCTTCGTCTCTATATCTTTTCCCCTTGGCAAGAGAGAGAGAGAGAGAGAGAGAGCGCGCGTCTTTTCTCTCTGTCTGGCCCCGACGAGCGGACGGAGAGGCCTCCCCCTCGTCGGCGTGGCAGGACTGCACACCTAACCCCCGAGAGCCGCCGCGAGGTGTACGAAGGTAGGACGTCGGAGTTCTCGAGCTCCGAGCGCGAGCCGCTCGTTTACCGAGGCGCGAAGCTTTACGATGACGATTCCGGGCGCGTCTTTTCTGCGGACGCGCTGACTGGGAGATTTTTTTCAGGCGTTGCTGCACTTTTTCGAGGGAGAAGCGCTGTAAACGGATAAGCTATTATTTCGATGTAATTCATTGGTTTAGGCGTTAAGCGTACATTCTTCAGCTAGAATTTGATGATCTTGGTTTTTCATCTTTTGATGAACTATTTTGAATATATTAATTCGAAACTGTTTGTTTAGCTTAATATTAAGTTAATACTTGTCGCATTTATTAAACTCACAACAGAAATTTAACTCCTGTAAGATTATTTAAACATGAAAGCTTCCGATAAACTGAAATTGAAGCTAAAAGAGAATTAATCTTAAAAACCATAATGCATGTTTATCAATGATGGTTAAATTTAAATTAATATTATTTTAACAAGAAGAATATATTTCTGTAAAAGTGTCTGCTTGACTTAAATGGAAGGATTTCAAAAAAACAAGTTTTCTTTGTGTAATTGCGTAAAAATGATGTAATACTTCCCGATCTCATCAATCCTCCCGATCGAACGGACGATTCGTCAAGATTGCATTGTATGTTAAGGCTCTCGACGATCGTCAGTGACTAATCCCTCGTTAATGAAAGCACAGAGACAAAAACGCGATACCAAAAACACCTGCTACTCGATGGCGTATTGCAGGTGCGCGTTTCTCCGTCTGCTACACATTTGTCCTTTCGCAATCATAATTAAACGCGCCCGATAATTACTTTTTATTTCGTCTGCAATTGCATTAGCGTTTCATTAATTTTAATCATTTTGCTCGGGTGCAAGAACAATGTCATACTTCTTGCGATAAATTTTGATAAAATTAATTGAAAGTGACAACGTCGACTGAAATATGATGCATTAAAATATGAACTTCGTTGTGTACAGAAGTTGTGTGTGGAAAGATTGGATTAATTGATACGAAAGAAAGTTTTATCGTTAATTTAAATTACTTGGCTTTATTAAGAATTCAAAATTATTAATTTAATTTAAATATGCTGATACTTTAATAATTTAAATATTTAATTTAATTTAATTTAAATGGACAGTAAAAGCATTGGTATACTATTAATTGTCCATCAGTAATGACATGAAAATAAACAATTGGACTAATGCATCGTATAAATACATAATAAGCAGACTGTTATCAGGATAAAATCATATTTGCAATTGCTGCAGTCGTTCCTACTTTGGAAAATTAATTTGGGATCATTACATTTTATAAATAATTAAGTTTACCTACAATATTATGGTTACTCCAAACAATTTAAATACTACGATTCAATCACAAATAATCGACAAAAAATAATTCTGCTTTTATTTTATTTCATCAAATTCAATTTTTTTGAAAGATCTGGAAATCGGAAAGAAAATATAGATGAAAAGAGCGAATTTTCAAGTCTACTTATAATGAAAACGGTAATCGATATAAAAGAATGTTAAGTGCCACTTAAGGAGGTTCTAGCCTTTTATGAAGATGCAGAAATTACCGTAAAATCGATAAATATAACTTCAAAATATCATAAA